>CM055122.1:625690702-625720702 GCA_029206835.1 Rana muscosa | reverse complement strand
ATATATATATATATATATATATATATATATATAATGTGTGTGTATGTATGTGTGTAGCGGCCTCCTCACTCCCCTCCTTGCATCAGCTCGTCTCTCTTCTTGTCTAGGGGTATCTTTAGAGGGGAGAGAGCGGGGTCACCACGCCAAGCCTTCACCACATGTGTCCGTGCAGTGTAAGCAAAGTTCCTTCTCTACCTTCGGGTCAGTGTTGTGCACCTGGAGTTACCTTGAACAATGTCCACCAGAAAAGAGCCCCACACCATTAAAGTCTAACACTCCTTTATTCTTCTCGAGTGAACAGCACAATCAGTTAGACTCCCTTAAAGAACAGAACAAACAAGGAGGTGTGGATGCGAGTAGGCCCAGACACAGTGAACTCTCCACTTTCCTCCCTGAAAGTGGGCTGAGGTCTCCTAGCGAGGGGGGATTTTCCTTCCTGGCGGTCTCCGATGGGAGGCTCACCTGTCACTGGCAATCTGCTGCACCCGGTCTTCAAGTGAGTAGCTCCCCCCTGGTCCATTACGCCTTCCGGATTCGGGTACCCAATCCCTGGGTTCCCTAGGACCTCCTTCCCTCGCGGAACTCAGTGTTGGGCACTGAGCTCCAGACCTCCATCCGAGTACCTCACCCCAGGCTAAAGGTGCCTGGGATGGAACACGACCTCCGGACGTCGCCTAGGCCGCCTAGAGAACCCACACGAACCACCGCCCTCAGGCTGAAGGTGCCTGGGACTCCACCTTGTGACAAAGATGGCCGACCCCTTTATACCCTCTCCCAGCAAGCACGGCGGGTTCCCCGCCCCACCATACCGCTGCTGAGGGAGGACAAAAAAGAGGCACAGCACACAGCAATGGTTCAACCCCAGCCCAAGGCGACAGCGCCACCCGCTGGACCGCAAGGAACTGTACATCGCTGGTGTCTCTGCCAGTTTGAATTACACCCGGGAAAGTACATACCCGCTACACTCTCCCCCTGGTAACTTGACACTGGTCCCCAGTGTCTGGAACAAATCATTCCCTCAAGGGCTGGCATAATCCAATCCAGAGACCAACTAACAATTGTACAAAAATATAAAACTTTTTGAAAAAAACTTGATCAACTAAAGCAATTGTGTCTGAGTCCTATAAAAAAAACAACAACATAACTTTTTTTTCCACATATGCACATTATGTTTTTCCCACCCATCCTGACTAAGACCCACCCCATACTCAGTGGTCTTGATGGGATGCTCTCCTGCAGAGGGAAAAGAAAGAAAATGATCACACAAACCCTGACACATATATTCGTGTGAGAGAAAAGAAACTTCTCCGGGAAGAAATCCCTTTTCTCCAAAGAGTGAGTGTGTGAAAAGTGTTTAACCTTGCGCAACACTGCCACCTGGTGACAGCATCGCGGTAACTGCACTCGTGGAACGTTTCCTCTTCTCTTGAGCCCTATCTACCCCAGTGTCTGTGATTTCTTGCTGGAAAGTGAAGAACAAAACAGGAACAGTCCTTCATTCCTCTGGGTACAAGGACAACGGGCCCCAGAAAGTTCAGCAGCATACAACAAGAACGGAGTCTTTCTCTCCTACAGGTAGAAGCGGGGATGCGGCAGAACAAGTGGCTTCAAGTGCTGGTCCATGGTCTCCAGATGATATTCTACATCTTCTCCTTCCTTGCGCCGGATCAGCACTTTGTCTGCATGGATGTGCCGTCCCAACATCCACTCTGCCTTGCAGTCCTTTAAAACGTTGAGAGGCCTTGGGAGAGCATGCCAGGTACCTGCGGGCATGTGGAATCTGAAGGTGAGTCCACACAAAGTCATTGTACCAGCGCTCCCGGCACACTTCCACCTCATAGAGCAGCTCCTTGGACAAGTATGGATACTCCCATCCGTACTCTGCAGCAACCTTCTGGCCAAATAAGCGTTGTAGTCTGGCCAAAGGAGACATAGTAGCTCTGTCCCCTTCGCCAGGCAAAACTATCGAGTCCAGGTGGCGAGGGACCTTGATTACATCTGATCTGGGCATTGGTGCCCGCAACAGCAGTCTCTTTTCCCCGGTCTTCGGTACAGATGGTACCGGGGCTGTAGAGGCAGGCCGGGGACGGGACCCCTCTTCAGGCGCTGGTGCCTCCACCCGGGGTGTACTTTCCCCTGTAGACATAGGTGGATCCCTGGTTCTGCGGGATGAAGCTAGAGGTACTTTGTCCCAGCCCTTCTCTGCAAACAGTTCGTCTATAGTAACGTCGTCTCCCATGTCCGAGACTGACTCCAGGTCAGAGGTGTCACACTCCTCCACGGGTAGGTACCCTGTAGTGGAGACTGAGTTTTCACCTCTTCCCACACACCAAATCCCCTCACCTGGCTTACCTCGGCCTTTGCTTGAAACAAGACGTCCGGAACTCTTGCCGACGGATCCATCCGGGCCGGGCGTAAGCGGGCGAGATGGTCCACCACAACCGCTGGTCGGGGCTACCATACCGGTCTTTCTCTTCGGTGGTGGGCGCTGCGAGATCGTGGTGACCGAATCAGCATCTTCAGATTTCTCCCGTTGAGTTTTCACGACCTCCTCTGCGGTCGCTGCAGTGTGTGCAGGGATGACTGTCAAAGCAGTGATTCCTCCTCCTTGAGTGGTGTTGCCTGCAGCACGGCCGGGGTAAATGGTTCTCGGCTTCTCAACCGCTGGATCCACTTCAAAAAGGAACTCCCCACAGGCCTTGCATCGCCCGAATGGCTTCAGTTGGCACACCAGTCCCGAACAGCCGGGAAAAATCACACCCAGGGCCTCAACGTCCATGCATGAGTACAGGGCGAATCGACCCCTTGGCTTTAGCCGGATCCCCGTATCTGTTACCGGAGCAGCAGCAGTCAGTGTCGTGGTAGAAGGGTGAACCGGAATCCACGATGTATGTCCGAACATGGTGACCTGTTGCTGATCCATCGCACACTGCCAAGTTTTTGCGCCAACGTCCCACGTGTAGTCCTTCACACGTATTGGACTCCTCCCCTTTGCTCCAGTTCGTGGGCTTTTCTTCTTTTTTTCCTTCTGAGTCACGCCCACGAACTAAGCGGTGGTGGTGTGCCTGGTGGCGCAGTGCAAATAGAAGCCCCCACGTGTAGTCCTTCACACGGCTGAGCTTCCCCCTTTCCTCGCTCTCTTCTGCGCGGGCCTTTCCCTTCATTGGGTCATGTCCACGACTTCAAACAGGGATGCACCTCGGCCAATGAAGGCCTGCCTACTCGTAACTCCTCCGGGCAGACACGTTCAATTCCGTAGTACACGAACACTATACCGGACCCGAGCCCCCACGTGTAGCGGCCTCCTCACTCCCCTCCTTGCATCAGCTCGTCTCTCTTCTTGTCTAGGGGTATCTTTAGAGGGGAGAGAGCGGGGTCACCACGCCAAGCCTTCACCACATGTGTCCGTGCAGTGTAAGCAAAGTTCCTTCTCTACCTTCGGGTCAGTGTTGTGCACCTGGAGTTACCTTGAACAATGTCCACCAGAAAAGAGCCCCACACCATTAAAGTCCAACACTCCTTTATTCTTCTCGAGTGAACAGCACAATCAGTTAGACTCCCTTAAAGAACAGAACAAACAAGGAGGTGTGGATGTGAGTAGGCCCAGACACAATGAACTCTCCACTTTCCTCCCTGAAAGTGGGCTGAGGTCTCCTAGCGAGGGGGGATTTTCCTTCCTGGCGGTCTCCGATGGGAGGCTCACCTGTCACTGGCAATCTGCTGCACCCGGTCTTCAAGTGAGTAGCTCCCCCTGGTCCATTACGCCTTCCGGATTCGGGTACCCAATCCCTGGGTTCCCTAGGACCTCCTTCCCTTGCGGAACTCAGTGTTGGGCACTGAGCTCCAGACCTCCATCCGAGTACCTCACCCCAGGCTAAAGGTGCCTGGGATGGAACCCGACCTCCGGACGTCCTCTAGGCCTAGGCCGCCTAGAGAACCCACACGAACCACCGCCCTCAGGCTGAAGGTGCCTGGGACTCCACCTCGTGACAAAGATGGCCGGCCCCTTTATACCCTTTCCCAGCAAGCACGGCGGGTTCCCCGCCCCACCATACCGCTGCCGAGGGAGGACAAAAAAGAGGCACAGCACACAGCAATGGTTCAACCCCAGCCCAAGGCGACAGCGCCACCCGCTGGACCGCAAGGAACTGTACATCGCTGGTGTCTCTGCCAGTTTGAATTACACCCGGGAAAGTACATACCTGCTACATGTGTGTGTATGTATGTGTGTGTGTGTGTGTAGATAGATATAGAGAGATATATATATATATATATATATATATATATATATATATACATACACACACACACACACACACACAAAGTGTTGGCAGCAGTCATGTATACTTTTTCATTTTATATAATTCATCATTGCTCTAGTTTGTTTTTTCACAAGTTTTAATGGTATATGGAACCCCGGGAGTTAATTTGTTAATAGTGCTTATATTACTGACTAGACAACCAATGAACTATGCATGTTTGTTTCATGCATGCACTTATCAATGTCAATCATTGTTAGCGATACAGACTGTACAATAAGCGCCCTTTAATTAAATTTGGCATTCCTTTTTGAAAGCAGATTCACATATACAGTATATTATATCATATTACACTGATTTATTATTTATTAGATTTTTGGAAAATATATGCAGCTGCAGAAAAATGATCTCAATATACCAGTATGGGATGGAAAAAATGGTTTTGTCTGAACTTTTGGATGCATCCCTGCTGTTCTCTGTTGTAATTAGTGCAAAGATAATATGGTGGTTTTAAATACATTTGACATTGACATTCGGGCAATCCCCAGTTGAAGTCCCTTAGTGACGAAACGCATAGGGGGGCCGGTGACATCACGCTGTACTGACTGAGAGGTGGTGCTACGAAGGATACAGGAACCGAAGGAAAGGCACATTGAGATGCTGCAGCTCATATCGTGATTTACTGCAGATTTTTCTCCATGACTCTGTGTGCAATTTAATTCTTTATTAAACAAAACAGTTATACATACTACACCATGGAAGTCTCTATCTTTTATCTTTGAGCATAACTGGATCAATAAACCATCGCTCTGGAGATCCATAGGTTGTGGGGAAACCTTATTCCCTGGGCTAGGTGAGACTGTTCATCACAGTCACGGCCATCTGGTAAGCAGGATATTATTCACTTGGGTGTCACACCTTTAATTAATCATGCTACTCTTGGGAAGATTTGTTATTCACCACTTTTCTGGCAATATTGTGGTTTTATTTCTGAGATTTCACCATTCATTGAACTTTATCTTCACTTTTCTGGCAAGCAGTTTGTTACCATTCACGGATATATCTTTGGATTTAACCCTTCACGGATTGTGCTGTTTATGGACTTTGCATTCGTTTTCTTTCTTTTCTCTCTCAAATTTTATTTTATATACGTTTGTTTCATAATATTAATCTCATGTGATAGGCAATTCACACATGTTATCACTTTTCTAGCGCTGCACTCCATTTGTTTTTTATGTTTATTTAAGTTTTTTGTACTGAACTTCATGTGCTAGCTGCTCTTCCACGTCACAATAATTTAATTTCATTCACAATATATTATCTAGCGCAGCGTTGGTCCTAGGGCTTTTTCTTTTTACTACTTTTTAAAAACACAGCCTTAATAGAAGTTATCTTTTAATCTTGGCTTTCCATTAAACATTTTCTGTTCTCATCTGATCTTGGCCTAACACCAAGCAAAAAAAAATCTTCCTTACCAAAAGGCTTCTTTCACACTGCAGCCGTGGTCGCGTTGGCAGTAAAGTGCCGCTTGTTTAAGCGGCGCTTTACCGTAGTGTTAGAGGCGGTTTTTGTCTGCTAGCGGCTGAAAGGTTTAAAACTGCAGACAAGGTCTCTTAACATCCACCAGCTCCGTGATGTCGTCATGGATGAGTAGAAGAGGACTCCAGTGGCCATCTGTGAAGCTCTGGTGAACTCCATGCCCAAGAGAGTTAAGGCAGTGCTGGAAAAAAAAGAGAGAGAGAGAGAGAGAGAGAGAGAGAGAGAGAGAGAGAGAGTTCTGCTTCTCCCTCCTTGTAAAAGTAACGGCAAGAAGACTGGAGGATACAGTGGCAGCAATCGGACATGTAGTCCCCAAGGAGCGATATACAGTGCAAGCGAATAGGGCATTGAACCACCGGAGCTGGCAAAGTCTTGGAAACATGGGAGGAGGGCAGTAAAATTTTACCGGGCAATTGAGTGGAGGTCTGGGCAGTGCAGTGCGGGGAAACAGAGAATTCAGTCCTGTTGCTGTGTGTACACCGGGGGAGAGAGAGCGTTGTGATTGCCAGAGTGCTGAGGACTAAGGCCCTGAGAGTTTCTTTCTGCTGGGAACCAGAGTGGTACAGATCTGTTGCCTGTGTGTTTTTCTGCCTACCAGAGAAGCTGAGCACCAGAAAGCCAGAGTTGAGCCTAGAGGCCCTGATCGTGAGGACTGAGTTACCGGGGTCAGGTCTCTGAGGGCAGAAGGCTGCCAAGCGTGCAGGACAAGGTTTGATTGTACCAGGAGTGAGTGGATTCATCTGTTCTGTTCACACTGTTGGTGATCCAATACAAACGGAGACCTGTTCTTTTTGCTTAATTGCCCAACAGTACTTCACTGCATGCAGCCTTAAAGAGTTGCACCATCGTACATACAGGCTCCAATGGAAGCCAGCAGGTTTGGCGCCAAGTGCTATATGAGCACTGCTCATGGGGTACACCACCTAGGAAATCTTGGATGCATTTGTGTCTAGGGGTATACAGTATATGCAGAGTGCACTTGGGGACACTTTTCTTGAGCCGCTGTTGCAAAGAGTTGCTGTGAAATAGTTTGTTGCCATTTTCACTTTATGCATGTGTTTTTTTTTGTTTTTTTTTAATACTGTGTGTATCAGGAAACTAAAGTGTTTCCCCGAAAATAAGCCTGGGTCTTATATTAATCTTTACTTGTTCATTGATGATGGCGTAGTGACGTTAATGTTACTTTTTTGACAATATACCTACTTTATTTACAATCTATTAGCCTGGTGCTTGTTTTCTATATGTCAGTACAGTAGTATTAAGATATATCCAGGTGTGTGAGGGGGGGTGGGGTAATTGATTAACAGAGTCGTAACAGAGGACCCATCATACCAAGCGGCATAGGCTAAATTAAATTTGGTTACAGATGGGCACCCTGCTGTCAGAATACTCCTTAAGGAAATAGATAGGATTATATAACAAGTGCAATGCACACAATACACATTTATACATGCTGTGTACATCTGCTTCCCAAAATAGGTTTCTGAAAGATATAAATGGTGATGGACCATGTTTTCCAGTGGTCAAATTAACTCTCTAAAAGCTACCATTTCTTCAAGTGGGTGCAGCAGAGAAAGTCAGCTGTACCCATGGGTATTTTCTATCAATGTCTTCAACTTTAAACTAAACTATCTTTGGTCAACATAACCTACAACAGGCTGTTAATATATATTTATAGCCATGTGACAAGAATGGCGGTAGTTTATGTTGATATCATTGAAAGCTTAATGATTTTAGAAAATTGTCTCGTTTATGGATGACCCTAGAGCTCACACACGTGTTAGAAATTGTATTGAGGCAATTTGGTAAGTGAGCAGCGAGGAGTTGGCTTCATTATTTTGACAGAGGAATGGTGCCAGCAGCATATGACAATCACTGATGCTGCAGCACCTGTTCCTATCAATGGCAGGGATTGCTCTTCCAGCACAGGCGATCTGAAGTACTGTGCACTCATGTACTGTATATGAGCCAGCATTGGCTGAAAACACCAATAACTGATTTATATTGTTTACAATATTGCTTCTTACTGCTTTAAGCACCTGGTAGTTGCAAATGTGTCTTTGGAAAGTACTTTTATTTTTATTTTTTTCTTCTCTAGCCTTTGCCAACTATACTTATAATTATTGTTATTTTAGGTAAATCGTGAAATTTCGGTTATGGGTGGATTCTTGTGAGCAAAATGACCTACTGGCTTTTCTTATTTTCCCTTTCCTCTTACTTCATTTTCAGAAATTGCAATTATATAACAAAAGATTAATTGCGCTACCACATAGGAAAAATAATATAAATCCACAAATTGAATGTGCGATATAGTGAATACCAATACAAATCAATAATTAATGGTAAAAAAATTATAATTAATATAAGTCCACAAGTGAGCGTGCAATGTGATTACCAATAAAGAGGCAATACACAATTAGATAAACACTGATTCCATAGTCCATAAATGCTGACAATATTCAATGGAAGGAAGCACAGCTTGACTGCAGATTTTACATATATGTTCTGTTCATCAAAATAAAAAGGCGATCAACGCCGCTTACCAGATGGGATGGATCTCAAGTTATAGAGATCATAAGGGCACATCGGAAGAAGCTCAGGCGGCCACGGACAAACCATCCAAGGATTCCTTCAATGGTGGAAGCACCCCGTTAGGCGCTGTATTAAGCTCCTGCTTCAATGTTTCCTTCCAGTTTAGATGGAAAGTATACGGCAAGTAAGTATCCAAGTGCGCTTCCACATCCGATATTTTAAGTGGGGCACAGAAAGAAAGACTTCATGGTGCAGTAATCAATTTAGAGGGTTTTATTTAAAAAACGCATGATACTGTCAACCAGAACAAAGTTTAAAAAACACAGCCGTACCTTTTAACCAGACCGGCTCGTGCGTGGTGACGTCAGACTGTGGCTCCACCCGATGCGTTTCCCCATACAAGGCTTCGACTGGGAAAGGAGATCGTATCTGGACGTCACTCACCACGCTAATTAAATAGCAAGAAAAGGCACAAAACTATCAAAGAGAAACAGAAGTGAGAAAAAACCCACAAGTGTCACCGGTGCAACCCGTATATAACGGATGCCAGGAGAACAAGCCCCGAACACATACCCCAGAGGCTAAACCCAGCATCCATAACAAAGATAATTGCAACAAACTTTGATTTTAAAAAATGCATCATAAAAATTATTTTATATTAAACCAGTTAATAATATAATGCATACAACAAATTCATATGTTATGAATACAGATACCATACATTTGGCAAATGAATTAAAAAGGGGGCTAAAGGAATAAGCATAATTTTATATAAGTGGCTGAGGAACATATTACAGATATTAACCACTCAAAGCCATTTATGTCCCAGCATATATAAAAAAACAGGTCAGATGGCTAAAATCTATTAGATGAGAAAAAAGTTAATGCTACCCTAGTGGATCGTTCTTTAGGAAGGAAAAAAATATCAATAATGTTATATAATAAAACACGGAATATTTTCGGGACTCCGGATCTGCTCACCCCATTTCATGTCAGGAAACCACGGAAAGAGACAGGGAATGGGGGAAAATAATATATCAACAAGACTATATGGGAACACAAAATGCTAATGGAACTCCAAATCTGCTCATTCCATTTCCTGCCAGGGAAGCACGGAGAGGGGCAGGGAATGCAAAGGACAGACATGGCCAAGGTCACATCACTAGCTATTGTTAATATAACAATGTCCCATTCCACGTTGAATAGGACATCAATTGCAAGAAGAATTTTGTGAACCACTCAGAATTATCTGGGTTTTGGATGAATGGCTCCTAAAAGGGTGGTTTGATTTTTATCTTCATCTCCAGGATCATAAATAAGGATTGTCTTATTTAAAGTTGATCTCCAGTCTAAATAGAACATTTAAAAAGGAACGTATCCACCCCCTTTGACCAACCTAAGGGGTTTATTTAAGAAAATAGATCTACATGAAAGCCTTATTCTGTCCTCACATGACCAGGATCCTAGGTCTTCTACCTTTTTGGATATGTAGTATGGGTGGGTTCTTCTTGCATTGCCCATGTCTCTCAATGGTGACATGGATGCTGGCCATAACCACAGGGTCCTGAAGACTTCCAGTGCCAGCATCATGACATCACATTTTAAGGGGCAGCAACAAGACAGGCAGTGAGCTTGGACTACAGCAAATGATCACTACCACCAGGACAGGCTCCACGCAAGGGTAATTTAATGTAATGTGGACACTGGTCAGTAAAAAAAGTTCTTAAATAATAGAATTTTTATAAACTTGACTATATCCATCTACCTTAATGCTGGCTGTCCCCTTTCCTGACATAAAGGGTAACTAGGTACTTGAGTATTTCAATTGCTGAGCGAGATTAGAAAATATTATAAAAGGCACTCAGTTTAGTTGTTGACAATCTGCTTTTCTCAGGAAAGTTCTGTTCATGTAAACCTTGTTAAAAATAAATAAATGAGAAATTGTAGAGAAATGGAAAAAGCTACTAAACATAAAGGCCAAGGCATAATACTTGATGACACGATGACTGGGCTTCTAGCATGTAGAAACGTGCAAGGAAATGGGTAGGTAATCTGTCTGTTGCATGCATTGTATAATAAATGCATAATAGAACCTCCACTAAACGGAGTGCTACCAAGTATTATATATACGTATGTATGTATGTGTGTGTGTGTGTGTGTGTGTGTGTATATGTATATATATATATATATATGTATGTGTGTGTGTGTGTGTGTGTGTATATATATATATATATATTGTGACAGCAGGAAGGTAAAGTCACCTGGTTGCATCCAGGGGGGTAGGTATATTTCTCCCAGATTCAGGCTTTATGCCGACTTATACAACTAGGGAGAGAGTTGATGAAGCCCAGCTGAGGCTAGTGGGCTCATGGATGATTCATACCTCTAGGGAGAGTGCTGGGCGTCGTGCAGGCAGGGAGTTGATGAGACCAGCTGAAGCTTGTCAGCTCGTTTAAGGCCTCTATAAAAACTCCCAGCTTCATTAGGTGTTTGCTCATGCCTGGAACCAGACCTGTGTGGACTGTCTAGGGAGAGTGAACCCCTGTGCGGTGAGACAAAGCCTGTGTGGCTATTTGTTTGGACATTTACTAAACCAGGGACTTAGGGACTAGGACAGCACCAGGCTGATCCCAGTTGTTAGTTAGGGAAACCTGCATGTTTAGTCAGAGGTCAAGCTGACCAGGATTTATTTTGTTTGTTTCTTTTTGCTTTGCTGTGTTTTTGTCAATGTAAATAGAGAAATAAACCGCACCTTTTGATCTTGAAAACCACAACCTCCGTCTGCTGGGCCTGTTTTTGTGTGGGGAGCCCATCCAGGGGGTCACACACACCCGCTACCGAGCTAACCCCCTCACAGTTGGTGGAGAATGCGGGCAGTTTTTTTTTAAGCCAGCATGGAGGAGATACTGAAACAGCTGGCTCTAGCAAATGCCAATCAACAGCAGACAAATGCAGGTTTGCAAAAGAGCCTTGCAGCTCAACAACAGAGCTTCGCAGCCCAGCAACAAGCCCAGCAGCAATCTGAGGCCCGCTTCATAGACCTGTTGCAGAAGCAAGAGCAGAGACTACAACAACAGATGGAAGCAGTAATGCAGCAACGTCCGCAGACCAGTGAGGAAAGCCGTCCCACTAATACCGCGTCTTTTGGGGTGAGTCGTTTATTGACAAAAATGACTGGAGAGGATGATCCAGAGGTATTTTTGACCACATTTGAAAGGACTGCTGAAAGAGAAAAGTGGCCTGAGGAGCAGTGGGCTGGACTGGTGGCTCCTCTGTTAACTGGTGAATCGCAGAAAGCTTACTATGACCTAGAGCCTGACCAAGCAAAAGACTATGTGATGCTAAAAGCTGAAATATTGGCAAGGCTGGGTGTCACCCTGGCTGTCCGGGCTCAGCGTGTGCATAACTGGACTTTCCAGCTTGGAAAACCCCCCAGGTCTCAAATGTATGATCTCATTCACCTGAGCAGGAAGTGGCTACAGCCAGAGACTTTGTCCGCACCGGAGATTGTGGAACGTGTTGTGATGGATCGTTTCTTGAGAGCTCTTCCTACCGCCATTCAAAAGTGGGTAAGCCATGGAGACCCAGAAACGGCCGGTAAACTTGTGGATCGTGTAGAGAGATACTTGGCTGCAGAGAACCTGACGGCCTCTTCCAGAGACTCTCGGACTTTCCACCCTAAGACCAGACCATCCCCAGGGGCGGATAAGATGATTCCAAGGGGTGAGGGTGGAGAGAGTGAGAGGGTGGGAGCTCTGCCCAGGGTTTGGCGAGAACAGCCTGGGAAGTCGGGGGCTCAAGAGGCAGCCAAAAGGATTGTTTGCTGCCGGCAAGCGGGACATATTGCAGCAAATTGCCCGGTTGTGGAGGAACCCATGCAATGTGACTTTCTGACGGACAGACGACAGTCGCTGTGTGCGACAGTCGCATGCACTGCCATTCGGGGAACTGAGAAACATTTATGCAAAATGTGTATTAATGGTAGAAATGTTGTGGTATTACTGGATTCAGGTAGCCTTGTGACCCTGATAAAGGCTGAATTAGTTAAAACAGAGGTCTCTGGGAATAGCAAGGTAGCTGTTATTTGTGTGCATGGGGACACCCGAGAGTATCCAGTGACTACAGTGTGTTTCAAGACCCCCAAAGGTACCCTCTCTCATCCAGTGGGGTTAGTATCTCAATTACCGCATGATGCCATTGTGGGAAGGGATTTTCCGAAGTTCTGGGAACTGTGGGATGATCCTGAGCCCCCCACTGGTGCCCCTATGTACCAGGAAGGTGATAGCCAGAACTCCTCTGAGAGTGGTGAGGACTCTCCAGAATTTCCCTTGTCAGTATTGGCAGGCGAGACTCAAGAAACTGGAGAGGAGCCCACCTCCTCAGACGAAAACCTACCGTCTGTGGAGTTTTCTGATCTTGAGGTTCAAAGGGAAAATTTTGCCACAGAACAGTTGAAAGACCCCGCCCTAATAAAGGCACGGGAAAACGTAGTGGAAATAGATGGCGAGTTAGTGAACCCAGATAATACCTGCACTTACCCATACTTCAGCGTAGAGAAGGACCTACTGTATCGGGTGGCAAAAAGGGCAGAAGAAACCGTTGAGCAGCTTGTGGTGCCCAAACCTTACAGGAAGTTGGTGTTGGAGTTGGCCCATGGGCACATTCTTGGAGGTCATCTGGGGACAGAGAAAACCCGAGAGAGGGTGTTACAGAGATTCTATTGGCCTGGGGTGATGAAGGACATAGAAAATTATTGTTCCTCCTGCCCTGTGTGTCAGAGGTCGGCCCCGATGCCACATTTCCGTAGCCCGCTGGTCCCTCTACCCATCATTGAGGTCCCGTTTGAGAGGATCGCAATGGATTTGGTAGGTCCTATAATCAAGTCCGCTAGGGGGCACCAGTACATATTAGTTATAATGGACTATGCCACCCGTTATCCAGAAGCGATCCCTCTCCGAAATACCTCGGCCAAAACCATAGCCAAAGAGCTATCTCTTGTTTTTAGCCGGGTGGGTATTTGTAAAGAACTGCTTACGGACCAAGGTACACCCTTTATGTCCCGGGTTATGAAAGAGCTGTGTAAATTGTTCAAAGTGACGCAATTGCGTACGTCTGTGTATCACCCCCAAACCGATGGGCTGGTTGAAAGATTCAACAAAACCCTAAAACAAATGTTGAAGAAAGTGGTGTATAGAGATGGAAAGGATTGGGACTGTCTACTTCCTTATTTGATGTTTGCTATTAGGGAGGTGCCCCAATCCTCTACGGGATTCTCCCCCTTTGAGTTACTGTATGGGAGACACCCAAGAGGGCTGTTGGATATTGCCAAGGAAACTTGGGAAAGTGAGAGTTCTCCCCACAGGAGTGTGATTGAGCATGTCGCCCTGATGCAAGATCGAATTGCACAGGTAATGCCCATCGTGAAGGAACATTTGGCCCAAGCGCAGTTGGCACAGCAGAGAGTGTACAACCGTGGAGCCAAGACCCGTACCTTTTCCCCGGGGGATAGGATATTGGTACTTGTCCCTACGGTTGAAAGTAAATTCCTTGCCAAATGGCAAGGCCCCTACGAGATAATGGAAAAAGTGAGCGAAGTGAATTACAAGGTCAGACAACCAGGAAGGCGAAAGCCCGAACAGATCTATCACGTTAATCTGTTGAAAGCCTGGAGGGATAGAGAGTCCCTAGTCGCAGAAACTTGGTCACCAGCTCAAACTGGTTGCGTGATTCCGGAGGTTGGAATAGCAGCCACCTTGTCACAACCCCAACAACAGGAGGTTAAGGAGTTTGTGCTTCGCAACAAGGAGGTGTTCTCTGAGCTGCCGGGACAAACATCTGGGGTAGAGCATGATATTATTACCCCGCCCGGTGAAAGGGTGAAGTTAAAACCCTATCGGATCCCAGAGGCCCGACGGGAGGCAATACGGGAGGAAGTACAGAAAATGCTGAACTTAGGGGTGATAGAGGAGTCCCAAAGTGATTGGTCTAGTCCCATTGTGTTGGTGCCTAAACCGGATGGGAGCTGGCGATTTTGTAACGATTTTCGTCAGTTGAACAAAGTTACAAAATTTGACACCTACCCCATGCCACGTATAGATGAGTTGATCGACCGGCTGGGAACAGCCCGATACATGACGACTCTTGACCTCACAAAAGGGTATTGGCAAATTCCCCTGGCCAAGTCGGCCAAAGAGAAAACCGCATTTGTAACCCCAGACGGGGCGTTCCAATATAAGAGAATGCCGTTCGGGTTACAGAATGCGCCGGCCACATTCCAGCGGAAAATGGACCAGATACTGAGGCCCCATCGGAAGTATGCTGCGGCTTACCTGGATGACGTAATTGTCCATAGCACAGATTGGGCCTCACATCTGCCAAAAGTGCAAGCAGTCCTAGACTCTATCCGGGAAGCGGGGTTTACGGCTAACCCCAAGAAGTGTACCATTGGGCAGGAGGAGGCCAAATATCTTGGGTACACCATTGGCAGGGGAGTAATAAAACCCCAACTCAACAAAGTCGAGGCCATCCAGAGTTGGCCACGTCCCAACAGCAAGAAGCAGGTACGAGCCTTTCTGGGAATCGCGGGTTATTATCGGCGCTTCATTCCCCACTTTGCTTCTAAGGCTGTGCCCCTAACCAACCTGACGAAAGGGAAAGGGTCGGTCATGATTAAATGGACCCCCGAGGCTGAGGCAGCATTCCAATTCTTGAAACAAGCCTTATGTAGCCAGCCAGTGTTGTACTCACCCGACTTCTCTAAAGACTTTGTCGTACAAAGTGATGCGTCAGATGTGGGGTTAGGAGCAGTATTGTCCCAGGTCTGGAACGGGGAAGAGCACCCAGTCATTTACCTCAGCAGGAAGTTGAAGTCCCATGAGGTAAATTACGCCACGGTTGAAAAGGAGTGTTTAGCGGTGAAGTGGGCTCTAGATTCCCTTCGGTACTATCTGCTAGGTAGGCACTTTGACATGGTTACGGATCACGCTCCGTTAAAGTGGATGGCTCAAAACAAGGAGACAAATAGAAGAGTAAATAGGTGGTTCCTGGCCCTACAGGAATTCAACTTCACAGTAAAGCATCGCCCTGGCGTTCAAATGGGGAATGTGGATGCTTTGTCTCGAGTACATGAATGCCTGATTGCTGGTGTTCCAACCCCAAGGTTAAAACAAGAGGGGGGGTATGTGACAGCAGGAAGGTAAAGTCACCTGGTTGCATCCAGGGGGGTAGGTATATTTCTCCCAGATTCAGGCTTTATGCCGACTTATACAACTAGGGAGAGAGTTGATGAAGCCCAGCTGAGGCTAGTGGGCTCATGGATGATTCATACCTCTAGGGAGAGTGCTGGGCGTCGTGCAGGCAGGGAGTTGATGAGACCAGCTGAAGCTTGTCAGCTCGTTTAAGGCCTCTATAAAAACTCCCAGCTTCATTAGGTGTTTGCTCATGCCTGGAACCAGACCTGTGTGGACTGTCTAGGGAGAGTGAACCCCTGTGCGGTGAGACAAAGCCTGTGTGGCTATTTGTTTGGACATTTACTAAACCAGGGACTTGGGGACTAGGACAGCACCAGGCTGATCCCAGTTGTTAGTTAGGGAAACCTGCATGTTTAGTCAGAGGTCAAGCTGACCAGGATTTATTTTGTTTATGTTTCTTTTTGCTTTGCTGTGTTTTTGTCAATGTAAATAGAGAAATAAACCGCACCTTTTGATCTTGAAAACCACAACCTCCGTCTGCTGGGCCTGTTTTTGTGTGGGGAGCCCATCCAGGGGGTCACACACACCCGCTACCGAGCTAACCCCCTCACAATATATATATATATATGTGTGTGTGTGTGTGTGTGTGTGTGTGTGTGTGTGTGTATATATATGTATGTATGTATATATATATATATATATATATATATATATATATATATATATATATATATATATATATATATATATATATATATATAATTTTTTTAGGTAATTCAGCTTTAAACACACTTGTGTTTTGGAAAGGCCAAATTAAGTCCAAACCTCAACCCAAGTGGAATCCAGTATTGTGTTTTCCACATACAGTAGTACAATTTTATAGTCAAAAACAAAAATTTACATTGATAACTGTTGCTCTTCATCATATCCCTCACTAATTCCATACCCTGAGATCTTGGTAGCTTTTAGCCTATTGGTGGTCATGTTGTAACATGCCTATTTAATTATCCACAGAGTTGTCACCTTTGGCTGCCTGTACCTAGTGACACACTCTTTATCCAGTGGTTCAGTGTTACTGGAGGAAGAGGCTTGATGTGGATCATTGCTTGCTTCACCCTATTTTTGGCCTCAAGGGGATTTCCATGCTTTTGCTATGGTTTGTTTTGTAGCTGTGGTTATTTGTAGTAATAGTTTTTAATTGAGTCTTTGAAATATTATCTGGTTGGCGGTTCAAAAATGCTATAAGTGGGTCAGGAGTGATTGTTTTAGACAACGGGGGGAAAGAATCTAAAAAATATCTGTTTATAACAAGCGTACTGTAAGGCAGGACCAACACACCTGGAAATAGGTGAACACGTCTCCGCAGCCACAGAGGCAGAGCGGCGAGTAGAGGGGGACATAGTTTGACACTCTAGTGGGGACTAGGTACCACTGAGTGATGAATGACCTTAAAGGTTGACTCCAGCGTGGCGACATTTTGTGTCAAAGATTAGGTGTTAACCCATATTGCGTTCCAGTCATCAGGAGTTAAAGCAACTCCATTGTCCGTTTCCCATTTGCTAGTATATTATGGGAGGGGGTGCAACCAGGTTTATCAAGTAAAGCCAGGCATAGATGGTTCAAATCCTGGCTGGTTCAGCAGGGGCCGGCTGAGATTCGAACCATCTATAGGCAGGCTGATTGTACCCAAGTGTCATGACTTTGCAGTAGTGTTCATGTCTGTTTGCTCACCTTTCTTTTGTGTTCAGCATAGAGACCAGTCGCTGTTCACCTGTATGCTTAAGTAATCTTCCCTCAAGCATGGCTCCACCCCAGTCTCTAACTAGGAACACTATATTAACCTGTGCACTGCAAGCCAAGCCTTGCTGATTAATATTGTGTGTTTGGCTTCCTCTGTGTTTCTTGCCTTGTGCTCTAGGTTTGTTTCTGTTCACCAATCTTGGCTTTTTCTTTGACTATCCCTGCCTGCTTGTTACCCTGATCATTAGTGTGTTCTTTGTCTAATCCTTGTCTGCTAGTTGCCCTGACCTTTGACTTATCTCCTGACTATCCCTTGTTGTCCTGGACTGCTGCTTCCTCTTTATCCTCTGGTAGCCTACCATGCGCGTGAGCTGGGTGACCCCTAGGGGCCGCAACCTGGAGCCAGTTGCAGCGCAGTCCATCCTCACCACTAGAGGCTCTGGTGAACACCTGCTGGCTCTTAGACTCCGCGCCCTGTGGAATCTTATGCTCTAGCTCCCAGTGGGATCTGTGTTGGTGCTCCAGTGGACCTGCTTTCCTGAACAACCCAGAGCTCCATCCGCAGCAGTCAGCCATAGCGCCAATTACCTTAGCGGTGCACTCCTGACTCCAACAGTGTGCATTCTTTAACCTGACCTCAGGTGACCGAACACCAAGTCGATTCATCCTGGGTAATACACTCTTTACACCATTGCAGAGTGCAGCACCGTCCCATCTTATTGAATCTAATTTAAAAAATGTGGATCTTGGGTAAAAGTTTTGTGATTTCTAGGTGAAAAATTATTTTTTTTTTTTTTAATTAGACCACTCTGTGTGGGTACTGTAATTTTAAGGAGGCCATGCAAAGCATAGAAAATATTGACTTGTGAATAGGCCATAACGGTAATCATTTTTTAGTTATCTCTAGTAGTGTGTCCCCAATCTCTGTTTCTCCTCCTTCAGGTCACCAGTCTCCAAATTTATAAGTAGTCTCTAATTTCCTCCAGTATATGCACAGTCTCTGACAATCTCCTACAGTATGTCAGCACTCTCTGACACTGTCCACAGTCTTTGACCCTCTGCTACCTATGCCCACAGTCTCTAACCATCTTCCAGTATTTCCAGAGTCTTTGGCCATCTGCTGCAGTATGTCTACAGTCTTTCACCAAGTTTTGCAGTATGTCCAGGGTCTCTGACCATTTCCTGCAGTATGTTCACAGTCTCTGACCATGTTCTAGAGCAGCTTCTTTCAAGGGGGTGCCTTGGCAAAATGCCTAAATATTGACCCAAAATTGTATACGTGCCAGTAGGTGGATTAAGCCTGCCTTTAAGTTACACAGAGAAACAGGTTTTCATTGTGCGCCAATACAACCATCTAGTCGCTGACGACGTCTTAACAACCAATGTCGTAATCAGTTGTTTTGCTTGCGTCTATCTAGCAAGGTTACTCTGTGGTATAAAAAGTGTTAGGGAGATCGTCCTAACCTCGCTTAAATGCTTAAAATAAGTGATTAAAAACCTTCTGTCTATATAAAATGAAATCAAACGATAGCGTCGGGAAAAGAGAAAACAATGACATTTATTTATACAGAACTGGTACCACCTAATAGCAAGGTGATACCAATGTTACACGATACATAATAGGAATATTGCTATGACAAACATGATACCAATGTTACATGATAATAGGAACAAGAGAGCAAACGCGAAGTAATATTAATCTTAAACATGGGAGAGAGGGAGAGAGGGAGAGGGAGAGAGACAGAGAGGGAGAGACAGAGGGAGAGAGAGAGAGAGAGAGCTTATTACGTGACCATGTCGTCTGCGTCAGATCTTCATTCGCCAGGGCCCTAGCCATGAGTGTATCTGACTTTTATACCCCCTATGCCAACCAGAACCCAAAATCCTGTGGTCTCATTGGTTTAAAGATGACCACCTGATTGGTTGAAATCTCAAACCTCTCTTTACCTAGCCTGCCCACTCTAAAGCTGAAATACTGGTTGCTTTATCAGCAGTGTAACCAGTTCCCGCATTAGCATGCTAAGGGCCCCTGCGGTGTAGACAAAAGATATCTGAGTATCACCTGAAACCTCCCTTATATTCTCAGTAGGCAGTAAAAACTGTCCTTTAGGAACATAACTTGGCATTATATCACAAAATATATATATATATTCCTGTAACATTATATACGGTTACACCCATCCCCCTACATATACATCCATTGGGGCATGGTGCTTTATTTAGTATATGAAATGTTCAAAATATCCACCACAAAAGGAAGTTGAGACTTCTGCAGTGTGTAAATGTGCTTTTACTATACAAAGATGCTGTACATACAAACCTATTACAATCTTAGGAATACAATACAAGACTGACAGATATCTATAACAAGCAAAATGCCTAGAAAATAGAACAGCCTATGGTCTATAACTACAAATCCATTTAAGTTACTTATCTTCTGTTACGGTATGTTCGTGATCTCCATTGGCAATGGCTCTTCTTGGAGACCAGGTTCTGTTCTTCTATCATGAGTGGCTTCTTCTGATCTTACAGCAACATGGTGTGTATGTGTGTGTGTGTGTGTGTGTGTGTGTCCTAGCTTATGCCTGAATCCCCTCTTTTATGTATCAGGCTGAGTTACCAAACAGAAAACATACCTGTTTACTGTAGCTGTAGAAACAATGGACTATTGAATACAACAATGCTATCTACTGTGACAGCAGGCGGGTAAAGTCACCAGGTTGCATCCAGGATGGAAGGTATATATGTCCTAGATTCAGGCTTTATGCCGATTTATACCACTAAGGGGAGTGCTGGGAGTCTTGCAGGGGAAGAGTTAATGAGCCCAGCTGAATCAAGTGGCTCATTGAGGCCTCTACAAGAACTCCCAGCATGCTAAGGGAGATGCTCCAACCTGGAACCAGATCTGTGTGGATAGTCTGGAGAGTGTAATCTCTGTGTGGTTATTGTAAGAACTTCAAAAAAGCAGGGAGCTAGGGACTGGGACAGCACAAGGCTGTACCCAGTTGTTAGTTAGGGACACCAACGTCTGTAGTGAGCGGTCAAGTTGACCAGGATTTCTTTTCATGTTTCTTTTTGTTTTGCTGTTTTTCCCTTGCAAAAACGAAAGGTGCGGTTTATTCACACTATTTACAACTACAAACTCTGTCTGCTGTGCCTGTTTTTTGTGTGGTGAACCCATCCAGGGGGTCACACACACCCGCTGCCGAGTTAACTTCCTCACACTACCTATTGTCTACTCAAACCAAACATGTCAGTAATCTAACAGTCATTCTTTCAGTTTGAGAGCTGAAAGAAATCTCAAACAATGTCTTGTTTATTGTAGCTATTGAGACAAATAGCCTGTTGAATACCAAACCAAAAAAGACGACAGTAATCTGACCAACTCACTATTGTAAAATTGTCCCATGTATCCTATGTCTGATTTAATATAATAAAAATTATATTTTTAACAAACGCAACACATCAGTTGATGAAGAGGATGTCTGGCACCTGCAAAGCATCCTTGTTTGCTTCTCCATCAGCACTCAAGTCACATAAACTGCGTGAGTAACTGAGGGAGAAGAAATGTTGGAATACTAGTCCGTACCAGTGTGCAAAGGTGTGTTTTTGCTTTGGATGAATATAAATAACCTCTAACATTGGGTGTCCTACATGTGTGGATGCTTTTGCAATATTTTAACCTATTAGTTTTTGTTTTTTTTAATGGGGTGTCTTGAGGGTGTGCACAATTTTAAAGGGTGCATTGAAAAGGTTGAGAAACACTGTTCTAGAGTATGTCTATAGTCATAGACCATGTCCTTCAGTATGGCCACCATCTCCTGCAGTATGTCCACAGTCTTTAACCACGTCCTTCAAGATGTCTACTGTATCTGACCATGTCCTGAAATATGTTCAGTCTCTGATCGTCTCCTGTATTATGTCCACATTCAATAATCATCTCTTGCATTATGTCAACAGTATATACGCTCTCCCGCATTATACGCAGTGTCTTTACCATCTCTTGCAATATGTCCAGTCTCTGATAGTCTTCTGTGGCAAGTCAGGGGCATTCTGCATCTCGTAAGCAGGCCATCAGTGATCTGACAGGAGCAACGTCAGATCCTGAATCAACAAGGAAGAATATAACCTAATATTACACAACTGGTCTGTCGGACCTGTTGCACTGCCAGTGCCACATATTGACACAAAATTGTTTGCCCCACACTAAAATAGCAAGGCTTTGGCAAGTATAGAAATTTGGGAAAACTGAACAAATAGCTGGATTTACAAGAAGAGCAAAGAATGTGGAGCAAGTCTGTTTCTGTATAGTTTTTATATGGCATATTTCAGCTACAGCTCTAAATAATCTGAAACTCCTTCCCTTTCTTTGTGAATGAATAGCAGACTTGGTTATGTAAGAAGTACTGTGCAGATGGCCTGAGCAGACATCTTTTGTAATAGTATGTGGTTAGTGTGACAGTTTATTTTTGCTTGCATTTCTTCTTCATTTTGGAGCACTGGATCTGTGTTGTATTCTGTTTAAATGAAAATGACAATGGTTTTGGTTTTATTAAATTTTGTTTTATCTTTATGCATTTTAAACTGTTATTTACATTACATTTATATTTTCCAAATAAACCCTTAGGCTGGATGTACATCATTGTACAGTGGAACCTCCGGATTGCGAGTAACGCGGTTAACGAGCGTTTCGCAATACGAGCACTGTATTTTTAAAAATCGTAACTCGGTTTGCGAGTGTTGTCTTGCAAAACGAGCACGATTCAGGCCAAAGCGGTGTGCAGTACCGCGTTTGGCCTGAGGTGGGGCGCCGGAGCCGAGCAGAGCCGAAAGTCGCCGATCGCAGCCAATCGGCGCTGTTTGGAAATGCACGGAAAGGCCCGAGGACAGCTCGGCTGACCTCGGCAAATCTCGGGAACAAAGTCTCTCCGAGGTTTTCCGAGGTGTCCTCGGGCCTTTTTTGGCCGTCTTTGAGGCTCTCCGGCGCCCCCCCACCCCACCCCTGGCCGCATGCGGTATTGCATGCCATTGAAGTCAATGCGGAACAAATTATTTTTGTTTCCATTGACTTCAATGGGGAAACCCGCTTTGATATGCAAGTACTTTGGATTACGAGCATTCTCCTGGAACGGAATATGCTCGTAATCCGAGGTTCCACTGTATTGTGGTTACAATAACATAATGCACCACTTTAATACTGTGCTATAGCCAAAAGACAGCTACAGCATGGTACTATAGTTCTGGGAAGGCAGCCATAGGCATCCTCCCAGAACCCCACCCCCTGGGCCATGCATCAGGTGGGCTCTGTGACCACTCTGTCTTTCTAACACAGCTGATCTCAGATCAGAGTAAAAGGCCAGTCACAGTGGCCCTTAACTATGATCTGCTGTGTCCAATCACAGCAGATCACATGTAAACAGGCTTGCCAGTTATCGGCAGTCCTGTCCTCATGCATTGTGTCTGTGTGAGGAAAGGAGTGCTGATATTCGGCAAGGCTGTCGGGCTCTGTTTACACTGATAATCAGGGCACTAATAATCAGTGCAGCCCCTTCACCGCCTATCAGTGCTGCCTCATAAGTGCTCACGTATGCCACCTCATTAGTGCAGCTCATCAGTGCCCATTAGTGCTACCTCATCAGTGCAGCCTCAACAGTGCCCATCAGTGCATCTTATCAGTGCCGTCTTATCAGTGTCCATCAGTGCTGCCTCATCAGCACTGAATAAAGCAAACCTTTATTATTTTGCAGCTTACCAATTCTTAGATGTGATGGATGCATTATGTGATCTGGCTCTTCTGGGTAGGGGGCGCACGCATGCGCTGCCCTGGCTGTGCTGTGATTAGTTACAGCACAAGCTGATCAGAGGGTCCCTGCCAATGATTATTAGCCGGAACCCACCGATCGGTGAAGCGGATGACAGGACAAAGCTCTGTGATTGTAAACAGCTGTGTCCTGACAGTGGGGATGTATCCAGTTTTTGTTTCCCTTAGTAAAACCCGCACACAGTAACTACACCAAGCATTGTTAGGCACATAGTTAACCTTTTGATTGCCCCTAGATGTTAACCCCTTCCAAGCCAGTGTCATTAGTACAGTGCCAGTGTATAATATTAGCACTGACTACTGTATTAGTGTCACTGGTGATGTCAGTGTCAGTTCCCACAAAGTGTCAGATTGCCCGCTGTACTATCACAGTCCCGCTGTGTGTGTGTGTGTGTGTGTGTGTATATATATACACACACACACACACACACACACGTTCCTTGGGGCCCCTGGGTGGCGCTGTTGCCCTGGGCCGGAGTTGAACTCACACCGCGAACTGTGCCTTTTTGTCCTCCCCTGGAGCTGGTACAACGGGACGCAAAGGGAGAGGTCATAAAAGGGGCGGACGCCCTGTTGGGAGGAGAGTCTGAGCACCTTCAGCTTGGGTGCTGGCGTTCCGGTGTTTCAGGCCTAGGCGCCCTTGGCCTAGCTGGAGCAGGGATGGAGTCCATCTCGGGCACCTTTAGCCTGGGGTGAGGTACTATGGCGATGCCTGGGGCTCAGTACCTTCGACTGAGTTCTGCAAGGGTGGAGGAATCCGAGGGGGCCCTAACTCCTTGGGTGCCCGTGTCTGAGTTCGTGAGGACTGGTGCGCAGTAACTTCTCTGAAGAGCCCGGCGCAGCATCGCTGGTGACGGAGAGGCCTCCATTTCTCCCTTGGACGGATTTCTTCCTCTGACAGGGGCAAAGTGAGCGAAGGTAAATTCACGTTCTATTACCTAGTCAGTGGCAGTGACTATTCACCACTGGTGACAGCACAGTGGGCAGCAGCAAGAAGGGAAAGGATTGTGCCTCGATCTGTCCCCCTCATTTTACAAAGGCGAAAGATTGTTTTATTGCTTGGCAAGAAGAATAAAACTGAGTTGTACCTATTCACTGTGTGGAACTTGGGTTACTCAAGCAAAGGAGTCAGGGACGAGGGACTGGACTTGACTCTAGGACACCTGCACAAAAGCCCAATCTCTGGCCTTCACCCACCAGTCACGGAGGACATGGGCCGTAGTGTGTTTCTCTCTCTCTCTCTCCCAGGTACCCCTAGACAAGAGCCATATAACCGATAAAGAAAGAAAGAGAGAGAGGTGAGGCCGCTACATATATATATAATATATATATATATGTGTGTGTGTGTGTGTGTGTGTGTGTGTGTGTGTGTGTGTATGTATATGTGTATATATATATATATATATATATGTATGTATGTGTGTGTGTATATGTATACACCGTATTTTTCGCTCCATAAGACGCACCTGACCATAAGACGCACCTAGGTTTTAGAGGAGGAAAACAAGAAAAAAAATATTCTGAACCAAACGGTGTACTAAAATATTTTATATTATATTATTACTATAGGTGGGTGGTGGACACACAGCAATACCAGCCCCCTATCAAATCAGCTCAGCTACACAGTGGACACAGCAACCCCCCCCTTCCCAGATCAGCTCAGGGTGGCAGGGCAGACACAAACACCCCTTAAGCCAATTCTATCACAACAGCTCAGGTGACTGGGCTGTGGATACCATGCCAGCTTACACCTCCCACCCCCTTATCAACAGCTCACCTCAGGCAGCGGAAGAACACTGCCATTACAATCCACAACCCCCTCTTGCTGGCTGGCTGGCTCTCAGCCTCAGATGTACCCAGGAAGCAGCTAGAAATGAGGACTGGGGACAGAGTTTACAGCAGCAGATCCCGGGGGACGGAGCAGGAAGTCAGACTGGACCAGACCACGGCGCCGGGGGGGGTTCAGGCTGCAAAAAAAAAAACAGCAAGGGCTCTCACAGCTTTCGGGATGGTGTCACCTCTGGCGGGTGACACCCGACCTGGGTACGGAGCACACCCCCATAGCAATGCTACTGACACCACCCAAGTTTTGACACCCGGGGCAAAACGCCTCCCCCCGCTCCCCCTTGGTATGCCCCTGCCAGGATGCTCCTCACTTCCTGTCCTCTCTCCTTTACAGAGAAGCCGAGCGCTGGAATTCTGACGCGGCGCCGGGGGGGGGGGGGGGGGCAGTGCCTGGTCAGTATTCGCTCCATAAGACGCAGGGACATTTCCCCCTATTTTTTGGGGAGGGAAAAATGCGTCTTATGGTGCGAAAAATACGGTATGTGTCTTTTTTGTTTATATAAGTAAAATGCCACCAAAAAAAATCTCTGTGAAAAATTATATAAATTAAATTTGGGTACAGTGTTGCATGACCGCGCAATTGTCAGTTAAGGTAGCAGAGTGCCAAATAGCAAATTGCCTGGTCATGAAGGGGGTCAAGTGGTTAATATCAATATCAATGTAATTTTATATTTCTTTTTTAATGGACATACTTTAAATCGACTTTGGGTGCACCAAGTGATTTTGGCGGCACAGTGGTAATTCGGGCGGCACAGTGGTGTAGTGGGTAGCACTTTCGCCTAGCAGTAAAAAGGGTCGCTGGTTCGAATCCCAACCACGACACTACCTGCCTGGAGTTTGCCTGTTCTCCCTGTGCCTGCATGGGTTTCCTCCGGGTACTCCGGTTTCCTCCCACACTCCAAAGACATGCTGGTAGGTTAATTGGGTTCTGTCCAAAATTGGCCCTAGTATGTGGGTGTGAGTTGGGGGGCCTTGGATTGTGGGCTCCTTGAGGGTAGGGACCGATGTGTGATGTGTGTCTGGAGCGCTGCGTAGGTTGACGGCGCTATATGGGTACCTTAAATAATATAATGAGACACTATGTACAGGGTTAGGGAGAATTGTAGATGCGCACCCACACTCACTCAGGTTGAACTGCACCCACACGCACTCCATTTCAACCTGAGTGAGTGTGGGTGCGCGTCTACGATTCTCCCTATCCCTGTACATAGTAGTGCCGTCTTTATTCAACCTTACTAACTATGTAACTATTATCTTGTAAAAGTAGCAGTGACATCATCACTGAATTGCACACATCCTTTGTAGAGATCAGAGTTGTGGGAAGGGAAATTTTCTGCCTGGAGGGGCGGAGACAAGACCAGTCACCCTGCACAAAGTGAGTGATCAACAGGTAAAAGTACAGGAGTTGTTTCATGTTGGATTTAATTTTTTTTTTTTTTTTATTAAATACACAAAGCATATCAGGATTTAAAAGGGAATGCCTTACATATATAAACAATATTTCTCCCTGGAGTGGAAATTTAAGGCTATGCTTGAGCCCTCCAAAACAAAATCTGTTGTCCAAGATGTACACTTCTGCTTCAGGTTTATGGGAGCGTTTGGCTTGTATAAATTGAAGAAGGTGACTAAAATACATCTTCAACTAATATGTACTCCCACAGTCCCATAGGCGTGCCTGGGCACACCCTAATCACCCGTGCAGAGTTTGTGTACAGTAGCACCATGCCGCTGTCTCCTGAGATCTGCTTGGGCTGCTGTGAAATGCTGCATGATCCAGATCCAAGCAATGTGTACCTCGGGCCATGAGACAGTATCACACTGAGCAGATATTGGGGCTTGTAAGATCCGCTCAGTGTGTAACTCTGTCTTGTGATGTAACTGCCTGCAGGGAGAGAGAGGAACTGTCAGAATTCAGCTTGGATGTCGGGGTGGGCGGGGCCGAGCAGCTAACGAACATCAGCCAATAGGATGGGGAATGGGCGGGCCGCTACGTGTATGTGGCTCCGCCCCCTTTCTTAAGCTGCCCAATAATTGGCTTGTGTTTGATAGCTGCTCAGTCTCGCCCACCCCGACATTACAGCTGAAATCTGACAGTTCGTCTCTGCACACAGTTGCATTACAAGACAGAGTCACACACTGAGCGGATCTTACAAGCCCCAATATCCTCTGTCAGTGCTTACAACCAGTGCTGCCTGTCAGTGCCAGTCAGTGACAATCAGTGCCACATAATAAGTGCTTCCAATCAGTGCCAGTTAGTGACAGTCAGTGCCACCTGTCAGCGCCAGTGCTACCTGTCAGTGTCACCTACCAGTGTCCATCAGTGCTGCCAATCGGTGCCACATGTCAGTGCCAAACAGTGCCTCCTATCAGTGCCACCTATTAATGCCAATCAGTGCTGCCTACCAGTGCAAATTAGTGCCACCTGTCAGTGCCCATCAGTGCTTCTAGTCAGTGCTGCCAATCAGTGCCCATCAGTGCTGCCAATTAGTGCCCATCAGTGCTGCTGACCAGTGCCACTAAATGCTGCCAATCGGTGCCCGTTAGTGCTGACAATCAGTGCTTTCTATTAGTGCCATTCAGTACTGCCTATCAGTGTCAGTGCCAATCATTGCTGCAAATCAGTGCCACCAAGCAGTGCCATTAGTGCCACCTATCAGTGCAAATTAGGGCCCACCAGTGATGCCTATCAGTGCTACCAAGCAGTGGCCATCAGTGCTGTCAATCAGTGGCACCTGTCAGTGCTGCCAATCAGTGCACTGACTGTAGGGATAGGGGAGATGAACTCAGCAGACAGGCACATTGTCCATGGGGGGCCGGCCGGGTGGGGCACAACTGAAATCTGTTGATGTTTATTGATGCCACATGCCGATCTTTAGTATAATAGGTAATCACCACACTACTATTTACAATGAACTACTGGAGGTAAAATAAAGTGTCAGTAAAAGGCTTGCCGCTAAGCACTGTTATGTGTTCCCACACCACAAAAAAAAAGTGCAGCGCTAACTTACTAATCGATAACTTAACAATAACGGTGGAACCCTCTAATGTGTGGAAATCTCAATAAACTTCAATATTACCACAATACCGGTCTCTGTGATATGTAACAACACATATAATACACATCTCACTGAAAATAAGACATACTGAATAAATTAAAATTAGCAGGGATGGTGAAAACCCCTCCTATAGATATTTGCTATACAGATTACACTTAATTTTATATGATATAAGGGGGAGGAAGTTTGGGACTTTGAATGAGGCACATAAGTAGAACAAAATATCACTAGAAAAAACAAGTTTTAATAAAATAAACACAGGTTATACAAATGTCTCGGCCAGCAGGCTCCATATAGAGATATGAGTTAACAGCAATAATTAAAATGGCTACATCACATAATATATGATAAATTCAAGCATCTAGGGTAGCCTATAGATTGACAAAGCCATTGGCTCGACGCGTTTCGGCGCCTGAACTCCTCATCAGGAGCAGATGCATATAATCTGGAAAAACATAAAAACCAATAGAGGTATTCAAAACATTCAAAAAGGGTAAAGAAGAAAAAAACAAACGTATACTGGATGTAAAAAGGACAAAAATATGGGGGTATGGAGGAAGGGATTGATCAGCCTCTTACTTACACAATGCGCACAGAATGTGCTGGTGGCAAATGAGCCGGCGGTAAAGGTCACATGTCTCTGCCCGGAGCTGAGGGGACGAAGGGCCCCAGGGGAGAGGGACACCAACACTGGGCCTCCAGCGGGAAGGCAACGCCCACATGAGCACTGGCGATCGGTGCCGGGAGGAAACCTAGGGAAATGTGTGAGGAAATATTAAAATGAAAAGGTGCTGGGAATATGAAAATGTATGCTGGTGTGGTGGGCTTGTTAGAAAAAAAAAACGAAGGTTGTGGTGTGAGAAAGGGAATGGATGTATGAAATGGAAATGAAAACAAATGTAGAAAAAGGAAAAAAAGGGGGAAAAAAGAATAGAAGCGAGACTGAAAAGTCAAGATGTATGAGAAGTGGGAAGCACATAGAGGAATTGGATCGGAATGGTATGTGGTTGGGAAATGGATTATTGTGGGATCACCAACTACAAGGAGGAAAACCAGTGAAAGCTACCTGGTAAGTGCCAATGGACTGCTGAATTGGTGAGGTGTGATGATGGACCCGGCAACCACACACAGCGAGGAATGCAGATGCTCAAACCACACGGGGAACCACGCGGGAGCCCAACTCACCCCAGGGACACGCCCCCAGTGTCATGCTGGCGTGGCTGGAAGGAGAGGGACCCCTGCCTTGAGCGGCATACGCCGCCCATATAGACGTGCGATCGACCTCGCCACATGCACACCAATTAGATGGAAGTAAGGACGCTGGCGTGATGGCATCGTGATCGACGTCACACGCAGGACGTCCATGCGTGGCGCCGATGCGTGACTGGACAGGCCCACCCACCCCCCTGAAGGAACTAGCAAACAGCTGGGGGGAGGAGGGAGGGCGCCAGGGATGCATCGCAGCTCCCGGACATTCAGAGACAGAAGGCGAAGACAGACAGCACAGCGCCACCTAGTGCGACATTTATCTAGGGTGTCTCATTTAAAGTCCCACTTTCCCTTCCCCCATTTCCCCCTCTTATGAATACTTAATTTTTATGTTTCAATCTTTTTATTCAAGTTTTGTCATACAAAATGTATAAAAGTCGCCACATAACATTGTACAGTCACAATCAACATTTGGGGTAACACAATGAAGATCACCAAGTGTAGGGGTCCTTGGAGTAGTCCGAAGCTCCGTAGAGCCGTTAACCCCTATTAGCATCGCAGATCATATCTGAACCGTCCACCCAGATGAGCCGCCCCCCCATCCATCTATCGGGGGGGGCGCAACTCAGCCGGCCGTGTGGGCAGCCCAGAGGTCTGATCAGACTGACAATGGTCCCGTAGGAGCTGAGAAAACAGGGAGCAGCACAAACCTCTAAGGTCTGGATCTGACTCCAAAAATAAACAATAAACAAATTTCAAAAGAGAGGAAAGAGGACAGTGACAAAGAATAGAAGGAAGGAGACAGAGTA
>CM055122.1:625370702-625685702 GCA_029206835.1 Rana muscosa | reverse complement strand
CCCGGCGTTTTTTTAAATTTGGCGCCGATTTCTGTGGAGAGGAGCGAGCGGGGCCGAGTGTACTTCGGCTAGACTCGGCTCCTCTCGCAGTCCCGCCCATCTCCACTGACTGCGCCGCTGACGGAGAAAGCCGAGTGTACTTCGGCTAGACTCGGCTCTGCTCACAGTCACAGGCAGGACTGCGAGAGGAGCCGAGACTAGCCGAAGTACACTCGGCTTTCTCTATGTCAGCGGCGCAGTCAGAGATGGGCGGGACTGCGAGAGGAGCCGAGTAAAGCCGATTGTACTTCGGCTTCGGCTCCGCTCGCTCCTCTCGCTCGTTTTCAGCAGGGGAATTCGACGGAGTATCGGCGTATAACACGCACCCACGATTTTCCCCTGATTTTAAGGGGAAAAAAGTGCGTGTTATACGCCGATAAATACGGTAGTTGTAAAATTTAACACCCTCTTTTTGGGAAATCAGATTATTTTATTTTTTAGGGGGGTTGTTATCTGTCCCTTTTTTTTTTTGTCAGTCAAATGTCTCTGCTTACTCCAAAGCTAAATTTTAAATTTTTACAAATACACATAGTCAAGTATGAACTTAAACAAAAATAACATTTATTCATGTTTCAAATAAAATAAAGAGAAGGCAGCGCTGGAGAACCTGCTGCCATTTGTGCATCCCAGCGACCCCAGACCACACATCAACCCTGTGTGGACACTAAAATTGGGAGCTTGAGAAGGCCAACATTTCTGAGCACAATCTGATGCTGGCCTCCCAGAGGTCAGGAACAGCAGCAGGTGAGATATGTCCCAAGTGTGTGGTACTACATCAGGCTGCCTTCTGTCTGACCACAATGAAGCAAGGCCATCACTTCCTCATCTTCCTGGCAACCTTCCCTGCAACCTTTCCTGAAGCCTTCCCTGCAGCCTTCCTTCTTCGTTTGGCTGGAGGCTGGGCCACTGGAGGGGTACTCCTGTCAGGAGGAGGAGAAGGGGGTGGTGCAGAAGAACAAGGTGGAGGTGGAGGAGAAGGGGGTGGGGCGGAAGAACAAGGTGGAGGAGGAGGTGGAGGAGAAGGGGGTGGGGCAGAAGAAGGTGGAGGTGGAGGAGAAGGGGCTGGGGCAGAAGAAGAAGGGTGGTGGTGGAGGAGAAGGGGGTGGGGCAGAAGAAGAAGGTGGAGGTGGAGGAGAAGGGGGTTTGGCAGAAGAAGGAGGTGGAGGAGGAGGTTGAGGTTGGGACAGTTGTGCCACCTCACAAATTGCAGTATTGGGGGTAATTTTTCCCATCACCCCCTTGTTGAGCAAGGTGATGAGCAGGGGCTCGCATAGGAGGCGTTGCTCCATGCTCATCACCTTGAACTTTGCCTCCACTAGGCCGGCAATGGCCTCTTCAGGGGATGTGGGCTCTTTGAGGGTGGCATGGGCCTCTTTATTAAGGGCCATTGCTGCCTCACTGGTGGTCCTGTCCCTCCTGCCTCTTTTGGGAAATCGGATGGGAGGCACCTGTGATCTGGTGCTTCTCCTTTGCCCTGCCACCTCCTGGCTGCCACTGGGCCCTGCCACCTCCTGGCTGCCACTGGGCCCTGCCACCTCCTGCCTTCCACTGGGCCCTGCCACCTCCTGCCTTCCACTGGGCCCTGCCACCTCCTGGCTGCCACTGGGCCCTTCCTCCTCCTGCCTGACAGTTTCCAGACCCTCCTCCTGGCTGATTTCATCCTGTGTATGAAAAAGGGACATAGTTTAATAGTTTTATGTTGCTTTAATCTTTGCCTCCAAATTTATAATCATGATTGAACCAATTAGAATGTAAATCCTGAAATCAGTTTCTAAAATTTACAACTACATCAGATTGACTATTTAGCACCCAATTAAGTGCAGACTAATGTCTAGAGATCTTGATTTCACTTGTGGAACTCTAAATAGTTTGTTTGTCATCTTGACATATTTGGCAAACATTAATTTTATCCCAATACATTTTCATTTAATACTATACCTATACGGGACCAATTCTGCCACATGCCTCTGCTGCGGGAGATAGTCGAGAATAATCCTGAGGACTACAGGAATTTTCTGCGGATGTCTGACCCCGTTTTTCAGGAACTGTTGGCTTTGGTGTCCCCCTATATTACCAGGCAGGACACCGTTATGCGGGAAGCCATCAGTGCTGAGCAGAGGCTCATCGCCACCTTACGTTATCTGGCGACAGGGAGAAGTCTTCAGGACTTGAAGTTCACGACAGGCATCTCCCCCCAGGCTCTGGGCCTCATAATCCCAGACACCTGTTCTGCCATTATACAAGTCCTCCCAATTTTAGTGTCCACCTGTTTTGCTGTGGCTGTGGGCACCTTGGTATGCACAAATGGGAGCAGGGTCTCCAGCGCTGCTTTTCTCACCCCTCTTTTTTTGTGGATGGGGATTTTCGTCTCCCACAGAGCGGGCAGCTCCCTTACCCGGTCTATAAATTCCACAAGGGATTCCTTGTCACTTATAAACACATTCATTTTGGGTCTGAAAGTAAAATAAATAATATATAACTAATGTGAGGCACACAGTCTAACCTCCTTTAACATCGTAGTCACCATATATAGCTAGCTTCCAGCTTCCGTGCAGGAGGACTATATTAGGGTAAGTTTTCTCCTTTAACATCACATTTTATGTATTACATGTATGCTAATGTATTGTATTTCTTTCATCCTTCCCTAATTACCATGATTGTAAAATGCTGAGAATGTCCCCTTTGTCCCCATGCATGCTGGAAGCTTTAGATTGCCCCTTTTTTCTCCTCCATGCATATTTCCCTTTACTAACCTTTCCAGCAGGGGCGCCTGTTGCAACAAATGTTTGGGGGTCCAACCCCAATTTAGGAAATAAACTTCCTCCATTTTTGCAAAGGTGCCTATTAAACGCCCCCAGTTGTCCCCTCCAATGCAGCCATTTTGTCCCCTCCAATGCAGCCATTTTGTCCCCTCCAATGCAGCCATTTTGTCCCCAGCCCTGCACATACCTTCTTGTGGTCAGCGCCATCCTTCTTCTGTCCTTGATGTCTTCTCCTTCCCTTGATGTTGCATCAGCCAATCATGTTACCATTAAACAGACTTGGTGAACATGATTGGCAGAGCAGCCTGTCAGTGTTTACCCAAGGAATGCTCCCCCCCCCCTGCGTCCCCTATTTAACTTTTATGAAGCCAATTACATCCCTCAGGCTGTAATGTGCAAGCCTATTTGCCTCCCTGTTTCTGATATGCAATTTTCACCCCATAAATGCCGCAGTTATTCATATGTTGGTCGCTTAACAGGGGGCCATACACCTGAATAGTGGGCGGCATTGACAATACATAGGTTCTTGCCTTGCATTAACCTATGTATTGTTCTGAGTGACGGGCACAGGAGAGAGGGGGCAGTGCTCCAGCGCCCACTCTGGATGCACCGCCACTGCACTGCTATCCTGTGGCCAAACACATCTCCCCCCCCCCCAAAATCATGTATTAAAGGACCATCAGAGGGGCTGATGAATATGAAACATGAGCCTTCCATTATACTTATTGAAAACACCTTAATAAACGTAGAATTTGATTGATGTTGGCCTCTAATGTTTTTTATTATAATCTCCTTGTAATGTAATATTTTTAAGTTCTAATTTTCTTTCATCTTGTTTGACTCCCCAGCTTCCTTCCACGCCACAGGAATGGCAGACTGTGGCATCGGAGTTTGCCACGCGGTGGGACTTCCCCAACTGCGGTGGTGCTATAGACGGGAAGCACGTCCGCATCGTGCCGCCACCCCGTTCTGGGTCCTACTACTTCAATTACAAGGGGTTTCATAGCATTGTGCTGATGGCGGTGGTGTCAGCACGGTATGAATTCCTTTATGTTGATGTAGGGAAGAATGGCCGGATGTCCGATGGGGGATCCTTCATCCAGACAGAGTTTGCCCTCCGTCTCCAGAGTGACGACCTTGCATTGCCACCGGATGCAGGGAATATTGAAGGACTCCCCTTTGTTTTCTTGGCTGATGAAGCCTTTGGACTCGGACCGCATCTTATGAGGCCATTACCTCAGAGGACCCTGACCCCAGAGAAGAGGGTGTTCAATTACCGGCTGGCCAGGGGCCGAAGAGTCGTTGAAAATGCCTTCGGCATAATGGCCAGCCGGTTCCGCATTTTTATGACTTCCATCCACTTGGCGGACTACAAAATAAACTATGTAGTTTTATGCTGCTGTGTGCTACACAATTTTCTCAGCAGAAAATCAAATTCATATATGGCCTCAGTATTGCTTGAGGCTGGACTTTCACCTGCTAATCCCCTGCCCGGCCTGGAATCTGCCCCCCCTGGCTTGCCCCCCCAAAATGCCCGTGAGGTTCGGGACAAATATATGGAATATTTCACGGGTAGGGGGGCAATTCCTATGCCAGGCTATGGCTAAAGATTCCTGGAGAATGATTAAAATAAAAATCTGATTTCTAATTTTAACTTTGGTTTGTTTCCTGTCTCCTAGTTTGTCTTAGTTCATTTGTAGTGCCAAGTGTATTTTCCTTTAGTAAATAACAACCATTTCACTATGTAACCTTAAAAAAAACACAAATCAGGTTAGAGCGTATTGAAAAAAGAAGCTACACGTTGTTTCTGTTCAAACATTTTACTCTGTGCACATTCACACACGTTTCCTTTTTTTTTTTTCCTGGCCACAAACCGCCAATTATTTTCTTAGGAAAATACAAAAACAGTTGCATTCCAAAAATTACAACATTGGATACCTCTGAGCAATCTGACACATTCACTTACACAAACTATGTCTCTATGTGCCCGTCCTAATATGGGGTCTTGCCACCCCTTGCCCAGCCAAAAATTGAATATGCACACATTTTGTATTATTTTCCACTAGGGATTTGAGACTCCTGATCCCTATTGTCAACATGTGCTATCTGCCATCAGGGGTGATCAATGGACGTGTTTTGGGGGTGCAACCCCTTCCTCTTCCTCAGTTCACCTACTTTAGATATGAGGAAGGGGTTGCACCTCCAAAAGATGTACATGGATATCCCCTGATGGCAGATAGCACATGTTGACACACTGTGTGCATATTCAATTTTTGGCTGGTTGCATTGTCAAAAACAGTATAAAAGGTTGATGAACAGTCATTCCTGAAAAAAAATGGGGGTTTGGTTGACTTATTCGATTCTCCCCAAAACATTGAGAATGTCTTTAAATGTTTGATCCATCACATGAATTATTTGATTTATTCTGTCCAGTTCCGTGCTACATTCCATCACTTGCTGTATTATTTGGAGGGCACTGTCAGCAGAGAAACGTGTACTATCCTTCACCACAACATTTACATCCCCTAAAAACAAAATAAAAAGGTATTATAACTCTGCAGGCCTACATCTCTTACCTGAAGCTGTGGTGTCAGATACTGACCTGTTGTGGTGACCAGTTCCACAACGTCATCCACCTCTCCTTCCTGCACTTCTCCTTCCTCCACCTCAACATCCTTCGGTTGTGGGTCTTTGGGAGTTTGGGGTTGTTGTGAAGCTGTGGGGTTCCTGTGCTTCCTGGAGTGTTCTCCTCCCAGTCTTCTCTCCCCTATGAGAATCAAACAAAAGGTCTATTTATCACACTGAAATTCTCTATGAAAAATAAAAACAGGCTAAATTGTTTGGAAGTGTGGTACAAGTGTGTGTTTGGGCGGAAGTTAAAGATGAATGCATTATTTCTGACCAATAATATGTTTAGTATTCACCTTTGGCTGTCAGTTTTTAGACATGGAGGCACCAGAAAAAATCACTAATGCACCTGTGTGGGACACCCAAAAAAGGCGGGTCTGGTGGCCCACACTATAGTGCTCCAAAGTACAGATGTGGAAGCAGCTGCTGAGTGTCCTCTCCTTTACACTGATTAAAGTTTGCATTTCATTCTCTTTACAAACACATCATCTAGCCTAAAAATTTTGAACACAAATGTTAAAAAAACACGCAGATGTCTAATTACTTTTGTGGCTATAAAATAAGCCAAAACAGTGGATAGTGGCCGAACGAAGTGTCTGTAACGTAACGAACGATTACTGTGCCAAACCAAGTTCAAATTATTAAATTATGGAAGGGAGTCCAATATGATAAAATCACAAAAAGGAGCAACATGTAAGTTGAGAAAAACATTAATAGCCGAAAAGTGTACATTTTACTTACTTTTTGCTAGCATTCTCTTAATGCTCCTTAACTGCTCTGGCTCCCTCAGTTTGAGGTCTGACCACCTCTTTCTGAGCTGCTCATTTGAGCGTTTCACCCCGAAATTCGTCTTCAGACTCTTCACGACTTTATTAAGGATTTTGGCCTTCCTTCTATTTGGTTTGCTATACGGCCCATGCTTTGCGTCATAATCAGACTTGAGCAAGATGTCCACCATCTCCGCCATCTCCGCAAAAGACATATTAGATGCCTTGAATCTCCTCCTTGATCCTGACGTTTCCTCGGTCTCCGGGCTTGTCTCCTCCTCGTTAGTTGCGGAATTATCAGACACCTGCTGTAACTCCGCCATATCTGTCTGCGCGCCGAAAGAGAAGGGGCGGGGAAAAGATGTTAGTTAGAACGTCATGGGCGGGCGACGTGTGCGGAGCGACGTGTTCGTAGTTTGACGCATGCGTGGTGTATATATAGCAAACACACATGTGACTATACTACGTTCGGTGTGCGGAGAGAGGAGTTCAAGTTACGGACGTGCGAACGAAGGTATGTGATTTTGTGACTTGGACAAATAGTTGGCCTATACTGTCTTGAGAATGTTGTAGAATATATATGGTGACTACGATGTTAAGGAGGTTAGACTGTGTGCCTCACATTAGTTATATATTATTTATTTTACTTTCAGACCCAAAATGAATGTGTTTATAAGTGACAAGGAATTCCTTGCGGAATTTATAGACCGGGTAAGCGAGCTGCCCGCTCTGTGGGAGACGAAACACCCCATCCACAAAAAGAGGGGTGAGAAAAGCAGCGCTGGAGACCCTGCTCCCATTTGTGCATACCAAGGTGCCCACAGCCACAGCAAAACAGGTGGACACTAAAATTGGGAGGACTTGTATAATGGCAGAACAGGTGTCTGGGATTATGAGGCCCAGAGCCTGGGGGGAGATGCCTGTCGTGAACTTCAAGTCCTGAAGACATCTCCCTGTCGCCAGATAACGTAAGGTGGCGATGAGCCTCTGCTCAGCACTGATGGCTTCCCGCATAACGGTGTCCTGCCTGGTAATATAGGGGGACACCAAAGCCAACAGTTCCTGAAAAACTGGGTCAGACATCCGCAGAAAATTCCTGTAGTCCTCAGGATTATTCTCGACTATCTCCCGCAGCAGAGGCATGTGGCAGAATTGGTCCCGCTGGAGCAACCAATTCTTGGTCCATGAACTCCTCCTCACACCATTCATGGACTGGTCTTGGTCCAAAACAAGCAGACCAACACCAAGCGCACGCACAGCACGAACTCGACGAAGAGAACGTCCAGGCGACATGGCTAGGAAACGGTCGTCTTATCAGAACGTACAGAACAGAACGCACTTTAGAACAGCAAGGCCTATGAATAACGAACTGAAAATCAGAAATGAACGGGCAAGAACGCACTGTAAAAGAGATACGACCTGCCTAGACGCCCTGAAAGTCAAGATACGAACCCACAAGCACAAACTGAACCTCAGAAAACGAACTGAAAAGCACGAAGACTGAAAAGCGCGAATCGTCTCTTCCCAAACTTTTACTTCACACGCGGTAACACGAGATCAGCAAAAGCAGCCCAAGGGGTGGCGCCAAGAAAATTGATCTTCCCCTTTATAGTGCCGTCGTACGTGCTGGACATGAGCGCGGAGAACAACGAGGAAATTGGGAAATGTCAGTGTGTACGCATAGAAAGCTTGATGAGAAACTCGTCAAGGTTAACAAGAATTTTCGTCGAAAAAAACGACGTGTTTGTAACGACGAGAAACTCGGTCGTGTGTACGAGGCTTGTGTGGCTAAAACCTTCAAAAACAGGGAGATAGGGGCTGGGGCAGCACAAGGCTGCACCTAGTTGTCAGACAGGGAACCTACGTGTGTAGTAAGCGGTCAAGCTGACCAGGAATTCTTTTTGTATGTTTCTTTTTGTTTTGCTGTTTTTCCCCTGTAAATAGTTTAAATAAACCGCACTTTTTGTTTTTGCAACTCCAAACTCTGTCTGCTGTGCCTGTTTTTATGTGGTGAACCCATCCAGGGGGTCACAACCCCCTCACAATATATATATATATATATATATATATATATATATATATATTGTGACAGCAGGAAGGTAAAGTCACCTGGTTGCATCCAGGGGGGTAGATATATTTCGCCCAGATTCAGGCTTTACGCCGACTTATACAACTAGGTGGAGAGTTGTATAAGGCTAGTGGGCTCATGGATGACTCATACCTCTAGGGAGAGTGTGGGGCGTCGTGCAGACAGGGAGTTGATGAGACCAGCTGAAGCTTGTCAGCTCATTTAGGCCTCTATAAGAACTCCCAGCTTCATTAGATGTTAGCTCATGCCTGGAACCAGACCTGTGTGGACTGTCTAGGGAGAGTGAACCCCTGTGCGGTGAGACAAAGCCTGTGTGGCTATTTGCTTGGACATTTAAAACCAGGGACTTAGGGGCTTAGGGACTAGGACAGCACTAGGCTGATCCCAGTTGTTAGTTAGGAAACCTGTATGTTTAGTCAGAGGTCAAATTGACCAGGATTTATTTTGTTTATGTTTCTTTTGCTTTGCTGTGTTTTTGTCACTGTAAATAGAAAATAAACCGCACCTTTTTGATTTTGAAAACCACAACCTCCGTCTGCTGGGCCTGTTTTTGTGTGGGGAGCCCATCCCGGGGGTCACACACACCCGCTGCCGAGCTAACCCCCTCACAGTTGGTGGAGAATGCGGGCAGTTTTTTTTAAGCCAGCATGGAGGAGATACTGAAACAGCTGGCTCTAGCAAATGCCAATCAACAGCAGACAAATGCAGGTTTGCAAAAGAGCCTTGCAGCTCATCAACAGAGCCTTGCAGCTCAACAACAGAACTTCGCAGCCCAGCAGCAAGCTCATCAACAGAGCCTTGCAGCCCAGCAGCAGACAAACGCAACTTTGCAACAGAGTCTGGAGGCTCAGCAACAAGCCCAGCAGCAATCTGAGGCCCGCTTCATAGACCTGTTGCAGAAGCAAGAGCAGAGACTACAACAACAGATGGAAGCAGTAATGCAGCAACGTCCGCAGACCAGTGAGGAAAGCCGTCCCACTAATACCGCGTCCTTTGGGGTGAGTCGTTTATTGACAAAAATGACTGGAGAGGATGATCCAGAGGTATTTTTGACCACATTTGAAAGGACCGCTGAAAGAGAAAAGTGGCCTGAGGAGCAGTGGGCTGGACTAGTGGCTCCTCTGTTAACTGGTGAATCGCAGAAAGCTTACTATGACCTAGAGCCTAACCAAGCAAAAGACTATGTGATGCTAAAAGCTGAAATATTGGCAAGGCTGGTGTCACCCTGGCTGTCCGGGCTCAGCGTGTGCATAACTGGACTTTCCAGCTTGGAAAAACCCCCCAGGTCTCAAATGTATGATCTCATTCACCTGAGCAGAAAGTGGCTACAGCCAGAGACTTTGTCCGCACCAAAGATTGTGGAACGTGTTGTAATGGATCGGTTTTTGAGAGCTCTTCCTACTGCCATCCAAAAGTGGGTAAGCCATGGAGACCCAGAGACGGCCGATGGTCTTGTGGATCGTGTGGAGAAATACTTGGCTACAGAGAACCTGACGGTCTCTTCCAGAGACACTCGGACTTTCCACCCTAAGACCAGACCATCCCCAGGGGCGGATAAGATGATTCCAAGGGGTAAGGGTGGAGAGAGTGAGAGGGTGGGAGCTCTACCCCAAGTTTGGCGAGAACAGCCTGGGAAATCAGCGGCTCAAGAGGCGGCAAGAAGGATCGTTTGCTACCGCTGCCGGCAAGCGGGACATATTGCAGCAAATTGCCCGGTTGTGGAGGAACCCATGCAGTGTGACTTTCTGACGGGCAGACGTCAGTCGCTGTGTGCGACAGTCGCATGCACTGCCATTCGAGGAACTGAGAAACATTTATGCAAAATGTGTGTTAATGGTAGAAATGTTGTGGTATTGCTGGATTCAGGTAGCCTTGTGACCCTGATAAAGGCTGAGTTAGTTAAAACAGAGGTCTCTGGGAATAGCAAGGTAGCTGTTATTTGTGTGCATGGGGACACCCGAGAGTATCCAGTGACTACAGTGTGTTTCGAGACCCCCAAAGGTACCCTCTCTCATCCAGTGGGCCTAGTATCTCAGTTACCGCATGACGCCATTGTGGGAAGGGATTTTCCGAAGTTCTGGGAACTGTGGGATGATCCTGAGCCCCCCACTGGTGCCCCTATGTACCAGGAATGTGATAGCCAGAACTCCCCTGAGAGTGGTGAGGACTCTCCGGAATTTCCCTTGTCAGTATTGGCAGGGGAGACTCAAGAAACTGGAGAGGAGCCCACCTCCTCAGACGAAAACCTACCGTCTGTGGAGTTTTCTGATCTTGAGGTTCACAGGGAAAACTTTGCCACAGAACAGTTGAAAGACCCCGCCCTAATAAAGGCACGGGAAAACGTAGTGAAAATAGATGGCGAGTTAGTGAACCCAGATAATACCTGCACTTACCCATACTTCAGCGTAGAGAAGGACCTACTGTATCGGGTGGCAAAAAGGGCAGAAGAAACCGTTGAGCAGCTTGTGGTGCCCAAACCGTACAGGAAGTTGGTGTTGGAGTTGGCCCATGGGCACATTCTTGGAGGTCATCTGGGGACAGAGAAAACCCGAGAGAGGGTATTACAGAGATTCTATTGGCCGGGGGTGATGAAGGACATAGAAAATTATTGTTCCTCCTGCCCTGTGTGTCAGAGGTCGGCCCCGATGCCACATTTCCGTAGCCCGCTGGTCCCTCTACCCATCATTGAGGTCCCGTTTGAGAGGATCGCCATGGATTTGGTAGGTCCTATAATCAAGTCCGCTAGGGGGCACCAGTACATATTAGTTATAATGGACTATGCCACCCGTTATCCAGAAGCGATCCCTCTCCGAAATACCTCGGCCAAAACCATAGCCAAAGAGCTATCTCTTGTGTTTAGCCGGGTGGGTATTTGTAAAGAACTGCTTACGGACCAAGGTACACCCTTTATGTCCCGGGTTATGAAGGAGCTATGTAAATTGTTCAAAGTGACGCAATTACGTACATCTGTGTATCACCCCCAAACCGATGGGCTGGTTGAAAGATTCAACAAAACCCTAAAACAAATGTTGAAGAAAGTGGTGGATAGAGATGGAAAGGATTGGGACTGTCTACTTCCTTATCTGATGTTTGCTATTAGGGAGGTGCCCCAATCCTCTACGGGATTCTCCCCCTTTGAGTTACTGTATGGGAGACACCCAAGAGGGCTGTTGGATATTGCCAAGGAAACTTGGGAAAGTGAGAGTTCTCCCCACAGGAGTGTGATTGAGCATGTCGCCCTGATGCAAGACCGAATTGCACAGGTAATGCCCATCGTGAAGGAACATTTGGCCCAAGCGCAGTTAGCACAGCAGAGAGTGTACAACCGTGGAGCCAAGACCCGTACCTTTTCCCCGGGGGATAGGATACTGGTACTGGTCCCTACGGTTGAAAGTAAATTCCTTGCCAAATGGCAAGGCCCCTACGAGATAATGGAAAAAGTGAGCGAAGTGAATTACAAGGTCAGACAACCAGGAAGGCGAAAGCCCGAACAGATCTATCACGTTAATCTGTTGAAAGCCTGGAGGGATAGAGAGTCCCTAGTCGCAGACACTTGGTCACCAGCTCAAACTGGTTGCATGATTCCTGAGGTTGGAATCGCAGCCACCTTGTCACAACCCCAACAACAGGAGGTTAAGGAGTTTGTGCTTCGCAACAAGGAGGTATTCTCTGAGCTGCCGGGACAAACATCTGGGGTAGAGCATGACATTATTACCCCGCCCGGTGAAAGGGTGAAGTTAAAACCCTATCGGATCCCAGAGGCCCGACGGGAGGCAATACGGGAGGAAGTACAGAAAATGCTGAACTTAGGGGTGATAGAGGAGTCCCAAAGTGATTGGTCTAGTCCCATTGTGTTGGTGCCTAAACCGGATGGGAGCTGGCGATTTTGTAACGATTTTCGTCAGTTGAACAAAGTTACAAAATTTGACACCTACCCCATGCCACGTATAGATGAGTTGATCGACCGGCTGGGAACAGCCCGATACATGACGACTCTTGACCTCACAAAAGGGTATTGGCAAATCCCCCTGGCCAAGTCGGCCAAAGAGAAAACCGCATTTGTAACCCCAGACGGGGCGTTCCAATATAAAAGAATGCCGTTCGGGTTACAGAATGCGCCGGCCACATTCCAGCGGAAAATGGACCAGATGCTGAGGCCCCATCGGAAGTATGCTGCGGCTTACCTGGATGACGTAATTGTCCATAGCACAGATTGGGCCTCACATCTGCCAAAAGTGCAAGCAGTCCTGGACTCTGTTCGGGAAGCGGGGTTTACGGCTAACCCCAAGAAGTGTACCATTGGGCAGGAGGAGGCCAAATATCTTGGGTACACCATTGGGAGGGGAGTAATAAAACCCCAACTCAACAAAGTCGAGGCCATCCAGAGTTGGCCACGTCCCAACAGCAAGAAGCAGGTACGAGCCTTTCTGGGAATCGCTGGGTATTATCGGCGATTCATTCCCCACTTTGCTTCTAAGGCTGTGCCCCTAACCAACCTGACGAAGGGGAAAGGGTCGGTCATGATTAAATGGACCCCCGAGGCTGAGGCAGCATTCCAATTCTTGAAACAAGCCTTATGTAGCCAGCCAGTGTTGTACTCACCCGACTTCTCTAAAGACTTTGTCGTACAAAGTGATGCGTCAGATGTGGGGTTAGGAGCAGTATTGTCCCAGGTCTGGAACGGGGAAGAGCACCCAGTAATTTACCTCAGCAGGAAGTTGAAGTCCCATGAGGTAAATTACGCCACCGTTGAAAAGGAGTGTTTAGCGGTGAAGTGGGCTCTAGATTCCCTTCGGTACTACCTGCTAGGTAGGCACTTTGACATGGTTACGGATCACGCTCCGTTAAAGTGGATGGCTCAAAACAAGGAAACAAATAGAAGAGTGAATAGGTGGTTCCTGGCCCTCCAGGAATTCAACTTCACAGTAAAGCATCGCCCTGGCGTTCAAATGGGGAATGTGGATGCTTTGTCTCGAGTACATGAATGCCTGATTGCTGGTGTTCCAACCCCGAGGTTAAAACAAGAGGGGGGGGGTATGTGACAGCAGGAAGGTAAAGTCACCTGGTTGCATCCAGGGGGGTAGATATATTTCGCCCAGATTCAGGCTTCACGCCGACTTATACAACTAGGTGGAGAGTTGTATAAGGCTAGTGGGCTCATGGATGACTCATACCTCTAGGGAGAGTGTGGGGCGTCGTGCAGACAGGGAGTTGATGAGACCAGCTGAAGCTTGTCAGCTCATTTAGGCCTCTATAAGAACTCCCAGCTTCATTAGATGTTAGCTCATGCCTGGAACCAGACCTGTGTGGACTGTCTAGGGAGAGTGAACCCCTGTGCGGTGAGACAAAGCCTGTGTGGCTATTTGCTTGGACATTTAAAACCAGGGACTTAGGGGCTTAGGGACTAGGACAGCACTAGGCTGATCCCAGTTGTTAGTTAGGAAACCTGTATGTTTAGTCAGAGGTCAAATTGACCAGGATTTATTTTGTTTGTTTCTTTTGCTTTGCTGTGTTTTTGTCACTGTAAATAGAAAATAAACCGCACCTTTTTGATTTTGAAAACCACAACCTCCGTCTGCTGGGCCTGTTTTTGTGTGGGGAGCCCATCCCGGGGGTCACACACACCCGCTGCCGAGCTAACCCCCTCACAATATATATATATATATATATATATATATATATATATATGTATGTATATGTGTATATATATGTGTGTGTATGTGTATATGTATATGTGTGTATATATATATATATATATATATATATATATATATACGCAAACGTGTGTTTGAGCTTTGGGTGCACACCCTAATGCAATAGGCTGTGCACGCCTATGTGTATACTCCTGATGGCTAAACAAAACAGCAAACATTCTAAAATATTTTGATTTACTTGTTGTAAGGCATGCCTAAACATTCTGAAAATGAATATTTACAATTGCCGAATGAATTAATGTTTTGCTGTTTAATGTCATGGAACTCATTATAGCTGAAAAGATTATACATTAAATTGATGTCAATTATAGCCACGAAAACCAACGAAACAAGATTTTAATTAATGCTAGCATTACAAGCTATTTAGTAGAGAAACAATGATAATTACACTCACAATGGTACGAAATTTATTTTTTGATTTTTTCTTTATCATTATAGACCTCAGCTAATATGCAAATGAAACAAGAGCAAATGGACCAGTTTACTAATTTTGGATGACATGGCACTGTAGAAACTAACAAATGTTGGTACACATGTTTTGACAAAAGAAAACAACGGTCACGTTGAACAAAAACTATAAACATAAATTTTGTTCCTCACTTGATCCAGACAGATTCCATATTCCTTAGTTATATTGCCTATATAGCAACTGGGCTTTTTTCTATGGGGCCACATATATGCGTATCACCCTTTGTGCTAGAGGCACGCCACACAGCGCACTCCCATCACAAAGACCAGGGTCTCATTGAGAGCCCTGGGCCCTATACTAATGTACGGAACCCAGACTTCCTGATTCTGGGTCACCTGATCGCTGTGGTAGCCTCTGGCTACCACAGTGATCAGTCACCGTGAAGCTAGCCCCTGTGTTTTTCTCTCTGTTAATGGATAGGAAAGATACAATGTATATTTTTATTATCTTGCAGAGAGGAGAAAAAAAACGTGTGTAAAACAAATAAATATAAAAGAAAAAATAAAGAAAACATGCTTAGATCAAGGTTTGATCTAGGTCAGTGCCAGGGTTAGTGTTTAGGTCAAGAAAGTTTCGAAGGTCAGGGTCAGTATATTTTGGGCAGGATTTTTATTTATTTTTAATTGGCATCAGTGTGTTTTAGGTAGGACAAAAAAAAAGCAAAAATGCGCACTATTGCTTATGGGCTATACCACGGTTACAAACAACTGACATACACATGTGTAGTATTGCTGTAATTATCAGGAGCATGAGAATTTATTTTGGGTTATCCTTTGGTGATGGTTATGGTGGTAACAAGAAATATATATATATATATATATATATAGCTACATTTTTTTTTCTTTTTTTACTACTTTGGATGAGTTTTATAATATGAAAAGAAAATCAGGAGATATCGATAACCATTTACTACCAAATGAAAGCCCAATTTGTCCTGAAAAAATCAAGGTATAATTCACCTGGATGCACAAATTAGTTGAGGTGATATGTACGATTTTGCTAACACATGTCAAAATTGCAAAATTTGTGCTTGGACATTAGAATTTGTTTTACCCTTGGACGCAAAGGGGTTAAAATACAGATGTGCCTGTAAGGAAGAGAGTCAATACCTACCACCGTCCACATCAGATGCCTGATTGGCAGCTGGCTCAGCCTCTCAGTGTGTTGGTGGGCCAGAGCAAAGAGTGGTGACAGACAGTCACCACTCTGCTCAGAGCAGACCAGTAACTGAGCTTTCAGAGGTCATGTGATTGCTCAGTCTTAGAACCAGCAGGGGGACAACTGCAGCATCACTGCAATGCTGCAGCCGTAGAAGTGAATATACGTGGATTTTTATTTATTTTTTCGTGCCTGCTTGACTGGGTTTGGAAAGATGTTTTAGTATACACAACGAGGACTTAAAGCATTTTTTTTTAATTCTTTTTATTGAAAAGACTATTAAAATTATACAGCACACACCCACGTTGGTGTAATACAGCTTCATCATACAGAAAATACAAATGTATACATTTTTCCTAATCCTCCCTTTTTACCTTATTTCCCCTGCCCCTCTCTATTCTGCTACGCCCCCCCCCCCCCGATCTGCTCTTTCCTTCCTCTGCTTTTTCTCCTCACTCTTTCCTTTCCCTTTTTTTTTTCCCCTTACACGACTCCTTCTTTCCTTTCTCCTTCCTCTCTTTTCCCTTCTTACTCTGTTTTATTATTTATCTTTTTCTGTCATTCCCTTCGCATATTTATCTGACAGTTTGAAATGTCTCAATTTTCCCCATTTTATTCTATTACTTACCCCCCTTCCCTGCTCTCCGCGGCTCAGGTATTCCATCTCGGCGATATAGTCCACTTGCTGTATCCATTCTTTTATGGTTGGCTTTCTTATTGATAACCAATTTCTTGGAATTAACCCCTTTGCCGCGTTTAGCAGGGATGGGACTAACGTTTTTCTGAATTGTTTCTTTGTTTTATTTGTGCCATGGAATAGGCATGTCCAGGCATTTTGTAAAATTTGTTCTCCGGTTACTATTTCTATATAGTTGAGGATTTCAGTCCAATACTCCTCTATTTTTGGGCATTCCCACCACATATGAATTGTCGTTCCTAGGTGCCCAGTGCCCACACCCCCTCCCACACAATGGGGAGTTATTAGGATGTATTTTGTTCATTCTCTCTGGGGTCAAATGCCAGCGTACCAAGTTTTTATAGTTTGTTTCTATCGTCCCTATGTCAGATGCAAAACTATAGACTGATTCTATTATTTGTTTTTCCTCTATTTCTTTACCTAGATCTTGACTCCATTTTTCTACGAAGGGTAATGATCCTTCCGTTTCTAAGTCTGTTAATATTTTATATACCTGCGATATACCGTGCCTCAGAGGCTTCTCTATACTACATATCTTTTCTATGGGGGTTAGCGCATTTTCGTTTCTAATTGGTTGTGGAATAGTGCTTACTAAGTGTTTTATTTGGAGATATTCCCAGTCACCAAGTTGATTCCACCCGTGCTTCTTGTTTAGTTCTTGCTTTGTCATTATTTTTCCTAGTGAAATAATGTCCTTTAATTGTGCAGTTCCCATTTGTTTTCCCAATCGTGTACCATTTCCTGGTTTAAAAAACTCTGTGTCTGCTAATGAGATTAATGGAGAATTATATTTCCATTTTTCGTGTCTATACAGTGTGTCCCATGTTTTAAATACCTTTCTAGTTATATTATGTGTTTCTTTACCTAGTGCTCTTAATTTCGGTGGTATCCATATATTTTTTTTTAGATGCGTCTTACTTAAAATGTCTTCCATTTGTGCCCACTTCTTTTTTGTGCGTGGATTAGCCCATTCCACTAATCTGGCTAGTATAATCGCCTTGTGGTATCTTTTTATATCTGGTAGGGCCACCCCCCCCCTTTTTTTCCCCCGGGTTAACAGTGTATATTTAATTCTGGCCTTTTTACCTTGCCATATGTAATTCAGAATAATCGTTCTAATCCGTTTAAAGAAAACTTGGGGAATTTCTATTGGAAGCATCTGAAGCTTATATATCACTTTTGGTAGGGTCATCATTTTTAATATGTTGATCCTTCCTATCCATGTAATGGGTCTCCTAGAGGTATTTTTTAATTCTGTTTTAATTTCATTTAATAAAGGAATAAAGTTGGCCGGGTACAATCCTTCTTGCGTTGGTGTTATTTTAATTCCTAGGTATGTTAAGGATTTTTCCTCCCAGGTAAATGGGAATTCTCTCTGTAATAACCTTTCTTCCTCTTTGTCTACACCTAAGTTCAAGATTACTGTCTTAATTGGATTAATCTTAAAATTTGAGAGCTCCCCATATTTTTTTATTTCTTTGATCACATTGGGCAATGACAGCCTTGGCCTTGTTAGGTATAGGAGTATGTCGTCTGCATATGCGGCCACTTTATGTTCCTTCTCTCCGATTCTCACTCCCCCTATATATTGGCTACTACGTATATTTGACAATAATGGTTCTAGTGCCAACACATACAGGAGGGGTGAGAGCGGGCACCCTTGTCTCTTCCATTATACATCTCAAATGCAGACGACACACTCCCATTTACCTTTACCTTAGCCGTTGGGTGGGTATATAAGTTTTTAATCCATTTCATATATTTTGGTCCCAGACCTACATACCTGAGTGTATCCATCATAAACCCCCAGTCGACTCGGTCAAATGCTTTTTCCGCATCTATTGACATGAGTACGACTGGGGGTTTCCTCTCTCTCTCTTTCTGTATCAATAGTAGGGTTCTTATACTATTATCTCTCCCTTCCCTCCCTGTCACAAAGCCCACTTGATCTGCGTTAATTAGTTCCGGCATTAAGATTTTCAATCTCGTTGCTAGTACTTTTGCGTATAACTTAATGTCTGTGTTCAATAACGCTATAGGTCGATAATTGGAGCATATCGTTCTATCTTTTCCTATTTTTGGTATAATAGAAATATTAGCTAGAAGAGATTCTTTTCTTATCTCTACATCTTCCCCTATTCTATTAAAATAGTTACATAGCTCTGGGACCAACTGTTTTTTAAATTTTTTATAGTACTTAATCTGAAATCCATCGGGTCCTGGACTTTTCCCCCCTGCTGTTTCTTGGAGGGCTTTATTTATTTCTTCTTGCGTAATTGGGTCTTCTAAACTCTCGGCACTTTCAGTTGTTATCTTTGGTAAGTTAGTTTGCTCTAGGTATTCCTGTATTCTAAGTTTCCTATTTTCCTCTTCCTGTTGTGTCTCTCTTACTCTAATGTCATATAATGTACTATAATATGTCTTAAATATTTCTGCTATTTCAGATGTTTTAAATTTCATCTCTCCTTTCTGTTTTTTTATTTTATCAATGTAGTTTGAAGTTTTTTTTCCCCTTTTGCTATTCTTGCTAGGTATTTCCCAGGCTTATTCCCCAACTGGTATCTTTCCTTTGCTACATTTTTAAATATTTTTCTGGTTTCCTGTTCCATTAAGTCTCTAAGTTGGCCTCTCTTGATTATTATCTGTTCATGTATTCCCGTCTACCTGTTTTTTATCTTTTTGTTCCAGGTCGTTCAGTTCCTTTATTACATTTTTTCTATTCCGATCCCTTTCTTTTTTTTTTTCCTGCTCCTATGGCTATCAATTTTCCTCTTATGTAAGCCTTATGTGCTTCCCATATTGTTGCTACACTTACTTCTGAAGTATTGTTTATTTTGAAATATTCTTCTATTTCCTTTGATATTATCTCACCTACTTCCTTGTTATCTAAGAGGTCCTCATTTAGGCTCCATGTACCCTTTCTTTGTTCTATATTGTTAAATCGTATTTTTACCACTACGGGGGCATGGTCTGAAATTGATATACCGTATTTTTCGCACCATAAGACGCACTTTTACCCCCCCAAAAAATAGGGAAAAGTGTCCCTGCGTCTTATGGAGCGAATACTGAGCAGGCTCCGCCCCCCCCATCGCCGCCGCCGTGTCAGAATACAGACACTCGGCTTCTCTGTGGAGGAGAGATGACAGGATGTGAGGCATATCCTTGCTGGGGCATACCAAGGGGGAGCGGGGGGAGACGGTCTGCCCCAGGTGCCAAAACATGGGGGTTGTCAGTGTTGTTGCTATAATGGTGCACTCCGCACCCAGGTAAGTTGACACCCGCCAGATGTGACCCCATCCTGCAAACGACAAGAGCCCTGGATGGCTTTTTTTTTCAGCTGGAACACCCCCGGCGCCTTGGTCTGGTCCAGTCTCACTTCCTGCCTCTCTCGACTTGCCACTGCTGCTGCTGCAAATTATGTCCTCAGTCCTCCTTCCTAGCTGCTGCCCGGGTGTATCTGATGCTGAGAGCCAGCCAGAGGGGGTTGTGGATTGTAATGGCAGTGTCCTCCACTGCCTGAGGTGAGTGATAAGGGGGTGGGAGGTGTGGGATGGTATCCACTGTTCATCATTTGAGCTGTTGTTATATGAGAGGCTGAGGGGGTGTTTGTGTCTGCCCTGCCACCCTGAGCTGATCTGGGAAGGGGGGGAGGTTGCTGTGTGTCCACCACCACCCAGGTATAGTGTAGCTGAGCTTATTTGATAGGGGGGCTGATATTGCTGTGTGTCCACCACCCACCTATAGTAGTAATATAATATTAAATATTTTAGTACATCATTTGGTTCAGAATATTTTTTTTCTTGTTTTTCTCCTGTAAAACCTGGGTGCGTCTTATGGTCAGGTGCGTCTTATGGAGCGAAAAATACGGTAACTCCTATAGAGGCATCAACGACCTGTTCCAAGAGCTCTTGGTCAATTAATATATGATCCAATCTCGCATACGTGTCGTGCACCGTTGAATAGTACGTATAATCTTTTTTACTAGGGTTTATTACCCTCCATGGATCTACTAGTTGATGATTATGTATTTTTTTTTAACCAAATTTAGTTGTTTACTATCTCTTATCGGTGCACCAGACATATTGTCGAGTCTATGTTCCATTAAAAAATTGAAATCCCCTGCAAGAATTACATGGCCTTGTTTAAAGTCCATTAGAGCATTTAGGATCCCATTCAAATATTTTTTGGGTTGGTTATTTGTACAAACAAACAAAAGACTTAAAGCATTTATTGCTATTGAGGAATATAGTTTAAAGAATATTTTTGGGCCTGGAATTCAGATTTAGGCAAATTGCATTTAGCCAGGGATAAAGGATGAATTATATACTAGGAAACCGTATGTCACATTTCTACCCCTTCCCTTAGAAAGACCCAAAAGAAAACTAAAAGGCACTTTCTAGACCGCCAGCTCTAATTGACTGCATGCATGCATTATAAAAAAAGGCTCTCCCCCCCTATTATGTAGGGTTACACTTGGAGCTGGTTGTACTGTGCAGAGATACTTGAGAACACACCTAATAGATGCTTACCTAAAAAACGACCACATACCGAAAGCCACGATTAACAAGAAACTGCGCCTTTCTGAACATTCTATGCCTCCAACATACAGGAGAAACACAAGCAAAAGAACGGGCTCTCTTTTAAAGTAAGTTTTAAAAACCCATATTCTTTTAAAAACAGATGTATTTTTACATATGTCTAGTCTAGTGTATACAGTATACCCGACTTTTACTTTATTGAATATAAGGATATCTAAGAACAGAATAAGGGCATCAGAAATACCAAAATATTCACAACATCTAGTATCTTTACCACTGGACCGATTGAATACAAAGCAAAAGATGTGGCATGTGGGGCGGCTGCCCTGTAGACAATGATTTACTCTAGGGTTTGGGGTGCCATCATTCTGTTACAAGGCTGGGGAGTTTGGTATCTTTGCCCTGGGTGCTGGATGACCTTGTCCTAGCACTTCTTGAGTACAATGCAAATATGCACATAAAAAGAAAGGTAAACAAGGAAATATGTTGTCCTATGTAAACAGCTATAGATGATGACAAGAATAATAGCTTGGGTATAGAAAATGTAAACACATTTGTTGCTGCATATGGAAGGATAGGTATCAACAGTTGATAAAAAAAATACACCTTAAGTGAAGAAGCATCAATTATCCCAACTGGTGGTTTTACTCATTCTTAACTTAAAACATATAGGCACTACTAAGGAGCTGATGGCCCAGGCCATGTAGATGTGTGATAGGTTTATATAGAACACAAGGGGTAACCAGCAAGACAAAAAGTCGATGGCAAAGTAAGAAGAAAAGTGGAGGAAGACAGGATATAGATAACAAGGGGACCTACTCTTCAACCCTCTTCCAGGGTACCGCCAATAGACAATAGACTTCAAGAGGAAACCTGGCTGTTTTGATATCGGCCTCACATCACCCTTTGCATAGGCAGCACTAGGAGAGGAAGGGGCAGTACTAGGATCCAATCAGTTTCTGAAACATACATGTGTGAACAGGGAACATGCTTACAGCAGGAGTGAGCTGAGTGGCCATTGACATAGCGGTGAAACCACTACATAGCAACTGATTAACCCCTTAAAAACACTTCCCTGCAGCTATTTAAGTGAGCTTTAATGCCTGGGAGGCAGCGTAGCTTCTGTATCATGCGACTGCTGTGATTGGCTCACAGCAGTCACATGATCGTGAGCCTGTCCCTTTTGGCTCTTGATTGGAAGCCTTGATGAAAATGAGCTTACCCACTGTAGTGTGCTAGGAACACGCAGCAAACACACACACACACACACACACACACTCTCAGCGTGCAAACGTAATTTGGTCATAGAGGCATCTGTGTGGCAGCAGGGCATTGAAGCCTTCCCTGCTGCAGAATAAAAAATAAAATAAAAAAGGGCGTGGCTGGCCGCGGAGCGAGATGGCTGCCTGAAATCTCTGCTCCGCTCAGCCAAGGGACATTCAGCGACTGCCAACATCTATTCAGCGCATACCCCCCCCTCTCTAACACTCCAGAGGGGAGAGGAATCGGTGGGCACCCGAACGGTATGTCCAGGAGGAGAGCCATCAGCCGCGCCGCCTCCGACTACTTCAGGAGAGCCGACATGCTGACTGCTGAAGATGGCGCCGGCCATTTACAATAATATGGGTCTATCCTGCAACATCCTGATTTTCCTTTTACTCTTCCCCCCTCTCTTCCTTCCCCTTTAATTGACTTACGTGGCCTCTGTTATTTTTTTTCTCTTTTCTTTCCCTCCTTCTAAATTTATGAGGGGGCAAGAGTGTCCTTCTCTACCCCTATTTCCCCCTAACAACCCTGTGTCCCTCAGAGTGAACAAAAAAAAAGGAAAAAAAAAACACACACAAAACCCCACTCCCTCTTACTTTTAACTTTAAAGTGCTTCGTGCCCTTTCCTTTTCTTCCCTTCCCCTCCCCTTCTTCCCCTTTTAATTTACGTTTGTGCCCTCTGTGTTTTTATTGGTTTATGAGGGGGCATGAGTATCACTCTCTACCTCCAGTAAAGTCCAACTACCTTGTGTTAAAAAAAAAAAAAGAGGGAAAAGATGAAAACCACACAACCCCCCACCCTCTCTCATTTTAAACTTTAAAGTGCTACGTGCCCTCCTTCCCTTCCCTTTCCCCTTCCCTTCCTCTCTCTCCTTCCTCTCCTCCCCTTCCCTCCCCTTTATTAGCTTCCGTGACATCTGTGTTTTTATTGATTTATGAGGGGGCAAGAGTGTCACTCTCCACCTTCTGTAGCTCTAACTGCCTTATACATAAAAAAGGGGGGCATTGCTCCCTCGCTAGGGTATCTGGCCAACGTACCCCAAGTATTGCCCTCACTTCTCATATAACTTGCATATACCAATGAGTGTCTAAACTCCTCCCAACCCTTCCAGATTCTGGTATATTCCGTTTTAGATTCCTTATGTAAGTGTGTTACCTCTTCCATAAATCTTGTTTTATCAACCTCCCTCAACCATTCCTGTATGGTTGGGGGTTGCTTTATCCTCCATTGTTTCAGAATTAATGCCTTTGCTCAATTCAATAAAATTGGGATTATTACTGCTTTGTATTTCTTCCTTGGGATGGGCATTGCATGGAACAAGCATTGCCATTGGTCCAATCTAATTTCAATCCCACTAATCATCTTAATTAGATCTAATATTTCCTCCCAATATGACTGGATCTTGGGGCACTGCCACCATATGTGGGCATGAGTTCCCACCTCCCCGCATTCCCTCCAGTATAGGGGTGACGCCTGGGGATTCATCTTGTGTAATTTTGCTGGGACATAGTACCACTTAGTTAGTAATTTGTAGTTCATTTCTTTTATCCGTGTGTCCACAGAGGTGGAGTGAACATAGTCTAAAACTTTACTTCTCATTGTTTCTGGTAATGACAGATTTAATTCTAATTCCCAGCTCTCCGTTGGGCACACGGATCCTCCCTCTGAGTGTATCAACATTTTATAAATACTAGCCTGTCTATCCCTCCTCGGTCAACTAATTTTTCCCATGGATTCAGCCTACCCATCCCCCGAAGGGGATTTGGGAGGGACTCTACAAAATGTTGAAGTTGTTTGTATCTCCAAACATCTCATGGGGTTGTCCCATATTTTTCATGCAATTCCGAAAGGGAACAAAGAGCATTCCCCTTCATAACATCTTTTAATCTCAGAAAGGTCGATGTGGTCCATTTTAAATATAATTTATTGTCTTTCCCCGGTGGAAAATAGCCCCTTAATGTCCTTAACAGGAAATAACTATTATATTGTCCCTGTATACTTTTAATTATTTTATCCTACATTCTCAATGCTTCTAAAGTAATTGGTACCGCGTCTACCAGGTGACCTCTATGCTGTCCCAGCGCAGATTTACTAATGTTGTCCTCCAATTCCACCCATTTTTTTTGCCGAGGAGCATGGACCCAGTCCATAATCCTTCGCAATATTGCTGCCTCATGATATTTTTCGAGATCAGGGAGAAATACACCTCCCTTCTCTTTTGGTCTGGTCAATCAATGTCTTATAAGCGATACGATTACTTCTATTGTTCCACACAAATTTCTGTATTACCGATCTCAGGGTTTTAAAATACGCCCCAGGGATATTAATTGGGAGGCTTTGGAAAATATACAGGGCTTTTGCAAGGATCATAATTTTACTCACACTTATCCTGCCAAACCATGACAGTCTGTATGCAGGATATCCTTTCAGTTCGCTTTTAATTTTATTCATGAGAGGTATATAATTATCTTGATATAAGTCTAATAATGATTTTGACAGGAATACACCCAAATACTTCAGTCCCCTTTGTTTCCACGTGAAGGGATATAGTTTTCTAAGTTCTCTGCTTTCAATTAAAAGGGACTGAAATATTTAGTATCTCCGTTTTTTCCATATTTACCTTTAAATTTGATACCCTCCCATAATTCCCCAATTCTTCCAAAATCTTTGGAAGTGTTTGCCTAGGGTTTGTTATACACACCATAATATCATCCGCGAAGGGCGCAAACCTTGTGTTCTTGACCCCCGACCTCTATACCTTGAATTTCCTTATTAGCTCTTATGGATGCTAAAAAAGGTTCTAATGAGAACACAAAAAGTAAGGGAGAGAGTGGGCAACCCTGGCGTGTACCGTTAAAAAGTCGGAAAGTTTCCGAGAGGGTTCCATTAACTTGAATTTGAGCCGTGGGGTTGGAGTACAAAGCCTCTATCCATCTAAGCATACGAGGTCCTATGCCAAATTTATGTAGTGTCTGCAGCATAAAGTCCCAGTCCAGCCTATCGAAAGCCTTCTCGCCATCTATTGACAGGAACAAAGCTGGCTTTCTACCTTTCTTTGCTTCATGTATTAAGAGGATTGTTTTTAGTATATTGTCCCTAGTCTCCCTCCCGGGGATGAAACCCGCCTGATCTTTCCCTATATATTCTGGCATGTAGAGCTTTTAGTCTTTCGGCCAATAGCCTCACATAAATTTTTACATCCTCAATGATCAGGGATATTGGCCTGGAGCTAGAGTACATTGTAGGGTCTTTTCCTTCTTTTACTAAGAGAGATACCTAGGCGCCCAGGGCTTCCCTTCGTATCTTAAGGTCCCCCCTATAGAATTCATATATGAATGATGGTAAGGAAACAAGATTCCGATATAAACTTTTTAAAATATAAGGACGTGTAACCATCCGGGCCGGGACTTTTTCCTCCCTTACTATTTTTAATTGCCTGCTCTATTTCTTCTTTAGAGATATCGCTGTCCAATATCCTTGAATCCTCTTCTGGTATTACCAGCAGTTCTATCCCCCCTTAGGTACTGTTCTATTTTATTTTTCCTATTTTGTATATCCCCGGGGTCTTGTGAGTCGTTTACTTTATATAATGATTGATTATACTCCGTAAAGATTTTGCTGATGTCCCTAGTAGAGTATTTCATCTCCCCTTTTTTTATTTTTCATCTTTACTATAAAATTCGGGTTCCTCCTAGGTTTAATCTGTCCCGCAAACCATCTCCCTGATTTATTCCCGAATTTATACTGCTTTTTAGCCATTCTAGTAAAGACTTGTTTAGTATCCTGCTCCATCAAGGCCCTCAGGGCTTCCCATTTTCCTGTCCGTTCAACCATTACCTCATTGTCATTTACTCTTTTATGTTTCTGTTCCAGCTCCTGAATTTCCTGTAAAAGGGACTGCTTTTGGGCTGTCCAAATTTTTTTCCTCTTAGCCCCTTACGCTATTAATCTCCCTCTCATAAAAACTTTATGGGCTTCCCACAGGACAGTTGGTGCAATGTTCTCTGTTAGTCTCTGTAAAAAAAAAAAATTCAGTTCCTTTTCCAAATCTTCCAAAATACCCTGATCGTATAGAAGTGATTCATCCAGCCTCCAGGATCTTTGCCTCTCCGGTACCTCTTTTAGCTCCAAGCTGACCATAACCGGGGCGTGATCGGAGAGGGTGATCGATTTCACTTCTGCCTTTTAATAAACCTTCTAGGAGCTGATGGTGTAAGAAAACGTAATCAATTCTTGAGTTTCAAGAGGAGTGTACCTGGGAGTAATATGTGAAATCCCTCCCCCTCGGATGTAAAATTCTCCAAACCTCCACTAGTTGCTGCTGGTGTAGTTTTTGTTTAACTACCCTTAAATGTTTTCCCTCTGAACGGAGGGAGAGAGGTTGGGTATCAAAAACAAAATGTAGGTCTCCTGCCATAATCAGGCTGGGGTGAACATTGGGACAGTAAATATATACCAATGTATACTCATTATTAAACAGAGAACCCTTAACAAATAAATATCTTCCTTCGGAGTCTGATTCCATTGCTTTTAAGATAAATGGTGTATTCCTGTCAAAACCTATTGCTATCCCCCTGGATCTCTTATTGGGGGAGTATCCATGAAACCACACTGGAAAACTTTTAGTGTTCAGTCCCGCCCTAGATGACCACTTAAAATCAGTCTCTTGTAAGAAAACTATATTTGATGTCCAACCTTTCAATTCCTGCAGTATTTGATGCCGTTTACTAGGGCTGTTTAGACCTCTAACATTATAGGTAACTATCTTTAAGGCGCCATCTCTTTTTAATAAATGTGGCTCACATGGCCAAATACTTTTAACCATAGGAGGGGAAAACAATTCTTCTATTTTTCCAGGATTGACCCATTCAACTAACAATATAAAAAACAACATGACAAAACAACATAACACATCCCTCATATAAAACCCCCCTCCCCCTTCCCCTCCCCAACTATATTGAATATCATAGGCGTTCAACTGGGTGGGGCATTCTCTAGGGGCCCTTATATGGCCACCCTGTCCTCCGGGCCTCATCCCCACTACGGAGATGGTCCCGGGTACCCGGATGGGCATTGCCAAATCCCAGTGTGCTCCCCCGAGTGGATACTCTTCTCCTACGGACCCCCCCTCCCCACCTCACTGTCTATACCATTTATTTATTTTCCTAATGCTTCTTCACACCTCTAAGCTTTATTCCATGGCTGATCTTTTAGTTTCCTCCATTCTGTTTTTTTTTTTTTCCCAGTTTTCTAATTGGGGCATTGGTATGTCTAGTTTACTGCAGAAGCCCTTAAAGTCCTCTGGGAATCGCAGTGTAGCCGAAACCCCTTGATTTTTTGCTATTAGACAGGCTGGAAAGCCCCATCTATATACAACCTTTTTATCCTGTAGCTGTTTTATCAAGGGTTTCAACGCCCTCCTGCGAGCCAAAGTTTCTTGTGATTTAATCTGTAAAGATAAGGATCTCGATTCCCATATATTCAATCGGTGCAGCACTTCTGAGGCCCTGTGAGACTTGTTGTTTTATTTCACAACTTAACCTCACTATCACATCTCTTACAGTGTCCGTTGATGGAATCGTTATTCTTTGTACTCTATGCACTCTTTCAAAAGACATGGGAGTTGTTACTTATTTTTTCAGTATCTTGTTAAACATCTTGCGAACCGTAATTTCCAGATCACTGTTTTTAATGGACTCCGGTAGCCCACGGATCCTCAGATTGTTACGCCTGTTACGGTTCTCTTAATCTTCAAGCCTATATCGGATATTCCTAATTTCTACCCAATCCGACTCTACCCTCTTCCGCAGCTCCAGAATCGCATGTTTGTGTTCATCCAAGTGAGCTTCTGATTCTTCCACTCTTTGTAGCACATTTTGTATATCCGTTCGAGTAGCACTCAGTTCTCTTTTAATCATACCTTCTAAGTGGGCCATCATCTCTACCATGTCTTGTTTTGTAAGGAGTGCCTGAAGATTATCTAATTCTTTCTTCATTTTCTTTTGTTGTTGGTCTTGCTGTAGAGTCCCTTCTTCGTCTAGATCCATATTTTTATTTTGCCCTTCTGTGGGGGGGGGGGTTTATTTCTTCTACATTTTCTGCTACTGGTTCTGCCCTTTGATGTACTTTATCTTGCACCATATAAGATTTTATGGAGTTACTGCTTCCACTGTCCACTTGATTTGTTTTTGTTCCTCTTCTCCCAATTTTTCCTCCCTACCTAAAAGTCTCTATTCCATTCACTTTACGCTTTATCCGCCAATTAAACTTCCCTACAGTCTATATAGCTGGAACTTTTTAGAGACACTATAGATCCATTACACCGGTATACTGACCCCTTATATAAGAGTCTAATGATAGTAAGGAGTACAGAATGTGCACCTGACCTGTTGATGTTTAACCTTTATGGTCTCTGTCATGGATATGCAGTTCCTCCCCATGTGTTCATCTTAGAGGCCAGACTCTCTCTCACCTGGTTGCCTTTATAATCTCCTCCCAGCCTGACTCCACCCCAGGCCCTATCACAGAACACTATATTAACCTGTGCACTGCAAGCCTGCCTTGCTGATCAACGTGTTTGTTTAAGCATTGTGTGTTTGGGTTCCTGCCTGCCGTGTGCTATGTCTGTCTCTCTGTTACCAATATTGGCTTGTTCCCGACTATCCCTGTCTGCTTGTGACCTTGACCTTTTGGCTTGTCCTTTGTTTATCCTTGTCTGCTTGTTGCCCTGACCTTGGCCTTTCCCCTCACTATTCTTGTATCCTGTGCTGCTGCTTCCCCTCTATCCTCCTTACCCTACGGAGCGTGAGCTAGGGAACTCCAGGGGCCGCGACCTGGACCCAGCTGCAGCGTAACATCCTCACCACTAGAGGCTCTGGTGAAAACCTGCTGGGTCTTGGACTCTGCACCCTGGGGAATCTTGGCTCTAGCTTCCTGTGGATCCCTGTTGTGCTCCACTGGTCCCGCTTTCCACAACCATCCAGTATCCCATCCGCAGCAGTCAGCCATAGGGTTCACTGCCTTGTGGTGCACTCCTGACCCCCAATGGTGTGCATCTGTCATCTGGCCACAGGTGACCTGACAGTCTCGTACTGATGTCCCTGCCAATTTTACCTTTTACTTTTATGCAAGACTAGTTTAATCTAATTTACCACAAGGAAAAAATAAATAAAAAAAACGCCTCATAAACTGAATAGAAATGAGAGTACTGACTTGTAACAATGAGTAAACATATTTACAAATACTTCTATAGTCCTTTGGTTTACTTAAACCTCGGTATATATGTCTAAAAATAGAACAAAAAGCAACAGTCATAGAGAGTACTATATCCTTCCCCCTTCAGTTTCTTATGGGAGGGGGGCCCCCTAGGGCCGACTATTAATTAAAACAGAGCAAGTCCTATGTCCGGGGGGGGTATTCTTCCTCTTCTTTGAACTTTACAAGAAATTATAGAGATGGGTATAAAAATATATGGTGTAAATGAATAAGTTTAGGTCTTTTCCCTTTTTCTTTCCTTCCCCCCGCAGAATTTTTCTACAGAGACGTATCTAACAGGCAACAGGGCAGGTAGATACCGGGCAAAAATAGGTAGCAAATGGGTAGCAAAAATAGGTAGCAAGCAACAGGGTAAATGAATAGCAGGGCAAATGAGTAGCAAGCCACAAAACACATGGATACCGCACCCTAAGACTCGGGAGTAACAAAAATTCTATAGGTGATGCGGTGGAAAAAGCAAAAAAAAAAAAAAGGAACACCTCCAAATGGAATGTTATATACCCAAGCAGTTCACATCTGGAAGCTTTAAATTGCAACACTGTCCTCCTCCTGGCACTGATCCTCACCAGCCCGTGCCTTAATAGTACCTTTTTACTTTTACTGCACTTTTAATATGCAAGTAGGTATTCCTACCCGGTCTTCGGTTCCGCACTCCAGAGATTCGGCTCATTCAGTGGTGTCTGTGGGGCTTTGTATGGCTCCGGGAGCCTCCATGCAGCTTCCTTTTCTCCTCAATGAATCCCGATCCACGGGGTCCCTCAGCACTCCTCAGGTACCTCCAGCTGGCGTGCTGCCCCTGTGGGGCCTTCTTAGGCTTATGTGGTGTCGCCGACCCGCTCCTTCTCCGGCTATCCCTCTAACCGGCTTCAGGCTCCAAGCTCGCCAGCGCTCCCGCCCCCAGCCTCTCACGCTGCGGGCGTGCAGCAGCAGCGGTGGCTTCAGTCCAGTCCAGTTCTCCTCTCCTCCCTTTCCTCGTAAACCGACACCGGCCCCGCCCACCAGATGATACACTGCGGGTTGTGCAGACTCGGGGAGGGAGGAGATGGTTAACGGATAGCAAGCGGGGATCCAGAGAACTGATAAACGGCAAGGCACAGCAACACGTAATGGACCAGTGTCAGACCGGGGTGCAACGGATCGGTGGTGATCCGAACGGGCCACCTTGATCGGATCACCACTCGATCCGCGGAGCCTCGGCCATAGGAAAGGCCGCAGCTTCGGCCTAGCTCCGGAGTGGCGGCCATCTTTGTACACCCGGCGGCGGCGCTGTAATGATGTTTTGCCGCCGCCATCTTCCTCCACCCCACACTCCTCACTCTCATTACTGTGAAGGGGCCAAGCGGACATCTTGTTACACCCAACAGATTTCAGGTATTTTATATGCTTATCTGCTTAAATACATTATTTGGAAATCCAACGGACTGTTTACATTTTAAAAGCAGCAGCAAACCTTACATGCTTGCTAATGTGACGCAACACCTCCTGATTTTCACATTTAACGTTTAGTTAAATGTGAAAATCAGAGGTGTTCTGTCACATTAGCAAGCATGTAAGGTCAGCAGGTTTGCTGCCGCTTTTAAAATTGAACATGTAAACAGTCCGTTGGATTTACAAATACTGTATTTAAGCATATAAGCTCCGTTTTGTGTTGAAAATAACTGTGAAATCGAAAACTCTGGTGGGTGTAACATTATTTTTTTTTGCCGATCCGAAAATGATCCGATCCGTGGCTCTGATCCGAGGATCGATCCGATCTGTGAGTTTTTTTGATCCGTTGCACCCCTAGTGTCAGACCAGTGTCAAGGCAGTTTGCAGCAGCCACAGGTGGGCACGTGGGTCGGCTTTAACATGGAAAATCAGGTTAGTTTAGCATATCCACTCGGTGAGAGACGCCTGAGAGCTCACAGCATCGCACTGCTTGGCGCCATGATGAAACTCCTCTAAAAAGATTTTGTTTGTTTTTTGAATGGATCTGGAAAAAGCAAATACTAATGTCAATATAATTTAAAGTGAAAGAACTTGCGCTATGGAAAGGAATATGAAATGGCAAAATATATATATTAAATGTATAATAGGGCTGCTGCTATAGTGTACGTTGAATACCCCAAGTGATGTGAAAAATAAAACTTGGCGCTGCTCCTATAATTCTAAAACTCTAATGTCTAAAATATGTACCATTCAGATATCTGTACCAACATGTATGATAACCTAATAAAGTGCTCAATGCTAATGCAGTGCAAAGTAAAGTGCAATCATTTAGAGTCCAAGTATGGTGTACTAGGCTTGTGACAAGCTGAAATATTTCTCAGATGACTTTCCATGCTCCCCTCCTGGGTCCCCATTTACCAGAAAGAAGCTTTAAATACGCCTGTAATTGTGCATGAAAATGGTATCTCCCATCAACGATTTGAGGCTGATATGTCTTGTCACTAAGAAGGGATGGCTCCTATCTTCCACCAATGTGTGTTTTGAACCATACAGGTGACCTGGATCCTTCAAGTTTACACGGTCAATGGACATCCATTGGAGAAAAGTATGGCAATAAAGGGAAAGGGGTATATAGTGTAATAATGCAAGTTTTATTTAAAAAATCCCACATTTTTACACTTGCATCAAAATCTTTAAAATCGTGCAGAAAAAACGCCGCCTTGGTGTACAAAGCGTTGCCTTGGCGTACAAACAGCCTTCAGAGATTCTCCTTAGCCTGACTCTTTTCGCCCCTCCCACTGGGCATCATCAGAAGTGGGGCACAATTGTCTTTTATGTGCCCTGTGGCCTGTTCACACCACAATGTTGATGTCACGTCAGTTTTTTTTCCCACGCAGAAAACTGCATATATGTTGCAGATTTCTGCGCAGAAAAAAAAACCACACGTGATGCCCAGATTGGGGTGTAAACAGGGCACATAGAGAACAATTGTTTTATTTGTGCCCTTGCAGAATGTGTGCAGAAAAACGTATGTCACAATGGTACTGATGTGAGCCCACAGGCGAGCAGGTGACACGGGATCCCCCAGGGCGTGGAATCTAAGGGCCAGCCGGTATTCTGCCAGGGATCCCCTCACAAGGGTTTGAGCTTAGCTACGTGCTGACCCCAGGTCACGACCCCCAGGTTCACCCTGCTCGCGAGGAGAGTACCAGAAGACACTGTCATACCCGGATGAATGGATGGATGAAGCAAAGAAAAGCCGTATAGCAAGCCAAGGTCAGGGCGGGCTGCAGACAACATAATCAGGAGAACTAGCCGATTCGGTACACAAAAGAGATCCGTTCACGAGAAGTCAGGTAAGCAGGTTACAGGAAGGGTGCTCAGAAACAAGTGTTGCTCAAGCAACCAGAAACTGGTCTGAGTGGAATTTAAATAGCGAGGCACATGGGAGGCTGGACAGGAAGTAGCAGGAAGGAAGGATATATTAAGCAACAGGTGAAGCCGGTGACACCCATAGCTGCAGAGGGCAGCAAGAGCTGAACACAAGCTTGTGGAACAGGTGCCAGCCGACCTACAACAGTAAAGGTAAGACACAGATCAGCTCCGCAGCTGATCTGTGACAACTGATGTCTCTGCACATGTGAACAAGGTCTTAAAATGGATCTAGCATCAGATACAGTATATAAACAGATTTGTAGCGGTTCCCTGTGTGGTCGCTGCGTGTTTCAGCTCCACACATCACCCTGCTTGGCCAGACATTCATCTCAGACACACTTTGTCAGTTATTGATCAGTCTTTGGCCTGTTTTTTGTTGTTGTTTTATTTAGGGGATTAAACTTGGATGGGGAAAAGGAACATGGGATGCCCAAATGATGAATCTTTCTTAGTTGAAATAAAGGTAGTTGAATCTAAATTGACAGTCTCTCCTATGTCACATCTCCTCCAACACACTACTTGAGATCACTTGCTTTCCTCTACTGTCCAATTCTAGCCATTTGCAGGCAGGGGTCTGCAGTCCCCTTAAATGTAGCAACCATTTTAGAGTAAAGAATAGTTTGTGCTAACTGATACTTGGTGGACTACTGATCCCAGAAAGTCCGGTGCAAATCCTGCCAACCCTCATGGCTGCAGCGACTTGACTTCAACAACGCCACAGTCTCTCCCTCTGGCTCCACATCCAATCCTGGCATGTCTCTCCCAGAGCTTCTAAACCCTGTGCTTCTCATTTACCGACCCTGGCATGGATCCCTCCTGAATGACTTGCCCGGCAGTGCTCCCCACTGTCCTGCTCCCACTCCTGTTCCAGGACACCTCTGAATGACCCTGTAGAGAGGCTCCCGAGCTCCAGACCCGAGGTCTTCCCCCTGCCAATCCTAGTTGGGGATCGGTCAGGGCTCCCTGATACACTCCATGTCACTCTCACTCTCTGTCCTGCCTCTTTTCCAGAACTCTCTGGAAACAAAGGAGGCGCCAGAGAGATAAAGTACATGTCAGTCACCTGCTGCTACACTCAACCACTCCCCGGTCCCAGATCAAAAAAGGGCTGGCACACAGCTAGGCCGGCCTAAATGTACCTGCACTGGCAGTACACACAAAAACCATTACTCTAGCAACCTACCTACCTAAGGTAGAGGGTGCGACGGATTAATGACACTTACCAATATTTATTACCCCCCTCAGAGATCACGGTATTTCCTTTGAGAATGCCTTTATCTGATTTTATTTTTAAAATTTGGCCCCTATCGAGGCACTTTGGCATTGTATGTAAAAGGATGAATCAAACATGAAATAATTATCTTTCAATAGAAACTCGATGGCCAAAAGTAGAAAATCGCACAACTCCGAACTATAAAAACTGTACGATGTAAGGTGGTGTTTAATAGCCTCCAAGGCTAAACAATGTGGTATACATGAAAATAGTGCCTTAACATCTACAGTGATCCAAGTGTTGGTTGCTGACCATTTGATTTCATGTGTATGGGCAAGAAGATGACCAGTGTCCCTAAGATAACCTGGTAGACGAGTGACGAGGGGTTGAAGATGTTCGTCCACCCAATCGCCAAGTCTCTTCAATAGGGACCCTATACCTGCAACAATGGGATGGCCTTGGACAGGAATATGGCTTTTGTGTACTTTTATTTTTTATTTTTTATAAATATTTTTTTGTGTTATACACATACACATACACAAACACACGTACTTGACAAGAAACTAATAAACAATAGAAAAGCGTCCCGCTCCCGGGACATATATGGTTATGTCAGAATTAAATCCATTTTGGTAAAATGCGTGTCACCTTTGAGTAGAGATGGCGTGGAACCCTTGCTCAAATATCATAAATGCCAGTGGGGGTATCATCATTACTGCTCCCACATGAACCCAGATATCTGGAAGAACTCCTGGTAAAAAATGACTTGCACATAGATGAAATGGAAAGTCCTTTTTCTCTAGCCTCAAGACCGCAGGAAGACCTTGTGTAATGGGGTTGTATTTCAGGAAGGACTATCTTCCACACAACTGCGGGGGATTATTTTATGCTGTGGACGGCTCCGCTAACCATTTAGACCATACTTTCTGGTATTTTTTAGGACAACCTCTATTGAAGTAGGTGTCTTTATAAAGGGGTAGGTTCTGACTCACTGTTTCCAGAAAATGCTTGTGGGTGAGGTTGGTTTCTTCCAATGGAGTGTGATGGATTTCCTGGCATAGAATAGTAACAAACTCACCATAGTGCGCCCCGCTACAGTGAGGATGAACTGCTCAACCAGTCCCAACAGGCATACCGACATAGAGAGTTGCAAAGGGATGTTGCTGACCAAATGTATACATGACAATACTTCCTCCCAAAATCCCACTATAGCTGGACAAATCCAGAAGATGTGGGTAAAGTCTCCCGGAGTTCCTCCACATCTCCAACATTCCGGGGAGAGACTGGGGTTCATTTTGTGTAGTCTGTATGGGGTATAATAGGCCCTATGGGGTATTTTAAACTGTATTAAACGGTCCCCTAAGAGAGACCAAGGGTCGGAAAGGGAAGTCCCAGATATCATCCCAGTCATCTCCATCAAGTTCCGGGACGTCTTGGAGCCAACGGACCCTGAGTTTGTCCATAGCTGGTAGGGAGACTCTAAGGAGGTGAGAGTAAATCTGGGAAGTCAGTTTTTTTAAAAAGTCGAGTCTAAGGATATCCTCCAGAGAGGCCTGTATAAGCTGTGGGCTAGAATTGGGAAATTGGCATCTGAAGGCATGGGAGATTTGTAGATATCTGAAGAAGTATGAATCTGGAACATTACATTTAGAATGGAGGAGAGATGGTGGAATCAAGGAATCGCCTTCAACCACTTGGGAAAGCGTTTTCACGTTGAATTTTGTCCATGCGCGAGGCACAGGTATCGTGTAGAAGTGGGCCAGATTGAAGTTGCACCACAACGGGGCGTTCGGGGAATGTGCATCTTTCGGATAATGTTCGAGTTTTAGACCAGCTCTCCACACCTGCAAGGTAGTACGCACGGATGGTGTTAGGTTATAAGGAGCATGAGGGCCATGGAAGAGCAAAAACTTTGAGGGCCTCCAGAGATTGCACCACTGCCGGCTCCAGTAACACCGCAGAGTTGGTAGCATTCGGATTCAGCCACCACGCCGCTGTGACCAGTTGTGTGGCCAAAAAGTATTTGTAGAGGTCAGGGAACTCCAGTCCCCCTTGGGAGGTCGGTCGTAGCAATGTGGTCCACCTATATCTTGGACTGGGGGCCCCAGACAAAGGAGGAGAACATACTGTTCAGTGAAAAAAGATTTGGGAATCCATTGTGGTGAGTGCCTAAAAAGATAGGTACATTTTGGAAGAACCTTCATTTTAATCAGGTTTATTCGGCCCAACAGTGATAGGGGTAGGGACTCCCATGCCTTCAGCTTATGCCTAACCTCTTGGACCACTGGAGACAAATTCAGAGCTATGTAGTCTATGGCTTTCCTAGAAACCTCCATACCAAGGCAATGAAAATGTTCCAACCACAAAAGTGGCAAATCTGGGGAAGCCTGCTCCCGGGCAGCCGGGTCAATGGGGAACAGGAGGAACTTGGACCAGTTCACACATAGTCCCGTGATTGGGACAAATGTGTCCAGGACCTGTAGTGCACCCTTCAGCGATGGTCCCGCGTCATTGAGAAAGAGAAGGAGGTAATCCGCATATAGAGCCACCCTCTCCTCCAGCCAGCCAATCCGCAGTCCCTTAGGCCCCTTTCACACTGGGGCCAGAGGTGGGCTGGTGGTATAGCGGCGCTATTTTTAGTGCCGCTATACTGTCGGATTTGCCGCAATATTCGGCCGCTATCAGTGCGGTTTTAACCCCTGCTAGTGGCCGAGAAAGGGTTAAAACCGCTGCTACAGCGGCGGTTTGCGGGCGGTATTGCCACGGCGTCCCATTGATTTCAATGAGAAGGAGCGGTATACACAACGCTCCTTCACCGCTCCAAAGATGCTGCTTGCAGGAGATTCTTTTTCCTCCCGCCAGCGCATCGCCTCAGTGTGAAAGCCCTCAGGCTTTCACATTGAGAATGCTGGGGTAGGATTATTTCAGGCGTTATTTATGCACTATTTTTAGCGCTAAAACGCCTGAAATACGCCTCAGTGTGAAAGGGGCCTTTAATGAGTGGAGAGGTACAGAGAGCTTCCGCCACCGGCTCAATGGCAATGGCAAATAGGGCCGGAGAGAGGGGGGAAGCCCTGTCTAGTGCCTCTGGACAACGGGAAGGGCTGGGACAGACCTCCTCCTAGCTTAATGGCCAAAGTAGGGTCCTTGTACATTGTCTGCAACCATTGTATAAACAGCAGGATACCCATCCGGCGGACGACCTCCCTTAGAAAAGGCCATTCGACTGTGTTGAAGGCCTTTTCAATGTCCAACGATGCGATCAACCTAGAACCCATATTAATGTGTTGTGTATGAATATTAGTTTGTAGTCTCCTTAAGTTGATGTTGGTGGATCTATTAGTCATGAACCCGGTTTGATCAGTCTCGATGATCATGGGCAGTAAAGGTAGAAGTTTCCGGGTGATTTAGTCAGAATTTTAAAGTCCAAATTCAGTAGGGCAATGGTCGGTAGGAGGCACAAAGGGTTGGTTCTTTAGGAGGTTTGTGAATCAACACCACGTGAGCATGATACATGGAGGCCGGTAGTTCCCCTGATTCCAAACAGTTTGAGTAGAGGGAGGCCAAAACCAGCGGCAGTAGACTTCCATGAGTCCTGTAGAACTCAATTGGTATGCCATCCACACCCGGGGACTTCCCCGCAGGGAAGGATTGGATTGCATCCATGACCTCCTCCGGAGTGACCGGTCCCACCAACTTGGTACGCTCCTCCTCCGACAGCCATCCCAGAGCCAGGGGATCCAACTGTTCCACCAAATCTCTGGGGTCAAAATTTTGTGGCAGTACTGAAGTGTAGAGCGAGCCATAGAACTGCCGAAAGGCATCAAGTATGTCCCGAGGCAGGCCTAATTTCTGAGATCAAAGTTAACGGCCGGTCATAGCTAATAGGCGTCCGTTTCGGTCCCCCTGCTCGAAGAATCTTTGTTTTATTGTTGTAAAGGTCAAGTTTGGTAGCCTCAGTCACTTGTAGATGTAAAGCTCTCTTTTTACTCTGAAGTTCGTCAAACCTGGCCCCAGAAGGGTCTGTAGCGTATTCAGCAGAGCAGGAGTCAACCGTCTCCTGTAGGGAGGACACCACCGCCTCTTGGTCCTTGCGGACTGCCGAGATGAAGGACATATATTGACCACGTGTGAACGCCTTGAAGGCGTCCCAAGTGATCCCTGGTGAGGAGGACCCTGAATTACATTTCCAATATTCAGTGAGAAGGGGGGGGATTTTGTCCACTATGTCTGGGTGGGCAATCCATTGGTGCCCAAGTCTCCACAGGGCAGAAGTGCGGGAGCAGGGTGAGCGGATGGTAAGTTTCAGGGGGTTGTGGTCAGAGAGGCCACTAGCCAGGTATGTGGTGTCCAGCACATACGACATTAAGGATGGATTAGCAAAGGCCAAATCTATGCGGGAGGCAGTTTTTGTGGGTTGTGGAGAAGCAGGAGAATGATCTATCTGTGGGATGTTTCCATCGTCGCACCTCGTCCACCCCCATCGCCTGGGCCCATGCCTTCAGCTCCGTGGAGAAATATTTGGGGGGGTTGGGCCTGTCTAGGTCTGGGGCTAGGATGGCATTAAAGTCGCCCATAAGGATCAGTTTGGCAGGACAATATTGGGCTATCTTCTCCATTATAATGTACAGTATTGCAGAAGAGAAGGGAGGGGGTAAATATACATTTGTTACAATATAACGTTGTCCCAAGGATTTTAATACCACTACCACATATTTGCCCTGGGGGTCCGTGTGGACATGTTCAACTTCGCATGGGAAGGATTTCGATATCAGCACGGAGACCCCCCGGGCGAAGAAGGAGTATGAGGCGTGGATTGTTCTATACAGCCACGGTTTCTTAAGTGTCATGAGTTTGCCGCCCACAAGATGTGTCTTCTGTAACAGTATGGTTTTTGTGTACTTTAGGAAGGTGATGGAACAATCGGTTTTTCTACCATCAAATAATCAGTAATTTTTTTTGTTCCAGTATTCCTGCATTCCTTCCTTCATCCAGAAGATGTCTCATTTTGCACTGTATAACTGGAGTTGGATCTGTGCTGAGTATACGATATGTATTTGCATCATTCAGCTGTCTCAGTGCTTCTTCCCTATAGCTGTCAGTGTCTAAGACAACCACCAGCTCTCCCTTATCTGCTTTCCGTATGACAATATCTTTTCTTACTTTTAACCTCTGAAAGGCAAGATATTCTGATTTAGATAAATAAACCTCCCAGGATGTGTGTGGGTTTGAGACGATTCTTTCAGTTTATTTAATTCAATCTCCACTATGTGCTGAAAAGAATCTACAGCTTTGCTGCGAGCCTGAATGGGGTAAAAATATCTGTCACTCAAGGAGATGGTGCTTTTCTTAATGCCATGAAGCCCCCCTCAGACTCGGATTGAAGACTTTCTAAGGTAGATGTCATAGTTAAATCTTCAAACAGGAAGGATGTGCGATTGTCAAATTGTGGGGTGTGTGGTATGACATTATCAGCTGTTTCTTGTAAAAAAAAAAAATTTAAGCATTATATTTCTAATGAAGCAATTTAATGTCTAGCACAGTTGAAAAAACATCAAATTCATGTGTTGTTGGAAAGGATAAACCCAGTGGCGGTGCATCCATAGTGGGCGCAGGAGTGCTGCCCCCCCCTCTCCTGCACCCGTCACTCAACAATAGATATATTCATGCATTGCATGAATATATCTATGGTCGCCGCTGCCGCCCACTATTCAGGTGTCCGGCCCCCTGTTGAGCGCCGGCCATCTGAATTACAGCGGTGGGTGTGTTTTGGAAATGCCTGATTAGAGCCATCGGCTCTAATAGGCTTCCTGATTAGAGCCTGTGGGCTCTAATCGGTTTCCAAATGGTTTAACAGAGGTGCACGGCTGTGCGTTCCCTGTTTAAACCATGCTGTGTTAGAAAATCGCTTCCCTAACACTGACCCGCCTCTCAGCCAATCAGATGCACCGGGTCTGGTTACCGGTCACCTGATTGGCTGAAGCGACATCGAGGACGGTAGAAGACATCGAGTACTCGGAGGGAGAGGAGGGAGCGTGGAGGAGGACGGCGCTGACCCGAGAAAGGTAAGTGCCGGCCGGGGGGGGGGGACAAACTGGCATCATTTGAGGGGAAACTGGCTGCATTTGGGGACAAAGTGGCTGCGTTTGAGGGCAAACTGGCTGCGTTTGATGGGGCAAACTGGCGGCGTTTGATGGGCACAGTGGCGGCAAGTGATGGCTTTTTTTTTTTAGTTTGTTTATGCCCCCCAAAAATTTTGAGCACCAGCCGCCACTGGATAAACCTCTGGACAACAAAGACAGTTCATCATTGGATAATGTGACAAATTATGTACATTCACAGTACCTTGTCTCCCGGCTTCTTTGATCGCGTCGGATACTTCTTGTGCTCTGCCTTTGCTGGCTGACTTCCCCCGTCTGCATTACATTACAAAACATTTAGTGGAATACAGGAGAGACATTCAGGGTCTTTTTAGACCCTGCATATCTCAATAAAGAGAACCTGTCACCAAAATTTTTTTTTTTTGCAAAACAATAAAGTTACACCCAAGAACATAAAATCCCACCCCAAAATGTTGAGACCCCCCCACACATACAGACACGCAGGAACATAAATGAATGTGTCGGGGTGCATACACGTGAAAATGTTGATTGCGATACACATGTTACATATTGGCGCGTACGCCAGAGTGAGCGCAATAATTCTAGCACCAGACCTCCTCCGTAACACTAAACTGATACCTATAGAGGGCCTTTGAAGCATCTTCTATAGAAAATATAGGGTACTGAAATTTGATGCCATTTTACAGGCGCAATTCTTTTTTTAAGGCTTGGCATGTTGGGTATCTGTTTACTCAGCGTAAACTCGTCTTTTATATTTTACCAAAACTTTGGATAATGTATTGGGTTCGTTTGCCCTAGAATTCACGTTAGTGTGTTTTTTACTGAAATATTGCGTTTCCTAGATCTTTGCGGTAATATCGTGTGACATAAAAAAATCGGAACTACTGCTATTTTATTCTCTAGGTTGTCTGCTTTCAGAAAATATATACTTTTTGGGGTTTTGTGTAATCTTCAGGCCTAATTTTTTTTTTTTTTAAACATGTGCAAAAAACGCAAAAACGTCTCTGGCACCGAAAGGGTTAAGCTGTCCCTTAAAGGGACCACAACCCAAATAGTAAAAAAGATATCTCCCATCCAGAACCCATCCCTAGTCTCCTGTACAATATGTATATAGTTTGTGTTTAAACTGTATGAAGAATGCGACTTTTGATTAACATATATTGGTAAGGTTACATGAATTTGTTTTCTTTACATGTAAAAAATTTAATTATGTATTTCCTTTAACCCACCAAACACCCCCAAACACTTACCCTTCACTTGCACCTCTAAATACAACAATAGCAATTGAGGATTAAATCTGTGTTGTGATTCTAGGGTCATCTTTTCTAATTTGACCTTTCAGTCTCCTGAAACACTACAGCATATCACACAAAGCAGTGTGTACCAGTTTGTCTTCACTGCCAAATTGGCATTTTTGTCAAGCTAGATTTATTGCATGTGGGAGATGAGACAGGTGAAGGTCATATTGGTTAGCTAAGCATTTTTACAGCTCTCCTGTGCTCTTAGAATTACAAAAGTGGAAATTAATTTTGGGTAGTATACTTCCTTTTTTCTCATCTAGACACAACCACCCACAATCTCATACATACAGTAAGGTCCATATATATTTTGACAAAGGCACCATTTTTTTTTTTTTTGTTCAGATATTTACCAAAATATATTCCAGCTATAGTTATATAATGGATATGGGCTGAAAGTGCACACTTTAAGGTTTAATTTGAGGGTATGTACACAAATATCAGAGGAAGATTTTAAAGCATGCTATCCAGCATTTGTTGTCGGAAAATCCGACAACAATTGTCAGATGGAGCATACAAATAGTGGGATTTTCCGACAACAGCCTGCCGTCACACAATTCCCATCAGAAAATCCAATCATTTGTACGGGCCTTTAGTGTGGTATGTGCGTTTTGGAATCTATTGCTGTGAACCTACATCATGAGTTCAAAGAAGCTGTCCATGCAAGTGAAACAGGCCATTGTAAGGCTTCAAAAACTAAACAAATCCATCAGAGAGATAGCAGCAACTTTAGGAGTGTCCAAATCAACAGTTTGGTACATTCTGAGGAAAGAAGAATGCACTGGTGAGCTCAGCAACATAAAAAGGCCTAGGCGTCCAAGGAAGACAACAGTGTTGGATAATCGCAGGATCTTTTCTATGGTAAAGAAAAACCCATTCACAACATCCAGACAAGTAAAGGACACTCTCCAGGAGGTGGGCGTATCATTGTCAAAGTCTACAATCAAGAGAAGACTTCAGGAGAGCAAAATAAACAGGGTTCCCCACAATGTGCAAACCATTCATAAGCCTGAAGAATAGAAAAGCCAGATTAGACTTTGCCAAAAAACATCTAAAAAAGCCAGACCAGTTCTGGAAAAGCATTCTTTGGACGTGTAGCCAGAAGATTGCTACTGAAAGCGGTTATTTTAAAAGTGATGTATTGTTTATTTGGCAAAGGGTTGGGCTCCCTCTGGTGACCACTGAACGTTTATTAAGATGTTTCTTTTCTAGGTTTAGAATTGAACTGTGGTGCATTGTGGGATAGCTGGTTCAATGAGGAAGTGACTCTATAACAAGTTTAGTTTGAAAACCCACAATGCCACTATGTGACCAGAATTTAACACGCCAGAACACAGCCTGCTGGGTAGTTAAATATAAGGACAAGTATGGCCCGCGCTCGCTCTCTCTGGACGCCTTTCAACTGCCAGCAGGAGGTCTGCGAGTGTGACTGAGATTGAAGGCCTGCGGCCTGCAGCGGAGAGCCGGATAGATCGCCTCAGAGGGATCCCTGACGTACAGCTCGGCCTTGTTGGACAGGTCAATCGGCCCACGCTTCATAGCATCTGAAAGCCACCTGCTCAGCAACACCCTGGGAGTGGCCGCACTGTGTACCAGCGCCATCATCTTGTTCAGAGACATCCGCAAAGGCAGTTCCGGACAGAACATACCAGAGGGCTGAGGAGCCATAGCGGTGAGAAGGCACTTACCTACCAAATAGTTGACTGAGATATTGAGAAGCGTTTCCTGTTATCCAGACTGTGTTTGCTGACACCTGTAGTCCCACGGATAGGAATCCATTACACATGAGTGTCTTCACAACCGGATTGACAGAGTTAGCGGTTCTTTTACAAGTACATCATATTCTCACAGTTATTATTCTTTCCACCTTTTGGATTACAAATTAAGTGCACCAACAGAGCTAGCTGAAGAAAGACTGAGACAACAAGTAGCAGCTATTACTTTGTTATTCTTCAAGTTTACCACATATGGTCACAGCAACATTGGACTGTCCTTTTAGAGGGAGCCATTTAGTGACATAGGCCTTTAGCATTTATTGTGAATTGTTTGCACTGTTTTCACTGCTGTGTAGTTTTTGGTGTGTGTGTGGGCCTAGGTGGAGAGGTGTTCCAATACAGACATTACAGTGTTGGGGATTGCTCCACTGCACACCTATCCACATTTACCTCCATTATATGGTGATTGGGTACAGTGATAGTACTGCATTGAATTAACTGGGTTGCTTTGACTTTTACAGAAATCTGTGTTCAGTCACTTATGTTTGCACAATAATTGTATTTCATTTTGTCTAGTAAACTTTCCTTAAGTGGTTAAGCACATCTGACTAAGAGTTTTACTGTTTACCATAAGTCTGCCAACATGGAACCCAAGGTGTCAGAGGTAAGAGATAATCTGCAGAGTCGGGATTGACTCTATACCCCATAGGCTATCAGCAGCCCCCATGGGGGTACCGCTACAGACGGATGAAACAAAGATTAAATATGTACCAGAATGACAGGAAGAAAAAAGTGTGAAGGCTTGGAAAAGCTCATGATCCAAAGCACACAACGTCATCTGTAAAATATAGTGGAGGCAGTGTGATGGCATGGGCATGCATGGTTTCCAGTGGTACTGGGTCAGTGGTGTTTATTGATGATGTGACAGAAGATAGAAGCAGCCGGATGAATTCTGCAGTGTTTAGAGATATACTGTCAGCCCAGATTCAGCCAAATGCAGCAAAGTTAATTGGACGGCGCTCTACAGTACAGATGGACAATAATCCAAAACACACTGCAAAAGCAACTCAGGAGCTTTTGAATGAAAAGAAGTGGAATATTCTGCAATGGCCGAGTCGAATCACCTGATCTCAACCCAATTGTGCATGCATTTCACTTGCTGAAGGCAAAACTAAAGGCAGAAAGACCCACAAAGAACAGAAGACAGCTGCAGTTAGAGCCTGGCAGAGCATCAGAAAGGAGGAAACCCAGTCTTTGGTAATGTCCATGGGTTACAGACTTCAGGCAGTCATTGCCAGTAAAGGATTCTCAACTAAAATTTACATTTTATTTATGATTATATGCATGTGTCCAATTACAATTGAGCCCCTGAAAATGGGGGGACTGTGTATAAAAATGGTTGCAGTTCCTCAAATTTGTACTTAATATTTATGTTCAACCCCTTAAATTTTGTATTTTGGATTCTTTTAGTTTTATTCTGGTGGCATACAGAGCCAAAAGTATGAACATTTGTGCCTGTGCCCAAATATATATATACCTAACTGTACCTGCAGGCTTATGGGCATGCACCACCACTTCCAAACTAGTAGCAAGACTGAATAAAAAGAAACCAGTACTCCATCCATACACCATACTGCTGATCACCTGCATTCCCCCAGGCACTAAGAGCTACCGGCATCTGCCCAGGCTGATGTTCCCCTGCAGTACCCGGGGACCAGTGTCCAGCATTAACTTTATTAAATTGCATTGCATTCCAATTTTCTAAATGCAATTTATTCCAATTAGAAGACACTGGTATTTTTCCCACACATGCATTTTTTTAAGGTGTTTTACTGTTCAAATGTGCACATTTTTGCTGAATATTTCTTTGAAAGTAGGTACAAAGATGTGATATTGTGTTCTAAAATTCTAAAACTTTAGTAGCCTCCAGCTGAATGATCCGCTAGGAGTTACTGAAAAGAGATGTACATTACTCAGCAAAATATTCTTGGTTAAAGGAGAACATCTGTCAGGATGAAATCATAAGCAAAAATACATAATCCCAAATTCTGCCTGTCTGCAGCAGCAATACCTCAGCCAAAGTGTTTCCCTGCTGTGTGTTTATGGGAGAAATTCTGTCAATTATGCTGTATAATTTTGTAGTGGGTAAATGTAGCCATGATTAATTTGGAACAACAACATGTTGTAGACAGGTTGCATATGCAGAGATCAGACAAAACTTTAAGGCTTCATTTTTTTTTCTCTCCAAACAGTATATCAATAAGCAAAAATAAAATTCAAGTAGGCAACTAAAACACTATTGATTAAATATGAGGCCATATCGCAGGTATTTATTTAATATGTCATAATAAGATTACATTGTATTGTTTCTGCAAAAAGTAGAATTTTATCTTCTTTTATCAGGCTTCCTATTTCCCACATCATTTTCATAAAGGTTAGTGTGATTTGAGCAGAAAACTTACTCTGCCTGAGATTTCACCCCTACAGAGGGGTCTGCAATCACACCCCCAATCTGAAACAAATGCACTGGCATTTTTCCCCATATCGTATGCTGGAGGGACCTGCTGCTGCTTCAATCTGGTGTTGCTGGTGATCTGTTTCCTAGCAATAAGGATGCCTTGGCCCTGACCACAGGATGCACTGGATCCCACAGATGGTGCCGTGCGAGTAAGTGTCTACCTACCTACTGTCCGATTGCCCGCTTACCTCCACCCGATTGCGCCAGCGCACCCAGCAGAGCTGGCTCCTTTTCACGTGGAGGCTCTGCGGGGTGCCGGGGGAGGGGGAAAAAATTTCACTTCTGGTCACGCTGTTCTGGTCAGCAGCCATTTTCCCGGAGTCTGGAGACTTCTGGGGGCAAAAAACAGAGCGGGCACTTCCAGTGACATCACTTCCGGCGAGAATATAAAACAAAAAAAAAAAAAAAAAAAGCAGCAGAGTCCCCCTCCCTAATGAAATTTAGGAAGGAGAACACCAGCAACAGCGGCATGTGCAGGTACGTCCACCAACCTGCATGGGGTCAGCTGGGGGCAGAGCCGGAGCTTAAGCAGGAAGCAGTTAAAAATGCTGCTCTAAGAAGAGGATCCTGCTGGCTGACCATGTCTGACGCTTCTCCACCCTGCCCTGCAGATCCTGCGAGCCAGGACAGCTCCAATGTAAGCCAGAATACTCCAGGTTTACCTCTGTCTTAACTTCACTGAAAAAACTGCCCAAGTCTTTAACCACCTTCCTCACAGGGACCCTTTTGTGCTTGATTTCAGGCAAGGACCCCAGAGGAAAGGGAAAGGTAAACGAAAAGCAAAAAAACATGTGCTTCGTGCAGCCACCGGTTTTCACCTGAATGGAAAAAAACCCTATGCCAAAAATGCATAGACAAAATGGTGGCCAAAGAGTCGCAAGGTTACCTGAAAGATCTGCTTGGCTCTTTTACAAAAGAGATGAAGAGCACCATGGCACCGCTATGCTCAGCAATTGAGAAGTTTGAAGCGCCAACAAATGCCAGTCAGGCCAGTACCCCATCTACCAGCGGGACATGCGTTCCTTCAGGTAACAGGGAACAGGCAGAATGACCGGAACAAGAGGAGGATTCGGACGAATCCAAACAATCCGAATCGGAGGATGGACTTTGCTCAGACTCTGAGGAGGAAGACCCAACTTCAGAGGGCAACTTATTTCATCCTCAAGCCTCCTAACCCAAAGAACAAAAAACAATGACTGTCATCAGGTGGGAGGCAGACTCACAGCTTTTTCCCACCAATGGATGGAGGCAACAAAAAACTAATTCATCATACGCACCATAACTGATGGCTACGCAATAGACTTTTCCACCCGTCCCCCAACCAAGTACTTGGTAACCATGCTACCAAAGGACGAAGATCGAGCAAAGGCCTTTTTAGAGTCCCTGGAGAATCTACTAGATCAGAAAGTGATTCGCCATGTACCTCAAGAAGAGGAACAAAGGGGGGTTTTATTCCCATATCTTTGCAAAGAAAAAAAACGTCAGGCAAGCTATGGCTCATGCCGCGTACACACGACCGTTTTTAATGACGAGAAAAATGAAATTTTTTAAAATGGTCATTAAAAATGATCGTGTGTGGGCTTCAGAGCATTTTTCACGACGTGAAAAGCGACCATGAAAAAATTGGAACGTGCTCTAAATTTTTTGCGTTGTTTTTTACATCGTCATTTTTCTCGTCATGAAAAACAGCCGTGTGTGGGCTTTAACGACGTGAAAAAAAATGCGCATGCTCAGAATCCAGTATGAGACGGGAGCGCTCGATCTGGTAAAACTAGCTTTCGTAATGGAGATAGCACATTCGTCACACTGTAACGGACTGAAAAGCACGAGACTGAAAAGCGCGAATCGTTGCTCAACAAACTTTACTAACATGAAGGGTGGCGGCTCCTGAATGGAACTTCCCCTTTATAGTGCCGTCGTACGTGCTGTACGTCACCGCGCTTTACTCACGCATTTTTTTCAACGATAGTGTGTAGGCAAGGCAGGCTTGAGAAGAATCACGTCGAGAAAAATGCAGTTTTTTTCAATGACATTAAAAACGGTCGTGTGTACGCGGCATCATACTGAACCTCAAGCCACTCAACAGAGGAATAAAATACAAAAAATTCAGAATGGAGTCTATTTACTCGATCAGAAACATCCTACCACGGGAGACATTTATGGCAACAATAGACCTACAGGATGCCTACCTACATGTCCCCATAAAGGAGGATCATCAAAAATTCCTTAGATTCGCAATGCAAGGACCAGCAACCACTCTGCACCTGAAATATACAGCTCTCCCTTTCGGCATCTCTTCGGCACCCAGAATCTTCTCAAAGATAATGGCAGAAGCGCTAAAAGGTCTAAGACAACAAGGTATTGGCATAATAACATACCTAGACGATCTACTGTTCTTTGCAGATTCAGCAGAGACCCTAGAGAACAACCTGCGCACAAGTATGTCCTATCTGCAAAACCTGGGGTGGATAGTGAATGCAGAAAAATCACAGATGACCCCAAGCCAAAGAGTAGTGTATTTGGGCTATGTACTGGACTCCAGACTAACCAAAACCTTCCTAATGGAAGAAAAGAACAAAAGAATCACGCAGGCAATAACCTCTCTAAGAGGGACCAATGCCATTACAATCAGACAAGGAATGACAGTACTAGGGCTGATGACATCTTCAATCCCAGCCATCACCTGGGCACAGATTCACATGAGACCTCTACAGAATTACAATCTGTCCCAGTGGGATGGCAACCACTCATTCCTGGACAAGTCCATTCCTGTTCCGACCACAGTCAAACAAACACTCCAATGGTGGCTCAATCCACTTTGATACATCGAAGGGCGCAAATGGCCTCAATCTGACCCAGTTAGGATCACCACCGATGCCGGCGTCCTAGGCTGGGGGGCACACATGGAGGGCCTCTGCACACAGGGAAAAGGAGTTCCAGATGGTCCCAAGCCTCCTCAAATATAGGAGAGCTAAAATCTGTGGGGGAAGCATTACAGGGGAGAGACGTAAAAGAACAATCGGACAATGCCACAACGGTGGCATACCTAAACAAGCAAGGAGGGACAAAGTCCCAAAGCGTGATGCTATGCGCAGAATCAAACATAAAGGTCAATATCAGGCATCCACCTGAAAGGAACCGACAATATGCTGGCAGACTCCGAGCCGGAAGACCATAAAACAGACGGAGTGGTCACGGAACCAAACAACCTTTGCACAAATCACTGAAACGTACCCAAGGTAGATCTGTTCGCCTCCAAAGTAAACACAAAATCCCCAACATTCTTCTCACTGGATCCTACAGATGGCAACAGCGGAATAGATGCCTTCAGCCAAAGCTGGGGATGGCAACTGTGTTATGCATTCCCTCCAACTGCCATAATACCAAGAGTGATTCAAAAAATAAAAGCAGAAAGAGCAACGGTGATACTAATAACACTGCACTGGCCCCAAAGGGCATGGTTCAGAACCTCAGCATCCATCCTCAACTGACACTGAGGGACCGGCCAGATCTCTTATCACAGGACCCAGTCAGCCATCTGAACCACAGAATGCTGAAGCTCCTGGCTTGGTTACTGAAAGGGTAAGACTTCAGAACAAAGGGCTGTCAGATGAGGTGATTAATACCATCCTACACAGCAGGAAGCCCGTGACTAGGGCAATCTACGAGAAAGTGAGGAAAAAGTTTGTCTCCTGGAACAAAAACAAACTGATCCTCAACAGAGAGCTAATCCTAACAATTCTGGTTTTCCTGCAAGATGGAGGAGACAAAAGTGGCAACACTCTCCTCGTTCATAGACACGCAGAGGATCCACTGATAAAGCAATTCCTGGTGTCACTTAAAAGAGCTAGACCGGCTAAAATGAATAGAACTCCAGTTTGGGACATGTCCACGGTGCTTGGAGGGTTTCTCTCCCCTCCATTCGAACCGATGGAAGATGGCTCAGACAAAAACCTCACTCTAAAAACTGCACTTCTTGTGGCCCTAGTATCAACCAGAAGAGTGAGCGAAATCCAAGCCCTGTCTATGATGGAACCATACTGCCTAATACATTTAGACAAAATTCTCTCGCCAGACCCGGCCTTTCTACCCAAGGTCTCTTCAACTTTCCATAGAACCCAAAATATCATCATCCCTTCACTTCCAAAAACTATGGACAGCAAAAAAGAGACACTTACAACAAACTTGATGTAAGAAACACTCATAACATACCTCGAAAGAACGAAGGATTGGCAAAGAACGACCCCTCCTTTTGTCCTCTATGCGGGAGTTAACAAAGGGAAACAGGCATCCAAGAATACCATCAGCAGATGGATAAGAATGGCCATACAGACGACCTATGAGGCACAAAACCTCACTCCTTCAGGCATGATCAGAGCACACACAATCAAAGCCTGGGCAACCTCGGTCGCAGAGAAAACAGGGGCGACTCCGGAGCAGATCTGCAGGGCAGCGACATGGTCGAGCTTCAGTACCTTCGCAAGGCACTATCGTATAGACCAGCTGTCTGACCAAGACCAGGCACAAGCCAGGCAGGTCGCAAGGTGCCCCAGTCTCTACCCCCACCCTAGTAAGTATTGCTTGATACATCCTCACGGATGCTGCCCTGGAAGACGATTCGAGAAAATAGTTAGGTACCTGGTAACTCTTTTTCTAAGAAGTCTTCCAGGGCAGCACTAGTTCCCACCCTTAAATGACAAATACCAGGTACAATGGGGGAGCTTTAAGCTTACTGAGATTTCCTTTGGTACTTTAATACAACTGAGGCACGCTGGTAAGACTGTGAAATTTATAATGGTGGACTTACCGTATATACTCGCGTATAAGCCGAGTTTTTCAGCACATTTTTTTTGTGCTGAAAATGCCCCCCTCGGCTTATACTCGAGTCTGTGTCTGACTTCAAATTTGTGCGACTGATCCCGGCCACTAGGCACACATGTAGACCCACTCTTTCTCTACAAGTGTGTAAAGTTTGGTGTCCGGGGAACCTACGGACGGGGAGCACCGATTTTTCAAACCTGGACACCCCTTCCATAGACTCCAATGTTAAACTGTAATTTCTCTGGTGATTTTGGGGACCCGATGCCGGCCCTAGGTCCCCTGGACCCCAAACTTGGCACACATGTAGCCCCACTCTTCATGTACAAGTGTGCAAAGTTTGTTGTCCAATTTTTCAAAGCTGGGCACCCCTTCCATAGACTCCCATGTTAAAAGTCACACAGCGCCAGAGATCAGGTAGGGAGATTGGACACGGTGAGGCATGGGTACAGTGACAGTGAGGCATGGGCACAGCACAGTGAGGCATGGAAACGGTGAGGCATGCACATGGACACGGTGAGGCACAGTGAGGCATGCAGAAGGACACCCTAGGCTTATACTCGAGTCAATAAGATTTCCCATTTTTTTGTGGTAAAATTAGGTGCCTCGGGTTATATTCGGTTCGGCTTATACTCGAGTATATACGGTATGTGTTTCCTGTTTTAGGGAGGAGGAGCCTATCTCTTGGATGGTGCCCTGGAAGACTTCTAATGCCGCGTACACACGATCATTTTTCCCGTCTGGAAAAATGTCATTTTTTCTTTTGGGCGAGAAAAATGACCGTGTGTGGGCTTTTTGTCATTTTTCCCGACGGGAAAAACGGCATTAATCACGACGAGAAAAATTAGAACATGCTCTAATTTTTCTCGTCGTGATTCCCGTAATTTTTTTCCGCTGCAGTTTTCCCATAGGGAAACACTGCCGGGGACCCTACACACAGTCGTTTTTTTCGACCAAGAAAAAAAATGTCATTTAAAACGGCCGTGTGTAGGGGAACAAGCTGTTCCTCGATTTTCACGATCTATTTTCTCGACAATGTTTTCACCTTCGAAAAAATCGATCGTGTGTACGCGGCATTAGAAAAAGAGTTACCAGTTACCTAACAAATTTTTTTTTTCTGGACTTGCAGCATTTCTAAATTGATTAAGAACAGGAAAATGTATTGAATATTTTATTTTATCCACCTGTACACTTTAATTGGAGAATGCCTATTAGGTGCAATGCAATCTAAATGACCACAAAAGGGGCTTTTGCAAATCTGTATGTAAAGAATTAAAATATGGAACAGCAAGCAAACATGTAAAATTATAATTCAAAAATATTTATGTGTTAAGAGGGAAAAGCTAAAGCACCAGGTACTACTAAGCAGGATATGTATAAATATACATTAGAGTCCTGTGTAAAAGCTGAAAAATACTACAGCTTCCCTTTAAGAAAGCAGCTATCACTCTCCAGAAATATGCAAGATGAGGAAATCTTAGATTCTGTAACAAAAGGGCTGCTGTTGGTTTGTAAGAAAAATACATCCCCAAGACATCCCCAACTTCCCCTGACATGGATTTTGAAATGCACAAAAAAGGCAAATGATTCTGGCTTTACTAAGCAACACATAAAACTATTAGGTCTTATTCATTTTCTAAAGGCAACCTCCACATTTTGACTGTGCACTATTACTTAATTGCTTCTAATGTATCTGACTCATAACTTATTGAGACTGTAATCTTATGTCTTTTGCCACATTTGGCATTAATGCACACTTCCTAATTAATTGCTTCTAAATGTTCAGCTGCACATTTTCTAAAATGAAGAATGATTCCAGTGCTTAAGATCTTCTGAACTGGTGGTTAAATGGCAACTTGCATGTATATTTAAAAGCAATATTTTGTAATATGCTGCATACAGGGTAATAATAATAGAAATGACAGCTTATTGGCCACTGCACCGATGTGCAGCTTCTGCACTGACGGCCACCAGTGTCACAGCACATTATGTTCCTCTCTTGCTAGGCACAGTCACAGGACTAGACCACAAGGATTGCTTTTTATGATAAATTTTATTGATGGAACATGTCAGAAATGCATTTCTGTAGACTTGTACTGTTTCTGAAAGGCCAATCTTGCTGTTTTGGCAACAGCAGAGCTAAGAACAATAGCCAAAAAAGATACAGGCAGAGAGGGGACCACTGGTATAGTCCCCTAGGCTGCATTCCAGATGATCCCTCTTACTTAAAGCGGAGATCCGGTCAAAAAAATGTTTTATTTTTTTGCACTGATTGGAATTGCTACCTATCATATTCCACATAACATAGGAATCGCTTCCCAGCCGTTTAGTTAAAATAGTTTATCAGTCACCTTGTTTGTTTCAGCTCCTGATCTGGCCGCATCCATGATGAGTGTGGGCATTGTGAAGCCCAGCTCCTGACACTCGCGTCACATGCTTGCTAACTTTAATATGTTTATTGCCTCTGACATTGAATAAGAAAAATCTCCTGAGCTCTAGTGCAGTGTTCAGAGACTAATGGACACGCTCTAGTCCAATCTAGAGATACGTTAGGCCACCATGCCTTTGTTGCCCTCTTGGGACTGGAGATGCCCCAATACATATAGACTAGAAAACAACAAAAAGAGGGCATACCAGCCGAGTGTATTATCTTTGTAAACCATTTACTAGTAAAATGAAAACAAATGTTAAACCCACAAACACAAGTGTATGTAAGCTCATAAATAGATCCCAAATAGATACACGGCACATACTTTCTTGCATGGGAAGAAACCACTCTGGTCTGATATGGCTGATGCATTTCAAGGGGTGTCCCCTTTTCATCAGAGCCCTCTAATGAAAAGGGGACTCTGCTTGAAATGCATCAGCCATGCTGGACCTGAAAACCATGAAAAGCTAAAACACTTCTAGTAAACCGAAGTTTCACTCAAAAGTCAAAACTCTGCTTGTTTACTTCCTTCTCCCCTCCGATGCCACATTTGGCACATTTCGGTAGGGGGAGGGGGAATGGGTACCTGTTTTTGACAGGAACCTGTACCCACTTCTGGGAGACCTGGCTGTGGCAAAGTCCCCTGGAAGTTCAGCCCTCTCCTTCTTCCTTCGCTGCCGGGCCAGTTATAAACTGCAGCGCGCATGCGCAGTAAGGAACTGGCCGTGAAGCCGAAAGGCTTCACTACCAGTAGTGTCCCTTACCATGAATGGTGGCAGTAGCACCTGAGAGCCGATCGGAAAATCGGCTGGGGTGCCCTGGACAGGTAAGTGTCCTTATATTAACCACTTCAATACAGGGCACTTCCTCCCTCCCCCCCGCCCCCCCTCCTGCCAAAGCCAATTTTCAGCTTTCAGCACTGTCGCTGTTTAAATGACAATTGCGCGGTCATGCTACACTGTACCCAAACACATTTTTTATCATTTTGTTCCCACAAATAGAGCATTCTTTTGGTGGTATTTGATTACCTCTGCTGTTTTTTATTTTTTGCTAAATCGAATTTTAAAAAAAAGTTTTTCTTAGTTTGTTATAAAATTTAGTAAATGGGTACGTTTTTCGAGCGAATGAGGTTGCACTGATGGGCACTGACATGCGACACTGGGCACTGATGGGCACTCATAGGTGGTACAAATGGACACTCATAGGTGGCACTGAAAGGCTACAGTGATGGGTACATGTGGGTGGTACTGATGGGCACTGATAGGTGGCACTGAAAGTGGACACTGATAGGTGGCACTGAAAGTGGACACTGATGAGTGGCACTGATGGGCATCACTGTTTAGGAGGTACTGGCAGGTATTGCTGGTGGGCACTGATTGGCATCATGTCTGGGCACACATTGGCATCATCTGGGCCACCAGGGATGCCATTCCTGGTGGTCATCAGTGGTGGCCATAAACAATCAGCACAGACCCCCCCCCCAATCAGGAAAGCAGCCAATCGGCTCTCCTCTACTCACGTCTGTCAGACGCGAGTGAGGAAAAGCCAATTTAACGATTAATCACGTGGTAAAGAGTCTCCGTCAGACTCTTTACCTAGATCAGAGTTGAGGTGTGTCAGAGTGACACGCCGCAACAACGATTGCCGCGATGCGGCTTGTTATCCTGATCACGTCATATGATGTCCGATCAGGATAACACAACCACTTGGCCGCTGTCATTTTGCAATATGGCGGGCGGCAAGTGGTTAAAAGTCGGCAGCTACAGTATTTGTAGCTGCTGACTATTAATTTTTGGTGGGGGGGCTGGACCTCCTCTGAAGCATTTACATTACTTGATTTGTCTCTGCTTTGCTTGCATTTTTTTAAATGATGACTGGATCTTTTTAAGGACCCAGAGCACCACATTTCTGGTGAAGGCTTTTAGAGGGCCATAGTGAACAACTCTCATGTATTTTCTCTTCTCTTCTTTCTCCTCTGCATGCCCTATATTTTCTCTATCCTCTTCTTCTTCTTTTTGTTCTGGTGGAGTTCCTTACCCTATAATGGTTAGAGAGACAGACTCTTCTTGCTGTTTCCCTGTATCCCAACACCAGAGCCCGTCAGTTTTACAGAATGGCAACTTCTTCCTTTACAGACACATGCATTTAGCAGTGCATCTTTATGAAGTGTTAAGTACGGGGCAAAGACTTGGGGCTAGTCCTACAGTTGCCAATGACTAGCGATACCATTGGACACACAGCCTGATTTTCCCTTTACTAAAATGACACTGGATGGGAATTTACAATATTATATGTGGCTGGATGTAAATGTATAATATCTTGGAGTTTATAAGTGGCTGGACATATCTAAATCTCCATAAGTGTTAACTTTGTAATATTTTGTCAAAGATCATGTTCCAGGCTATACATTTTGTTATGCGGACCACCACATTGCTACCCCCCCCCCTTAATTTTGCACATATTTACATTATTTTCTGTTGTATCCATTTTATTACTTCATTTATATTCATTCCCATTCTAGGCTATATCAGCATCTTGAAGCTGGATTGTGTGTACAAGTTCTCCCTCCACTGCTGCCTGCGAATGTCTGCATCGTGCATCAGGCTCAGACATAATGGGGACTACTCAGGTACACCTTTTATCACTTTCACAGGACAAATTGCTTTGCTTTTCATGTATGGCACTTCATTTACTATTGCTTGATGTATATATGCTGTGAACTGAGTTCATGTAGCAGTTATTACATTTAAGTGATTTATGGTGAAAATTTTGCTTAGATAGCATCATGATATCATCACAGAACATCTGTCCAATACATGGCAAAAAAAAAATCTTTCAGCTTACCTGTCAACTATACTGAAATTATTTAAAGATTGTAAAATATTTGAGATAGGCGAATAAGTACCTGAAAGGGCAGATCATGGGAGGTTTCTTTATTAGTTGCAGATGTTTGTAATGTAAGTTCAAGAAGATGTCTAAATATTTGTAAACTAGATAAATCAGTTAAAGAACAATTTAGAGCAATATAGGTACTTGTAGTCACATATGTATATATGTGTGCACCTTATACAGTATATCACAAAAGTGAGTACACCCCTCACATTTTTGTAAATATTTTATTATATCTTTCCTTTCACGTGACAACACTGAAGAAATTACACTTTTCTACAATGTAAAAGTGGTGAGTGTACAGCTTGTATAACAGTGTAAATTTGCTATCCCCTCAAAATAACTCAACACAGAGCCATTATTTCTAAACCGCTGGCAACAAAAGTGAGTACACCCTTAAGTGAAAATGTCCAAATTGGGCCCAAAGTGTCAATGTTTGGGGTGGAACCATTATTTTCCAGCACTGCCTTAACCCTCTTGGGCATGGAGTTCACCAGAGCTTCTCAGGTTGCCACTGGAGTGCCCTTGCACTCCTCCATGACGACATCACGGAACTGGTGGATGTTAGAGACTTTGCGCTCCTCCACCTTCTGTTTGAGGATGACCCATAGATGCTCAATAGGGTTTAGGTCTGGAGACGTGCTTGGCCAGTCCATCACCTTTACCCTCAACTTCTTTAGCAAAGCAGTGGTCACCTTGGAGGTGTGTTTGGGGTCGTTATGTTGGAATACTGCCTCCAAAGGGAGGGGATCATGCTCTGCTTCAGTATGTCACAGTACATGTTGGCATTCATGGTTCCCTCAATGAACTGTAACTCTCCAGTGCCGGCAGCACTCATGCAGACCCAGATCATGACCACCACCATGCTTGACTGTATGCAAGACACACTTTTCTTTTTACGTCTCACCTGGCTGCTGCCACACACGCTTAACACCATTTGAACCAAATACGTTTATCTTTGTCTCATTAGACCACAAGACATGGTTCCAGTAATCCATGTCCTTGGTCTGCTTGTCTTCAGGAAACTGTGGGCTTTCTTGTGCATCATTTTTAGAAGAGGCTTCCTTCTGGGACAACAGCCATGCAGACCAATTTGATGCAGTGTGCGGTGTATGGTCTGAGCACTGACGGGCTGATCCCCCTCCCTTCAACCTTTGCAGCAATGCTGGCAGCACTCATACATCTATTTCCCAAAGACAATCTTTGGATATGACTCTGAGCACGAGCACTCAACTTCTTTGGTCGACCATGACGAGGCCTGTTCTCTGTGGCACCTGTCCTGTTAAACCGCTGTATGGTCTTGGCCACCCAGCTGCAGCTCAGTTTCAGGGTCTTGGCAATCTTCTTATAGCCTAGGCCATCTTTATGTGGAGCAACAATTCTTTTTTTTAGATGCTGAGAGAGTTCTTTGCCATGAGGGGCCATGTTGAACTTCCAGTGACCAGTATGAGAGAGTTAGAGCGATAACACCAAATTTAACACACCTGCTCCCCATTCACACCTGAGACATTGTTACACTAATGAGTCACATGACACCGGGGAGGGAAACTGGCCCAATTTGGACATTTTCGCTTAGGGGCGTACTCACTTTTGTTGCCAGCGGCTTGGACATTAATGGCTGTGTGTTGAGTTATTTTGAGGTGACCGCAAATTTATACTGTTATGCAAGCTGTACACTTTACATTGTAGAAAAGTGTAATTTCAGTGTTCACATGAAAAGATATGAAATATTTACCCAAAATTTGAGGGGTGTACTCCCTTTTGTGAGATACAGTGTGTGTGTATGTATGTGTGTAAGTGTATGGATGTGTGTGTGTATATATTGTGACAGCAGGAAGGTAAAGTCACCTGGTTGCATCCAGGGGGGTAGATATATTTCGCCCAGATTCAGGCTTTACGCCGACTTATACAACTAGGTGGAGAGTTGTATAAGGCTAGTGGGCTCATGGATGACTCATACCTCTAGGGAGAGTGTGGGGCGTCGTGCAGACAGAGATGAGGAGACCAGCTGAACCTTGTCAGCTCATTTAGGCCTCTATAAGAACTCCCAGCTTCATTAGATGTTAGCTCATGCCTGGAACCAGACCTGTGTGGACTGTCTAGGGAGAGTGAACCCCTGTGCGGTGAGAAAAAGCCTGTGTGGCTATTTGCTTGGACATTTAAAACCAGGGACTTAGGGACTAGGACAGCACTAGGCTGATCCCAGTTGTTAGTTAGGAAACCTGTATGTTTAGTCAGAGGTCAAGTTCACCAGGATTTATTTTATTTATGTTTCTTTTGCTTTGCTGTGTTTTGTCACTGTAAATAGAAAATAAACCGCACCTTTTTGATTTTGAAAACCACAACCTCCGTTTGCTGGGCCTGTTTTTGTCTGGGGAGCCCATCCCGGGGGTCACACACACCCGCTGCCGAGCTAACCCCCTCACAGTTGGTGGAGAACCAGTGGCAGTTTTTTTTTAAGCCAGCATGGAGGAGATACTGAAACAGCTGGCTCTAGCAAATGCCAATCAACAGCAGACAAATGCAGGTTTGCAAAGGAGCCTTGCAGCCCAGCAGCAAGCTCATCAACAGAGCCTTGCAGCCCAGCAGCAAGCTCACCAACAGAGTCTGGAAGCTCAGCAACAAGCCCAGCAGCAATCTGAGGCCCGCTTCATAGACCTGTTACAGAAGCAAGAGCAGAGACTACAACAAATGGAAGCAGTAATGCAGCAACGTCCGCAGACCAGTGAGGAAAGCCGTCCCACTAATACCGCGTCCTTTGGGGTGAGTCGTTTATTGACAAAAATGACTGGAGAGGATGATCCAGAGGTATTTTTGACCACATTTGAAAGGACCGCTGAAAGAGAAAAGTGGCCTGAGGAGCAGTGGGCTGGACTGGTGGCTCCTCTGTTAACTGGTGAATCGCAGAAAGCTTACTATGACCTAGAGCCTAACCAAGCAAAAGACTATGTGATGCTAAAAGCTGAAATTTTGGCAAGGCTGGGTGTCACCCAGGCTGTCCGGGCTCAGCGTGTGCATAACTGGACTTTCCAGCTTGGAAAACCCCCCAGGTCTCAAATGTATGATCTCATTCACCTGAGCAGAAAGTGGCTACAGCCAGAGACTTTGTCCGCACCAAAGATTGTGGAACGTGTTGTAATGGATCGGTTTTTGAGAGCTCTTCCTACTGCCATCCAAAAGTGGGTAAGCCATGGAGACCCAGAAACGGCAGGTAAACTTGTGGATCGGGTAGAGAGATACTTGGCTGCAGAGAACCTGACGGCCTCTTCCAGAGACACTCAGACTTTCCACCCTAAGACCAGACCATCCCCAGGGGCGGATAAGAGGATTCCAAGGGGTGAGGGTGGAGAGAGTGAGAGGGTGGGAGCTCTACCCCAAGTTTGGCGAGAACAGCCTGGGAAATCAGCGGCTCAAGAGGCGGCAAGAAGGATCGTTTGCTACCGCTGCCGGCAAGCGGGACATATTGCAGCCAATTGCCCGGTTGTGGAGGAACCCATGCAGTGTGACTTTCTGACGGGCAGACGTCAGTCGCTGTGTGCGACAGTCGCATGCACTGCCATTCGAGGAACTGAGAAACATTTATGCAAAATGTGTGTTAATGGTAGAAATGTTGTGGTATTGCTGGATTCAGGTGGCCTTGTGACCCTGATAAAGGCTGAGTTAGTTAAAACAGAGGTCTTTGGGAATAGCAAGGTAGCTGTTATTTGTGTGCATGGGGACACCCGAGAGTATCCAGTGACTACAGTGTGTTTCGAGACCCCCAAAGGTACCCTCTCTCATCCAGTGGGCTTAGTATCTCAGTTACCGCATGACGCCATTGTGGGAAGGGATTTTCCGAAGTTCTGGGAACTGTGGGATGATCCTGAGCCCCCCACTGGTGCCCCTATGTACCAGGAATGTGATAGCCAGAACTCCCCTGAGAGTGGTGAGGACTCTCCGGAATTTCCCTTATCAGTATTGGCAGGGGAGACTCAAGAAACTGGAGAGGAGCCCACCTCCTCAGACGAAAACCTACCGTCTGTGGAGTTTTCTGATCTTGAGGTTCACAGGGAAAACTTTGCCACAGAACAGTTGAAAGACCCCACCCTAATAAAGGCACGGGAAAACGTAGTGAAAATAGATGGCGAGTTAGTGAACCCAGATAATACCTGCACTTACCCATACTTCAGCGTAGAGAAGGACCTACTGTATCGGGTGGCAAAAAGGGCAGAAGAAACCGTTGAGCAGCTTGTGGTGCCCAAACCTTACAGGAAGTTGGTGTTGGAGTTGGCCCATGGGCACATTCTTGGAGGTCATCTGGGGACAGAGAAAACCCGAGAGAGGGTATTACAGAGATTCTATTGGCCGGGGGTGATGAAGGACATAGAAAATTATTGTTCCTCCTGCCCTGTGTGTCAGAGGTCGGCCCCGATGCCACATTTCCGTAGCCCGCTGGTCCCTCTACCCATCATTGAGGTCCCGTTTGAGAGGATCGCCATGGATTTGGTAGGGCCTATAATCAAGTCCGCTAGGGGGCACCAGTACATATTAGTTATAATGGACTATGCCACCCGTTATCCAGAAGCGATCCCTCTCCGAAATACCTCGGCCAAGACCATAGCCAAAGAGCTATCTCTTGTGTTTAGCCGGGTGGGTATTTGTAAAGAACTGCTTACGGACCAAGGTACACCCTTTATGTCCCGGGTTATGAAGGAGCTGTGTAAATTGTTCAAAGTGACGCAATTACGTACATCTGTGTATCACCCCCAAACCGATGGGCTGGTTGAAAGGTTCAACAAAACCCTAAAACAAATGTTGAAGAAAGTGGTGGATAGAGATGGAAAGGATTGGGACTGTCTACTTCCTTATCTGATGTTTGCTATTAGGGAGGTGCCCCAATCCTCTACGGGATTCTCCCCCTTTGAGTTACTGTATGGGAGACACCCAAGAGGGCTGTTGGATATTGCCAAGGAAACTTGGGAAAGTGAGAGTTCTCCCCACAGGAGTGTGATTGAGCATGTCGCCCTGATGCAAGACCGAATTGCACAGGTAATGCCCATCGTGAAGGAACATTTGGCCCAAGCGCAGTTAGCACAGCAGAGAGTGTACAACCGTGGAGCCAAGACCCGTACCTTTTCCCCGGGGGATAGGATACTGGTACTTGTCCCTACGGTTGAAAGTAAATTCCTTGCCAAATGGCAAGGCCCCTATGAGATAATGGAAAAAGTGAGCGAAGTGAATTACAAGGTCAGACAACCAGGAAGGCGAAAGCCCGAACAGATCTATCACGTTAATCTGTTGAAAGCCTGGAGGGATAGAGAGTCCCTAGTCGCAGACACTTGGTCACCAGCTCAAACTGGTTGCGTGATTCCTGAGGTTGGAATAGCAGCCACCTTGTCACAACCCCAACAACAGGAGGTTAAGGAGTTTGTGCTTCGCAACAAGGAGGTATTCTCTGAGCTGCCGGGACAAACATCTGGGGTAGAGCATGACATCATTACCCCGCCCGGTGAAAGGGTGAAGTTAAAACCCTATCGGATCCCAGAGGCCCGACGGGAGGCAATATGGGAGGAAGTACAGAAAATGCTGAACTTAGGGGTGATAGAGGAGTCCCAAAGTGATTGGTCTAGTCCCATTGTGTTGGTGCCTAAACCGGATGGGAGCTGGCGATTTTGTAACGATTTTCGTCAGTTGAACAAAGTTACAAAATTTGACACCTACCCCATGCCACGTATAGATGAGTTGATCGACCGGCTGGGAACAGCCCGATACATGACGACTCTTGACCTCACAAAAGGGTATTGGCAAATCCCCCTGGCCAAGTCGGCCAAAGAGAAAACCGCATTTGTAACCCCAGACGGGGCGTTCCAATATAAAAGAATGCCGTTCGGGTTACAGAATGCGCCGGCCACATTCCAGCGGAAAATGGACCAGATGCTGAGGCCCCATCGGGAGTATGCTGCGGCTTACCTGGATGACGTAATTGTCCATAGCACAGATTGGGCCTCACATCTGCCAAAAGTGCAAGCAGTCCTGGACTCTGTTCGGGAAGCGGGGTTTACGACTAACCCCAAGAAGTGTACCATTGGGCAGGAGGAGGCCAAATATCTTGGGTACACCATTGGGAGGGGAGTAATAAAACCCCAACTCAACAAAGTCGAGGCCATCCAGAGTTGGCCACGTCCCAACAGCAAGAAGCAGGTACGAGCCTTTCTGGGAATCGCTGGGTATTATCGGCGATTCATTCCCCACTTTGCTTCTAAGGCTGTGCCCCTAACCAACCTGACGAAGGGGAAAGGGTCGGTCATGATTAAATGGACCCCCGAGGCTGAGGCAGCATTCCAATTCTTGAAACAAGCCTTATGTAGCCAGCCAGTGTTGTACTCACCCGACTTCTCTAAAGACTTTTTGTCGTACAAAGTGATGCGTCAGATGTGGGGTTAGGAGCAGTATTGTCCCAGATCTGGAACGGGGAAGAGCACCCAGTCATTTACCTCAGCAGGAAGTTGAAGTCCCATGAGGTAAATTACGCCACCGTTGAAAAGGAGTGTTTAGCGGTGAAGTGGGCTCTAGATTCCCTTCGGTACTACCTGCTAGGTAGGCACTTTGACATGGTTACGGATCACGCTCCGTTAAAGTGGATGGCTCAAAACAAGGAAACAAATAGAAGAGTGAATAGGTGGTTCCTGGCCCTCCAGGAATTCAACTTCACAGTAAAGCATCGCCCTGGCGTTCAAATGGGGAATGTGGATGCTTTGTCTCGAGTACATGAATGCCTGATTGCTGGTGTTCCAACCCCGAGGTTAAAACAAGAGGGGGGGGGTATGTGACAGCAGGAAGGTAAAGTCACCTGGTTGCATCCAGGGGGGTAGATATATTTCGCCCAGATTCAGGCTTTACGCCGACTTATACAACTAGGTGGAGAGTTGTATAAGGCTAGTGGGCTCATGGATGACTCATACCTCTAGGGAGAGTGTGGGGCGTCGTGCAGACAGAGATGAGGAGACCAGCTGAACCTTGTCAGCTCATTTAGGCCTCTATAAGAACTCCCAGCTTCATTAGATGTTAGCTCATGCCTGGAACCAGACCTGTGTGGACTGTCTAGGGAGAGTGAACCCCTGTGCGGTGAGAAAAAGCCTGTGTGGCTATTTGCTTGGACATTTAAAACCAGGGACTTAGGGACTAGGACAGCACTAGGCTGATCCCAGTTGTTAGTTAGGAAACCTGTATGTTTAGTCAGAGGTCAAGTTGACCAGGATTTATTTTATTTATGTTTCTTTTGCTTTGCTGTGTTTTGTCACTGTAAATAGAAAATAAACCGCACCTTTTTGATTTTGAAAACCACAACCTCCGTTTGCTGGGCCTGTTTTTGTCTGGGGAGCCCATCCCGGGGGTCACACACACCCGCTGCCGAGCTAACCCCCTCACAATATATATATATATATGTGTGTGTATATATGTATATATGTATATATAATATGTGTGTGTGTATATGTATATGTATATGTATGTGTATAATATATATATATATATATAAAATTAGTCAGTATTTGCATAAAATAAATACCTGGAGAGCGACAGGTCTTTTATCCATGCTAGCAGCTTAGAAAATTTAGCCTGTCGGGTTGGCTTTTAAGACCTGTCATTTATGCTTAACAAAGGTGATATGACTTTTGAAACAGCCAAAGGAAGTGCTTCTGAAAAAGCTGTAAAAATGGCACAAAAAAAAGGCAAAAAAAGGTGTCGAGTGCCGTGTTCGCTTTAATTATGGCACATGTGTTTCCTAATACTGAAGCAATGACCCACTATGACAAATACAGATATAAAGTGAGCAAAAAAATATATAATACCTATTTTGGAGTACGTTTCAAAATTTTTCACCCAATGGGATTCCATTGGAAAAATGCGTGAATCTTGTGCGAAAACATTTAGAAAAAGACCCCTATGTGTTATTTTCACTACAGAGTAAAACATACAGTGGTTATACCCTGAGCTGATCTAAATTTCTATCCCACCTACAAGATATGAGGTTAATAATGTGTACTGACACTGCTAATTCGGTATTACCATTGATTGTAAATTTAAATATATACTCCATATTAGCTTAGTTATAAGACATAACGTTCTAGAAGTAGGAGAAAATGATTATGTTAAAGTGATATTAATCCCAAAAATCTAATTTTATTATATTGCAGCTTCTTAAATGTGGTGACTGCAATGTTGTGTTTTTTTTTTTTTAAGGCTTTTTTCCTTTATTTTTAAATGGTGGTCCAACCAGTAAGTCTTTCTGTTGCAGAACAAGCTGTCCAGCAAAAGGTTTGTCTCAAATCTCAAAAAGTATTCTGAGACAAACCATATAACACTGGCAGGGGTACTTACAATAGTCAGCTTTGTTTATCTAAAACATTTATCCCAAAAAAGGCACTGTTAAGGCCTTAATTTGTTAGTCAAGTCCATCTAAATCTACTAGTGCATATATAACTGTCCCGCCAGATTAACAATGCTGCTGTCCAAAGGTGCCTCCATTTCTCCTATATCCAAAGTGGAGATACATGAAGTATGTTGCTGGCCAGATCACCAGGTTAAAATGAAGGGGGGAAAAGCCTAAAAACCCACAAAATGAATGCAGTCACTACATTAAGGGATTTGTAAGTTTCAAAATATAAAATTTTTGTTTTTGAGTTTATACTGCTTTAAGCTCTACCAACAATCCATGACATACTGTATATTTTTAATCAGCAACTTAACAGCTTTAACTTTCTTGCAAACGTTACTCTGTGTACTGAAATCACTGTAATATAAAACTAATCATTTTCATTTAACCACCTCAATACAGGGACTTTTACCCCTTTCATACCCAGGCCATTTTTCAGCTTTCAGCGCTGTTGCACTTTGAATGACAATTGAGCGGTCATGCAACACTGTACCCAAATAATTAATTACTGTTGGGATTTTTATTTTTTATAAAAAAGGCCGAAAATTTTGAAAAAAGGAAAAAAAAAAGTTTTTCTTATTTTCTGTCAGTAAATTTTGTAAATAAGTAATTTTTCTCCTTCACTGATGTGCGCTGATGAGGCTTCACTGATGGGCGCTGATGAGGCTTCACTGATGGGCGCTGATGAGGCTTCACTGATGGGCGCTGATGAGGCTTCACTGATGGGCGCTGATGAGGCTTCACCGATGGGCGCTGATGAGGCTTCACTGATGGGCGCTGATGAGGCTTCACCGATGGGCGCTGATGAGGCTTCACCGATGGGCGCTGATGAGGCTTCACCGATGGGCGCTGATGAGGCTTCACCGATGGGCAGCACTGATGGGCAGCACTGATGGGCAGCACTGATGGGCAGCACTGATGGGCACTGATTGGCGGCATTGATAGACAGCACTGACTGGTATCACTTATGGGCTCTGATTGGCACTTATGGACACTGATTGGTGGTATTGATGGGCACTGATTGGTGGCACTGATGGGCACGGCTGGAGCTTTCCTGTAATCAGGGCACTGATGACCAGTGCCCTAATTACCTGTCCAGGTCTCCTGTGTGAGGATATGCCGCTGATTGGCACTCGTCACACACTCTGTCAGTGTGAGTGTGAGGCTAGGGGAGCCGATTCACAGCACTTCAGTATTTACATGTGACGGGCTGTGATTGGACACAGCCGATCACATGATTAAAGGGCCGCGGCGTCGGATCTTTACTGAGATCGGGGTCGTGTCGTGTCCTAGCAACATTGAATGGCCCCCCACGCTCGCTACAATGTAAAGTAGTGAGTGTACAGCTTCTATAACAGTGTGAATTTGCTGTCCCCTCAAAATAAATCAACACACAGCCATTAATGTATAAGCCACTGGCAACAAAAGGGAATACACCCCTAAGTGAAAATGTCCAAATTGGGCCCAATTAGCAATTTTCCCTCCCTGGTGTCATGTAACTAGTTGGTGTTACAAGGTTTCGGGTTTTAATAGGGAGCAGTTGTGTTAAATTTGGTGTTATCGCTCTCATTCTCTCATACTGGTCAATGGAAGTTCAACGTGGTACCTCATGGCAAGCCACTCACTGATGATCTGAAAAAAAATAATTATTGCTCTACGTAAACTGAGCTGAAGCATGGTGGCCAAGACCATACAGCAGTTTAACAGGGCAGGTTCCACTCAGAACAGGCCTCACCATGGTCGACCAAAGAAAATGAGTGCACATGCTCAGCATCATATCCAGAGGTTGTCTTTGTGAAGTAGACATATGAGAGCTGCCAGCATTGCTGCAGAGGTTGAAGGGGTGGGGGGGGGGGGTCGGCCTGTCAGTGCGCAGATCATATCCCGCACACTGCATCAAATTGGTCTGCATGGCTGTCATCCCAGAAGGAAGCCTCTTCTAAAGATGATGCACAAGAAAGCCCGCAAACAGTTTGCTGAAGGCAAGCAGACTAAGGACATGGATTACTGGAATCATGTCCTGTGGTCTGATGAGACCAAGATAAACTTATTTGGTTCAGATGGTGTCAAGCGTGTGTGGCGGCAACCAGCTAAGGAGTACAAAGACAAGTTTGTCTTGCCTACAGTCAAGCATGGTGGAGGGAGTGTCATGGTCTGGGACTGCATGAGTGCTGCAACCACTGGGGAGATGCAGTTCATTGAGGGAGCCATGAATATAAACGTACTGTGACATATTGAAGCAGAGCATGATCCCCTCCCTTCGGAGACTGGGCCGCAGGGCAGTATTCCAACATAACGACCCCAAACACACCTCCTGGACGACCACTGCCTTGCTAAAGAAGCTGAGGGTAAAGGTGATGGACTGGCCAAGCAGATCGCCAGACCTAAACCCTATTGAGCATCTCTGGAGCATCCTCAAATGGAAGGTGGAGGAGCGCAAGGTCTCTAACATCACCAGCTCTGTGATGTCATCATGAAGGAGTGGAAGAGGACTCCAGTGGCAACCTGTGAAGCTCTGGGGAACTGCATGCCCAAGAGGGTTAAGGCAGTGCTGGAAAATAATAGTGGCCACACAAAATATTGACACTTTGGGCCCAATTTGGACATTTTCACTTAGGGGTGTAATCACTTTTGTTGCCAGCGGTTTAAACATTAATGGCTGTGTGTTGAGTTATTTAGAGGGGACAGCAAATTTACACTGTTTATACAAGCTTTACACTCGCTACATTACATTGTAGCAAAGTGTAATTTATTTGCTACAAAATGTGAGGGGTGTACTCACTTTTGTGAGATACTGTATATATATTTTTTTGCAATATGTTTTTCCATGAAAGTTACCCCTTAAAAATGTGCATTGTAGCGCCAAGTGAGCAGTTAATAGACATCCAGTGTGATTTGAGCTGAAATGTATCCCCTCCCTAATGGCTATGCTTACCATCTATTCCATGCTAGGGAGTTTGCACACTCACACCATGCTTGGTACCTCCACGCACTTGCACCTGGATTTCACTTATTGTACGGGATACCGAATGCAAGCATCAGGGATAACCAGATCAGTGTAGCTGTACTTATACTAAGTACGATTTAATAATAGTGAACCAAAAACCCTATCCAACAACTGCAAACATTATACAAGGCAAACGTGAAAAGATAAGTGAACAATATACTGTATGTAAACAAAGTAACAGAAAACCTAACACACTAAGGCTCTGTTTCCACTATTGCTACCCGAAAGTCGCGCGATTTTGACGGAATTTTTTTTGCCGCAATTTTGATGTGACTGGAAACCATGCCTGTGTATTCTTGAGGTCTATGGACCCCAAGTCGCATCAAAGTGGTACCAAAGTAGTGCAGGGACTACTTTGAAGTCGCTGCGTCTTGAAGTTGCACAGATATAAACGGTACTCATTGGAAATCATGGGGAACGACTTGTCATGCGACTTTGCAGTCCCAAGTCGCATGATAAGTTGCACTAGTGGAAACCGAGCCTAACTATAATACAATATACTGTATACCAGCAAAGGAAAAGCACAGTTAAACAGGGCACAGCCAGGATTGGGACTGGGAACAAGTGGAGCAGAGAAGGATTGATAGGATACAGGACAAGGCAGGGATCAGGATAATCAGCAAGCAGGTTCAGTATGTGGCAGGCAAAACACTGAAGCAATGATGTGTATCAGGGGAGGGGTTAAATACCTTCCAAGTAGCCATCGTCATATGGAGCCTAATTAGTGGGATCTGCTGGCTGCTGGGAGACACCCACCCAAACTGTCCCATTCAGCTCTGGTAACCACCGTGCCAGCCACAGGGAACCAGGTCCTGACACCTATATATACTACAATGTGTACTTCCATATGTTTGAGGTCACTTTGTGCCTCTGGGTATTGTTTATTTCATTTTTGTTTCAATAAAAATGTATTGAAACTGAAACTGAGCATTGCCACAATGCAGGGTAATTTAAATGTCAGACCAGTGCATATTCAGATGTGTGATGGTGTCTGTGAGGGTGCACTCTCCAAACAAAGCATGTTCTAGAAGTACTCGGTTCAAACTATCTCCATTTTAATTGGAATGCACCTCTAATAAATAGGTGTCCCAGCTGTATTATTAGTACTTACTGAAAGCTGAACCGAAGTAATGCTGAATAAAGACCACAAAAAGGGGTTAAATTTAAGCCACTAACATTGTTCATTGTTTTGTGCAGCTAGAATTGGACTTAAAATAAAAGTATTTTTTAGATTGAGTTTACAACCGCACCACGGTGTTAATAAAAATATAAACAAAGATTGATTGCCATTTCATGCACAGCATATGATGAGAGAACACCTTATCTGAGCAATCATTTCTCTCCTTCTCTTCTGCAGATCTGTATTAGTGTATTATGTTGACAATTTTTTGAATACTTTGAGAAATATGAGCAGAATAATAAGATCACTTATTCGGCAAAAACTCCCAAGAACACGTCTGCACTAATGTAATGTGACCTTGCAGTATGGCTTGGAGAGTGGGTGACTTTTAATTAGCAGTATAGAGGTTTGTACTTACTGCTCCAAAATGCTTATTAGTTGAAGGAAGGGAATACCGTGGCATTCATACAAATGAGCTTGGCTAATTTAAAACTACTTCTAAACTAATACATTACCTTCATAAACAGCCATTAAAGGAATAGACTGCTAATGTGTTGAGTTGCAGGGGAGTAAGGGGAGTGTGGCTTAAAGAACTATGTATTATGTCTGATGGCAATGTCCCATAGTAACTTGTTTTTGGATTTAAATTTTAAATTTTGTATATTCAGTGATGGGAGTCAATATCCGTAGGTCCCCAGAATCATCCCTCTTTCAAAAAATCAGTGAAAATAATTACATACATGTTCTTGGCAGCTAGAATAACTATTGCTAAATACTGGGAGCAGTCAATGGTTCTTCTTGATTATGTAAATAATAAACTTAAAGTGTTACTAAACTCATAACCGTAAAATCAGTCTGTATATGCAGTAAAGCATGCTTGTTGTACTCATTGTGGAACCTAAGGGGTTAATCCTGCCCATTGTGTAAGAAGGCTGTTTGATCCTGTCTTCTCTAATCTTCCCCTTCCTCCACAGTCCCCAAACCATCTTCTGATAGAACAGAGCCTTTGGGGCAAGCTGTACATGTTCAGTTTTTATGTGTATTGCTAGAGAGTTTATTTTTTTTGGGAGGGTGCATGTGATGAGCACAGGGCCAATCGGCACTGTCCAGACATAGGGTCAGGTGTCCTGCAACCTCATAGGACAGTCGGAGAAGAATGGAAACTCCTCCTACAAGCTTTAACCAGACACTGATAGACTTCTCTAACTGCTGATGAGAAAAGGTATTTAGCAGTTTATATCTACTACAACTATTGCATTTCCATGTTCTATGTACTGTGGAAGACCAGATATAGTGAATTCAGGGCCCTGGGTTTAGTAACACTTTTTAACTGGATCATGATGAATGTCAGACTTACCTGTATCCTTCGTAACGCTACGAAGAAGTTTGATACTACATGGAATCTTTGGATATGGTATGTATTAGTACCTAGTGAGTCCCAAGCTGACCCTCTCCTTTTCTTCCTTTCCTTTACTATTTCTTGGCCTATTCTTTTCTTTTATACTATCTTATGTTTGATTTTCTTTATTATCTCAAAATACTTGAGGAAAAACTTGTGGTCTTACATTTGATTTATAATCTTGGCCATTCTACCTCCTTCCTACTGCCCCTCCCTATTCCCTGTTCTTTCCCCACTATGAAACAGCTTTTTTCTTAATCGTACACCACGGGACACAGAGCCAGTCATTACATAATGGGTTAAGGGTCACCAGCGGTGATTGGACACTGGTATAACCAATCGAAGACAGTTCCCCTCCATATAACCCCTCCCATCAGGGAAGTACCTTCGTTTTTTCGCCAGTGTCTAAGGTGTTGGACACGATTAGGATGTGCTAAAGGAAAGCTCTGCCAAGGAGACCCTCTGGTGGTAAAAAGAGCTATGCTTTCGGATCCATCCAAGACGCCTAAGATTTTACGCCAAAACTGGATGGGATCCGGGCCTCATGCATGAGGTGTCGCCTGTAATGTCTCTTCGGAGGACTGGGTTCTAGGGTCCAGCACTTTCGTTATACTACGCTAAAAGTCCTGGTAAGAGTCCTTTACAAGGCCCAGGGGAGAGGTCTCCTTTAAGTAGGAACCCATATCCCAGAAGGTTAGCACACAAAACCCGCCGTGAGGGGTGAAGATTGGTTCTGTCTGATTTCAGCAGAAAAACCTGGGGCGGGGATAAAGGTAAGAGGAAAGGAGTCCTAAGTATAATCTTAAGGACCTTTCCTAAATGTTGAGTAAGTGTCTTCTCTTTTGCCGCCACCGGGGGGGAGAAGAGAGCTGAGTTTGTACTCACCATGCTCCATACAGTGTCAGTTCCCTTGGACAAGCACACTGCATACCTCCGCTGCAGAGCTCTGCCTGATAGACGGCCGCCTCTCCCTCCTCTCAGTCGGATGCCAGAAAGCCAAGATAGAGCAGGCAGCAGAGTTTATTCTTTCACTGCCTATAAGAGGAGCTTCCCTCACCCCAACATGCTGCCATTTGCCCTATTTTGCGCGCGCGCACGGGGCGCGCTTTATCGGCGGCGGGGGGGGGTGAGCGGGGTCGCGAGCGTGCGCGGGCATGTGCGTGCACAGGCGCAGGCACGTCTTTTTGAATGGCGCTGATTCTCAGGAAGCCTTAAAAGGACCTCACATCCCGGCATCTCTCTCCTTGATAGGACACAGCAGCATTACGGGGGCACGTAAGACTCTATGCATGAAAAAGAGACACCTATACTCTATGCATGAAACTGTGTGTGAAGTTACATACTTTATGTAGATTGCTAAACTAGCACAGTAGTATATGCGTTGTGGTACCTCGGCTTTGCTTAGTAGTATGCATTCCCGGGGAAGATATTCAGAGAAAAAAGACAAAAAAGCATCGCTGCCTGAGACAGGAGGCTCTAGCCGTGCCTGCTCAGTACCTTCCTCTCCAGTATTATCTGACGCACCTATACAGGATGAGCCATTGCCGCTATCAGGAGTAGCAGCCTCTCCTGTGGTGCCTGGGCCTGCATATGTCACTGAGGACACTTTGGCAGAAGCCCTAAACAACTTAGAAGGGAGAATCGCTACGTTAATCGCAAAGTCCTCACAAAAGGACAAAAAGCGAAGCAGATCTCATTCTGTTGTTTTAGATCTCCTTTCAGAAAAATCTGAGGATAAGGTAACACCTGCAGAGGATAAGGATGAGGAGTCGGATGGATCAGGGATATCAGATGAACCTTTCTCTGCTTCCCAGATTGTGAAATTACAGGTGCAATGTTATGCCGAAACAGTGCGTTCTGCATTTAAGTTACCCTCTTCGGAGCTAACTGAATCACCTGTCTCCTCCCTGGGTTCACTAAAATCTCCCCAGGGTGCATACTCTTTTCCGGTTCATCCGTTACTAGAAAAGCTAATTTACACAGACTGGCAACATCCAGATAAGCGGTTTTCACCTCCTAAAAAGTTTGACATTCTTTATCCTATGGAGGAGAAGTTTTCCAAGAAGTGGAGTCTGCCTTCTGTAGATGCAGCTATTTCTTGTATAAATAAAAGTCTGACTTGTCCAGTGGACAATATACAAATGTTTAAAGATCCTTCTGAAAAGAAATTGGAATCTTTACTAAAATCGTCATTCCTTCTGGCTGGTTCAGTTGCCCAACCTGCTGTAGCAGCAGTTGGTATGTGTCAGGTCCTCAAGGAACAGGTTAAACAGGCGCTGAAGGATCTGCCTCCAGAACAAGTCAAATTTTGGGAGAATTTACCTAAACTGTTTTACAGTGGATGCCATTAGAGATTCTGTAAAGCAAGCATCTCGCCTCACACTCTAGCTGGTGCATATGCGCAGAGTTCTTTGGCTAAAGCATTGGTCAGCAGAAGCTCCATGCAAAAAACTTTTGGCCAGTTTCCCCTTCCATGGCGAACACCTCTTTGGGGATGATCTGGAAAAGTATATCCAAAAGATATTGAGCGGAAAGAACACTCTTTTACCAGAGAAGAGGAAGAACAAGCGGCCTTGTTTTAAATGTTCTCTTTCCCCAGCTCCCGGAAGATCTGCCTCCAGCCAGTGGCGAAGGCATTTTCAGCCAGCCACAAAGACTAATGAAAATCAGGCTCAGAAGAACAAGAAGCCGTGGGGTTCAAGAGCCAATTGGGAAGGCTCTCCAAATATCCACTAAAAAGAGAATCCTTCTTCAAAGGATTGGATCACTTGCGGTCTCAAGGGGTGATCACAGAAGTACCCCTAAAAGAGCAAGGTTCAGGTTTTTATTCAAACCTCTTTGTGATTCCAAAACCAAATGGAGACGTCAGACCCATCCTGGATCTAAGATCTCTAAATCGGTTTCTGAACATTCGCCATTTCCGAATGGAAACTATTCGATCCGTGGTCGCTACCTTACAAGGCGGAGAATTTATGGCGTCTATAGACATCAAGGATGCATATTTACATGTACCTATCCATCCCACTCACCAAAAATTCCTAAGGTTCACAGTAGAACATCGCCACTTCCAGTTTGTGGCTCTGCCCTTTGGTGTGGCTATCGCGCCCAGAGTATTTACAGAGGTACTAGCCCCTCTGTTGGCAAATCTGAGGACACAGGGCATAGCGGTAACAGCCTATCTAGACTATCTACTTGTGATAGATCAGTCAGTGACAGGATTAGATCACGCTGTACTCACTACAGTAAAGTACCTGGAGCATTTAGGATGGATCGTAAACCTACAGAAGTCCTCTCTACTAGCCCAAAGAAGGGTAGAGTATTTGGGCATGATCATAGACCCAGCTAAAGCAGGGTATTCCTGCCAGAGCCAAAGATCAAGTCTCTAAAGGACCTGATCCACAAGGTCAAGGCAAAGAAGGGGCTGTCTAAGCGCCTTTGCATGAGGCTATTAGGGAAGATGGTGGCCTCCTTCAAGGCTGTCCCTTACGCCCAATTTCATTCAAGACTACTTAAAGGCAGTATCTTAGCCGCCTGGAACAGGAAGATCCAAGCTCTGGATTTACCCATGCGCCTGTCTCCAAGTGCGCCAAAGCTTCAGTTGGTGGTTAAAAACGAAGAACTTGCAGAAAGGAAGATCCTTTCTCCCAGTCACCTGGAAGGTGGTGTCTACGGATGCCAGCCTATTGGGCTGGGGAGCAGTGTTAGAAGAAGCTTCAGCCCAGGGAACCTGGGCCAAGACCGAAGAGAGAGAGCTTGCCCATCAACATACTGGAGATTCAGGCAGTATATCTAGCCCTCAGAACCAGGACACACAGGTTACAGGGCCACCCTGTTCGGATTCAATCCGACAATGCTACTGCAGTAGCTTACATCAATCACCAAGAAGGCACCCACAGCCAGGGTGCTCAGAACGAGGTGAATCTGATTTTGGCATGGGCAGAAGATTATGTTCCTTGTCTCTCTGCAATCTTCATTCCAGGGGTAGAAAACTGGCAAGCGGACTATCTGAGTCACCAGCAGCTGTCACCAGGAGAGTGGTCTCTCCACCCCGATGTCTTTCAGGCCATATGTCAGAAATGGGGGACCCCGGATGTAGACCTGCTAGCTTCCAGGTTCAACAGGAAGTTGGACAACTTTGTATCCAGGACGAGAGATTCTCTGGCCTACGGATCGGATGCTCTAATAATTCCCTGGAATCAGTTTTCACTGATATCTATGCATTTCCTCTGATCCCTCTCTTACAAAGGCTATTTTGCAGGATCAAGAAGGAGGGAATTCCAGTAATCCTAGCGGCCCCAAATTGGCCCAGAAGGCCCTGGTACGCCGAGATCATAAAGATGGCGGTAGGAAGACCTTGGAAGCTTCCGCTTCGTCACGACCTGCTCTCGCAGGGTCCAGTGTTCCATCCTTCCTTACAAAAGCTAAATTTGACGGTCTGGCTACTGAGACCCACATTTTGAACAAACAAGGGATCTCGGGTCCAGTTCTTTCTACACTCATTAATGCTAGAAAGCCAGCCTCCAAGCTTACAGTATCTACTATAGGGTCTGGAGGGTAAATGTTTCCTGGTGTGAAACCAGAAAATGTAATCCTCAGAAGTATGACATAAGTAGGATTCTCGCCTTTTGCCAGTTAGGAATGGATATGAAATTAGCCCTTAGAGCTGCTATTTGACCCTTGATGGTACTATCAGTCTTTTTTTTAAAGACTGCTGGCAACTCATTCCCTAGTTCGGGCTTTCATTCAGGGGGTACTGTGGATCAATCTGCCAGTCAAGTCTCCCTTGTGCCCATGGGATTTGAATTTGGTATTGTCAGTATTGCAAAAGCAACCTTTTGAACCTAGTCGCCATATTCCTTTGATCCTTTTGAGAAGGAAATTGGCCTTTTTTGATTATGATACTCTCCTAGCAGAAGAGATAGCAATTAGCAGCTCTTTCTTTCTCTATTTAATTTGTCACGAAGACAAAATTGTTCTACGACCCCATCCTACCTTTTTACCAAAGGTGGTGTCGGCGTTTCATTTGAATCAATATATTGTTCTGCCTTCTTTTTTTTCCTGATCCGCAGACAGCGAGGGAAAAGTTATTGCACTCTCTAGATGTAGTGAGAGCAGTAAAAGTGTATCTGCAGGCAACTGCTCAGATACGTAAAACAGATGTTTTGTTTATTTTGCCAGATGGTCCCAAGAAGTGACAAGCGGCATCAAAATTCACCATTCCTAGGTGGATTCGACAAGTAATTATTCAAGCTTATGGTTTAAGGAACAGGATTCCTCCTTTTTCTGTTAAGGCGCACTCTACCAGGGCGATAAGTGCTTCATGGGCAGTGCATCACCAGGCTTCGATGGCTCAGATCTGTAAAGCTGCAACTTGGTCTTTTGGTCTTCAGTCCCTACATTTTCCAAATTCTATCAAGTAGATGTGAAAGGACATGAGGATGCCGCCTTTGGGCGTAGTGTGCTGCAAGCAGCAGTATAGGACTTCTTGTCCGTAAGCGGCCTGCTTGATCTGTGTCTCCCACCCTTCATTGAGCATTGCTCTGGGACGTCCCATTATATAATGACTGGCTCTGTGTCCCGTGGTGTACGATAAAGAAAACAGGATTTTTATAACAGCTTACCTGTAAAATCCTTTTCTTGGAGTACACCACGGGACACAGAGGTCCCCCCCCCCTTCTTATGGGAACCTTTACTGCTTTGCTACAAAACTGAGGTACTTCCCTGATGGGAGGGGTTATATGGAGGGGAACTGTCTTCGATTGGTTGTGCCAGTGTCCAATCACCGCTGGTGACCCTTAACCCATTATGTAATGACTGGCTCTGTGTCCAGTGGTGTACTCCAAGAAAAGGATTTTACAGGTAAGCTGTTATAAAAATCCCTGTTTTTATGCATTGCCTACCACATTTTGCTAATTGAGCTTGCTACTGTATACAGCTGATCCCTAGTGGATCAAGTGTGTTATCTTTAGCTCTTTTGTTAATAATTGTCGTCTTCTTATTTTTATTTTTGTTGGAGTCCTTGTCATAGCTTTTAATGCCGAGGTCTTCCTACCGGACGACAATGAACATTGTCTCTGTTAGTCTTTTAAAAGAAGTATATCGCTGTAATGGCAGTGACCTGAGCACCTGTTTGCATGATTGTTCTGTTGCTGTACTTGATACTATGGTATCTTGTTACTCAATTTTTTTTAAATTGAAATATAAAGAACTCGTGCACTTGTGTTGAAGGAAGACTATAGCACCCCTCTCCACATCTCTCTTGAGAACATTTGTCTATATTCCAGAGCCCAGTTGCAGACATGCCCCATGGTGACAGCTGAACCCTGCCCCAAAAGACAGCTTTGTTTGCATTCATTTATGGTTTCTATCTTTTGCACTTGACTGTGCTTGCTCAGTAAGCAGTTAATAGAGCTGAATGGGGCCATCTCAGGTCTCAAGAGAAAACTTAATTCAATGCTATGACAGCTTACTGCAGTCGCTGCAAGCTGGAGAAACAAAACTGATATAATTATTACACAGAGCCGCGCTTGGGGCAGATAGTGGCTTTCACAGTGGGGTATTTCTGAATCCAGGGTCTTTAGTATATACGACAAGGAAATTAACCCCTTCACACCTAAAGGTAAAGCAAATGTTAACACCTAATGACAATTTTGCCACTTTGTCAGCGTTAGGTAAAACTGTACAGATCATCACAACTACTTTGTGCATCCAGGATTATACCACCTTTTTTCAGGACAAATTGAACTTTCATTTGGTTGTAAATGGTAATGGATATCTCCTGATTTTTTTTTTTTTTATGTTTTTTATTTTATTATTATCAAAGAAAAACTGGCCCAAAATAGTAAAAAAAATATATTTTTTTAAATGTAGCTATATTTTTTTAGTTACTACCATAATCTACTACCAAAGAACAACCCAAAATAAATTGTCCTGCTCAGGACAATCCCAGCAATACCACATACGTGTATGTTATGTGTTGTTTGTACCCATAGTACAGTCCAGAATCAACAGTGTGCATTTTTTTTTTTTTTTTTTTATCCTACCTAAAACACACTGACACTGATTTAAAAAAAAAAAAAAATTATCCTGACCTTGACTTTTGACCCTTACTTGACCCAAGAACTAACCCTGGCACTGACCTAGATCAAACCTTGATATCGTTTTTTTTTTCTTAACTTTTTTATTTTATTTATTTATTTTACACAGTTTTCTCTCTCCCTGCAAGGAGAGAGAGGTATACAATGTACCTCCCCTCTCCATTCAGAGAGAGAAACAAAGGGGCAGGCTTCATAGTGACTGATCACCGTGATAGCCAATCAGAGACCATCACAGCATTCAGGTGACCCGGAACTGGGAGTTTCGGGTCCCGATCGTTAGTACGGGAACTGGGGCTCCCGCTGAGACCCCAGTCTCTGTGTTGGGAGCGCTCTGTGCAGTGCACTCCTAGCACAAAGACAGAAACACATATATGCGGCCCCACAGAAAAAAGCCCAATACAGTGAGGCCGCATATTTGCATACCGTCGATGTCAAGGGGTAAAGGAAGGGTAGAGTAGGGGGTAAGTGCACTTCATATGCAGGTGTAGTTATCATTTAAAGTGCATCTAAAGCCAAAACCCAGGTCATGGTTTTACTTTTGTGTCACCGATGGGGCCATTTACTGGAGCAATAGGTGAGGGGAGATTTTCCATTGGGTACATCTCTCTGCTGGGGATCTAAGAGGAGTCCCTCTCTCTTCCTTTTGTGCCTCTAGGACAGAAGGTAAAAGGAAATTACCCCACACAGGGATAAAAATTTGAGAGGTTTAACCATTACCTAGTCTATCCAAAACATTTGGCTTTACACTTACAGTACTTTAACCACTTCAGCCCCGGAAGAATCTACCCCCTTCCTGAGCAGACCATTTTTTTGCGATACGGTGCTGCGTTAATTTAACTGACAATTGCGCGGTCGTGCAACGTTGTAGTGTACCCAAACCAAATTTACGTCCTTTTTTTCCCAGAAAGAGAGCTTTCTTTTGGTGGTATTTAATTACCTCTGTGGTTTTTATTTTTTGCGCTTTAAACAAAAGAAGAGTGACAATTTTGAAAAACAAAAAACTATTTTTTTCATCAGTTTAGGCCAATATGTATTCTACATATTTTTGGTTAAAAAAAAATCGCAATAAGCGTATATTGAGTCGTTTGCGCAAAAGTTATAGCATCTACAAAATAGGGTATAGATTTATGGCATTTTTATTATTTTTTAAACGGGATTGCAGCAGACAGATCGGACACTTTTTTGGGACCATTGACATTTATACAGCGATCAGAGCTAAAAATGGCCACTGATTACTGTATAAATGCCACTGGCAGGGAAGGGGCTAACACTAGGTGCCGATCAAGGGGTTAAATGTGTGTTCCCTAGGTGTGGACTGACTGGGGGAGGAGACATATCGTTTTTCCTACTTAGTGTATGTGTGTATATATGTATATATATGTATGTATGTATATATATATATATATATATATATATATATATATATATATATATAAATTACCTTATCTAAATCATCCTCCTAATCTGTTTAGAGACTTCACTTTGTACTTACAAGTAGGGTTGCCATCTGTCCGGTTTTGACCTGGACAGTACGGGTTTTGACACATGTGCCCGGGTTTCCACCCGCTGGAAACCCGGGCACACATTCCAATGTCCTGTGGCCAGTGGCAGCCGGATCTCTGTCCCCGGCCGCAACTTCTAGAGAGGCGGCGCGCTGCGCGCATGATCCCGTGCCCGCTATCATTGTCACACAGCGGTGGCACGGTGCGCTCTGAGCCAGTGGGTGCCCTGTAATTGGCTGAATGGGCCATGTGCGGGGCGGGCAGAGCGGCAGACATGGGGGTCTGTGAATGGCCCTGCGGAGCTGGTGCTGGTCACGTGTGGAGGCGGGGGCGGGGCTGGACTGTGGATTTGATAATCGCGCCTGCTTGCTCCCGGAAACGGAGTCCTGCCTCACAATGTGTTTATCCTGAGGTCTCATCTGCTCTGTCAGCTTACCCCCATCCTCTGTGTCTAACCCCCCTCCCCCTCTGTGTCACCCCCCATCCTCCTCTGTGTCACCCCCTCCTTTGTGTCACCCCCTCCTCTGTTTCAGCTCCCCCTAGTCTGTGTCAGCTCTCCCTAGTCTGTGTCAGCTCCCCCTAGTATGTGTCAGCTCCCCCTAGTATGTGTCAGCTCCCCCTAGTATGTGTCAGCTCCCCCTAGTCTGTGTCAGCTCCCCCTAGTCTGTGTCAGCTCCCCCTAGTCTGTGTCAGCTCCCCCTAGTCTGTGTCAGCTCCCCCTAGTATGTGTCAGCTCCCCCTAGTCTGTGTCAGCTCCCCCTAGTCTGTGTCAGCTCCCCCTCCCCTCTGTGTCAGCTCCCCCTCCCCTCTGTGTCAGCTCCCCCTCCCCTCTGTGTCAGCTCCCCCTCTCCTCTGTGTCAGCTCCCCCTCCCCTCTGTGTCAGCTCCCCCTCCCCTGTGTCACCCCCCCTTCCTCCTCTGTGTCACTCCCCTCCTCTGTCAGCCCCCATCCTCTGTGTCACCCCCCTCCTAACCCCCTCCTTTGTGTCAGTTCCCCCTCCTTTGTGTCAGTTCCCCCTCCTCTGTGTCAGTTCCCCCTCCTCTGTGTCAGTTCCCCCTCCTCTGTGTCAGTTCCCCCTCCTCTGTGTAAGCCCCCCTTTCCCTCTGTGTGTGTCTCTCTCTCTCTCTCTTTCTCTCAGCCTCTCGCTCACCGCCTCTCTTGCACTCACCACTCTTTCTCTAATCCCCCCTCTCTCACCCCCACCCTCTCATCCCCCCACCCCCACTCTCTCTCATCCCAACCCCTCTCATCCCCACCCTCTCTCTCTCACCCCCACTCTCACCCCCTCTCTCTCTCCTGCCTCCTCCCCCCTTTCTTTCACCCCCCTCACCTCCTCCTCTCTCACCCCCCCTCACCGCCGCCTCTCTCTCACCTCCTCCTCTCACCTTCCCCTTTCTCACCTCCCTCCCCCCCACCTCTTTCCCTCCTCAGGGGGTGGGGGCCCCATGAGGATGGCTGTATGGGGCCCCAGTAATTGCTAACAGCAGCCCTGTGAGTGAGCGCACCAGTTCGCATGTGTCCTGAATCCTGTGTCTTGCCGACACACTTCTCCCCAAGGCTCCCCACCAATGGAAGGAAGGAAAATAGCACTACAGTAGAGGAGCTCCACCCCCAAACTCCAGCTCCCACACTTCCTGGCTTGAAGCGGCTCTCGGTAAGGCAGTCTAATGGGGGTCTTCCGGGGCAGGGGACAGTGATGGGGGGTTCCCTGATCTAATCGAGGGGGGACCGATATAAGGGAGGGGAGTCTGTGGGGAGGGAGGTGGACGGTGTCAGTAGGGCAGTGGATGGTCCCAGTAGTTACCATCCACGCTAACTGCGACACATTATTGCTCTCCTCCAGGTCTTTAAAATCCTTTTAGTGTATACCACAAAAAATTTGCCATGCGCCGCTTAAGTGTTCGGGTTTGGCTTGAGGAAAAGGTGGCAATCCTACTTACAAGTCTTGATAAATAGCAGTTACCTGGGTGTCATAGATCTCATATAGACCTCTGGATCCCATATGCAGCATATGAAGAGTAAAATTTATGATACTGGGACAAGGAGTTTATAAACAGATGCATTTGACATCTTTTTTCCTGATCAGAGGGGAAAGGGGCATTGTAGCTTTAAAGCGTTTGTTACCCAAACACTTCATATCCCTGATATGTGCTTTCTGTACCATGTACTTGTAGGAGAAAGTATCCTGTTCCCTTTGTATTGCTTCCTATGTGTGAAATCCCTGGTGCTCATGCTAGTCCCCTTGCTTTCCAACCAAACACTGACCACATTAAGCGGGAGAACACACCGTGGTCATTCTCTAGCTATTCTGGGAACTCGGTGTCCTTTCCTTCAATGATCAGACTTGTCCTGACACCCCCCCCCCCCCACTGCACAGCCATTTACTGGCAAGCACAGTGTACTGTAGGTTCTCCTCCCCCCAGCTCTTATGCAGCTGAGAGGGAATGTGATCACTTATAAAAAAGGGGGGAAAAAAGGTATTTATAATGTTTTTTTTATATCTATATATAAATAATTTTGCCTTTCATTTCTATTTTAAACTGAATGGGTTGTTTTGCAAGGTGATCGTTTACAATCACTTTAATGGGTAAACACTCATAATATAGATAAATAATAGGAAATACTATATGATCTATATGTGGAGGGAACTTGACTATACATTTAGACCAGTGGCGGCTGGCGCTCAATTTTTTTTAGGGGGGGTCAAACAAACATGGCCCCCTGACTCCCCCCTCCCCCGTTGCTCGATTGATCGCCCGCTCGCTGGATCACCGCATTGCTTGCCTGCTGCCCATCACGCCGCCCGCCAGCCCCATACTTACCCCATCTGGCTTCCCCCCTGCATCTCCTCCCAAGTCCCGGCGGCCGCTTCTCCTCCCAGCCAATCGAGTCTTAGGACTCCCGGCCAATCGGGTCTCAAGACCTGCTTCCTGATTGGCCGGGAGGAGAAGCAGGAAGACATTAGCGAATATTAATTGGCTTTTTGAAGCCAATTAGAGTCTCAAGCCTCCTACACATGACCGATTTTCTTGTCGTTAAAAACACGTCGTTTTTCTGGATGAGATTCTTGTTAACCTTGACGAGTTTCTCGTCAAGCTTTCCATGCGTACACACACTGACAATTCCAAATCTCGTCGTTGTTCTGCGCGGTCACGTCCAGCACGTTTGACGGCAGTATAAAGGGGAAGATCGATTTCAACGGCGCCACCCCTTGGGCTGCTTTTGCTGATCTCGTGTTACCGTGTGTGAAGTAAAAGTTTGGGAAGAGACGATTCGCGTTTTTCAGTCTTCGTGCTTTCAGTTCGTTTTAGCATGATGAATGTGCTATCTCCTTTACGAAGGCTTGTTTTACCAGAAGATGCGCTCCCGTCTCATACTTGATTCTGAGCATGCGCACTTTTTGAAGAGTCGTAAAAGCATACACACGAACCATTTTCTCGTCGCAAAACAGGCCGACGAGAAACACGACAAGAAAATCTAGAATCCGGACGAGAAAATAGAGAGCAGGTTCTCTATTTTTCTCGTCGAGATTCATGGCAGTTTTCTCGTCGTAAAACCATACACACGAACGGTTTTCTCGACAATAAAGCTCTCTCTGCACTTTTCTTGTCAGATTTGGACGAGAAACTCGGTCGTGTGTACGAGGCTTTAGGCTCCAATCGTGTTTAAAAAAAAAAATTAGGGGGGCGGTGCACCTGCGCCCCTTATGAAAGGCCGCCACTGATTTAGCTATATTTATAATCATAAATCCTTTTTATAATTCACTAGGGAAACCTTATACTGCTCAATACTCTTTATTATTACAAGAGAGGATTGAACCTCTCGCATAGTTTACAAAGCTTGGGTCAGTTATGGTACCCACACATACAGCTGTTATAATTAGATAAAAGCTGTATTATAATTGTGTCAGGTGGGCTCACTGTAATCCAGATATATAAAATTTGTAAAAACTATAACAACATAAATGTGTCAGTTCCTAAAGCAGCGTTTATTGGTCACAAAGATGGATATGACCACTCTATCCTATAAAAGTCCATAAGAGAATAAAACTCTGAAGGATCAACCAGGTGACAGGTGTATTAATGTCCAACAATGAGATCTTTATGGGGTCCCTGCTGGTAACGGTTTACACATTATCCACAGTTCCCCGGTTCTTCTCCTACTCACCAAATGGATGAATATAACTGGCACTGCAATCCTGGATAATCCACTCGTCCCACGCCTCTCTCACAGACTGGAGTCACTGGAATCCTGGGATGCTTCTCCTGGTGGTCTCGGAGTGATAAGAAAAGACGAAGATAGTGTAGTCCCGTTTAAACTTTTATTTTACAATCTTCCCTTTACATCGGTCACTAACGTACAGCACTAAAACAGTCTTGATATAAATGGGACGTGCTGTTCCCGGCTCCTTTGTGTGGTATGGTATTTGCGCGTCGGTCCCGTCCATTGTAGACCTCCGCACTCACCACTTCCTGACTCTGGAGCGCAGTTGGAACGCAAACGTCACTTCCTATTGCCGTGAGGTCACGCCCTCTTTACATCAGTCACTAACGTACAGCACTAAAACAGTCTTAATATAATGAATACAGGTAATACACAGAATAGCGAAACAAGTATTGAAGTAGATCCTACTCCGAGTCACATTGAAACACCTATTCCAAACACACCTAGACCCCAATAATTGACTCAGAGAAATGAGAACAAAAATAGAATGACTAATATTCCTCCTAAAATTATCACACCCCACAGAGCGCTAACCATGCGAGGGGCAGAGGTATGAGGGGGACGTGGGAACTTTAATATAAGACAACCGAATGGAGTATGTGATAATTCATACCACATACCGGTTGCAAATGGATATGAACCCCTTCTTAACCACTTAAGCCCCGGACCATTTGGTAGCTAAAGAACCAGAGGTGAATTCAGAATTTTGCACTGCGCTGCTTTAACTGTAAATTAAAGCATGCAATGTTGTACCCAAACGAAATTTGCGTCCTTTTCTTCCCACAAATAGAGCTTTCTTTTAATGGTATTTGATTGCCTCTGCGATTTTTATTTTTTGCGATATAAACGGAAAAAGACCGAAAATTTTGAAAAAAAATGATATTTTCTACTTTTTGTTATAAGAAAAATCGAATAAACTCAATTTTAGTCATACATTTAGGCCAAAATGTTTTCAGCCACATGTCTTTAGTAAAAAAAATGTCAATAAGCGTATATTTATTGGTTTGCGCAAAAGTTATAGCGTTTACAAACTAGGGTACATTTTCTGGAATTTACACAGCTTTTAATTTATGACTGCCTATCTCATTTCTTGAGGTGCTAAAATGGCAGGGCAGTACAAAACCCCCCCAAATGACCCCATTTTAGAAAGTAGACACCCCAATGAAATTGCTGAGAGGCATGTTGAGCCCATTGAATATTTTTTTTTTGTCCCAAGTGATTGAATAATGACAAAAAAAAAAAAAATTACGAAAAGTTGTCACTAAATGATATATTGCTCACACATGCCATGGTTATATGTGGAATTGCACCCCAAAATACATTCTGCTGCTTCTCCTGAGTACGGGGATACCACATGTGTGGGACTTTTTAGGAGCCTAGCCACGTACGGGACCCTGGAAACCAAGCACCGCCTTCAGGATTTCTAAGGGTGTAAATTTTTGATTTCACTCCTCACTACCTATCACAGTTTTGAAGGCCATAAAATGCCAAAATAGCACAAACCCCCCCAAATGACCCCATTTTAGAAAGTAGATACCCCAAGGAAATTGCTGAGAGGCCTGTTGAGCCCATTGAATATTTTGTTTTTTTTGTCCCAAGTGATTGAATAATGACAAAAAAAATAAAAAATACAAAAAGTTGTCACTAAATGATATATTGCTCACACATGCCATGGTTATATGTGGAATTGCACCCCAAAATACATTCTGCTGCTTCTCCTGAGTACGGGGATACCACATGTGTGGGACTTTTTAGGAGCCTAGCCACGTACGGGACCCCGGAAACCAAGCACCAACTTCAGGATTTCTTAGGGCGCAAATTTTTGATTTCACTCCTCACTACCTATCACAGTTTTGAAGGTCATAAAATGCCAAAATAGCACAAAACCCCCCCAAATGACCCCATTTTGGAAAGTAGACACCCCAAGCTGTTTGCTGAGAGGCATGGTGAGTATTTTACAGCTCTCATTTGTTTTTGAAAATGAAGAAAGAACATTTTTTTTTTCTTTTTTTTTTTCAATTTTCAAAACTTTGTGACAAAAAGCGAGATCTGCAAAATACTCACAATACCTCTCAGCAAATAGCTTGGGGTGTCTACTTTCCAAAATGGGGTCATTTGGGGGGGTTTTGTGCCATCTGGGCATTCCATGGCCTCCGAAACTGTGATAGGCAGTGAGAAGTGAAATCAAAAATTGACACCCTTAGAAAGCCTGAAGGCGGTGATTGGTTTTTGGGGTCCCGTACGCGGCTAGGCTCCCAAAAAGTCTCACACATGTGGTATCCCCATACTCAGGAGAAGCAACAGAATGTATTTTGGGGTGTAATTCCACATATGCCCATGGCATGTTTGAGCAATATATCATTTAGTGACAACTTTGTGCAAAAAAAAAAAAAAAATTGTATTTTTTCCGCAACTTGTGTCAACATATAAAATATTCCATGGACTCGACATGCCTCTCAGTATATAGCTTGGGGTGTCTACTTTCCAAAATGGGGTCATTTGGGGGGGTTTTGAACTGTTCTGGCATTTTATACACAACATTAGGAAGCTTACATCCACTCTTCTAACCACTTGAAGACAAAGCCCTTTTTGACACTTTTTGTTTACATGAAAACATATTTTTTTTTGCAAGAAAATTATGTTGAACCCCCAAACATTATATATATTTTTAAAGCAAAGGCCCTACAGAATAACATGGTGGGTGTTGCATTTTTTTTTCTACACAGTATTTGCGCAGCGATTTTTCAAACGCATTTTTTGGGGAAAAAATACACTTTTTTTAATTTTAATGCACTAAAACACACTATATTGCCCAAATGTTTGATGAAATAAAAAAGATGATCTTAGGCCGAGTACATAGATACCAAACACGACATGCTTTAAAATTTCGCACCAACGCGCATTGGCATTTACAGGTTACCCCGTTAGATTTACAGAGGAGGTCTACTGCTAAAATTACTGCCCTCGATCTGACCTTCGCGGTGATACCTCACATGCATGGTGCAATTGCTGTTTACATATGACGCCAGACCGACGCTTGCGTTCCCCATTGGGCAAGAGCAGGGCAGGACAGGGGTGCTTTTTTTTTTTTATTATTAATTTTGCTTTTTTATTTTATTTTTAAACTGTTGCTTCCATATTTATTTTTTTATCACTTTTATTGTTATCTCAGGGAATGTAAATATCCCCTATGATAGCAATAGGTAATGACAGGTACTCTTTTTTGAAAAAACTGGGGTCTATTGGACCCTAGATCTTTCCTCTGCCCTCAAAGCATCTGACCACACCAAGATCGGTGTGATAAAATGCTTTCCCAATTTCCCAATGGCGCTTTTTATATCCGGGGGGGGACATTCCCTCCCACTGCTTGTAAAAGCAGTCCAGAGGCTAATTAGCCACTAGGATTGCTTTTACATGAAAGCCGGCCGCTGGCTGAAAAGAATGATACCAAGATGATACCTAAACCCGCAGGCATCATTCTGGTATAAACATTCAAAGTCCAGCAACATACCAGTACGTTGCTGGTCCTTGTTGGACATGTATTGTAATCTTTTTTTTCATGCAGCCTGTTGGCTGAAGAAAAAAAAAGATTGATCGGTGGGTATGCCCACCATTAGAATACCGCCCTTCATCCACCCACTTCTAATGATGGGCATACATGCACCATTTATATATGCCGAAGCATGGGGGCATCTTCTCGCAAAAGTTATGCCGCCTACACATGGTCAGACTTTTCCACGGGCAAGCCTCCGTCGGAATTTCGACCGTATGTACGCGGCATTAGGAGCAAAATCGCTCCTCCGCTCCTGCTGCCCCAATGCTTCGGCATATATGCTTTTTTTTTTTTAACTGTGGTGGTGAAATCACCTCCTACAGCACTGGAGTCGCAGGGATCAGGCCTGTCTCTGCGAACGCTGCAGTTATGTGTGTTGTGTTTTGCAAGTGACAGTGATCGATCGATACTGCAGTTGGGTGGCCTGAGCTGGACGGAGGGGCAAAACGCAGGTGCTAGCAGGTATCTGGGCTGATCCCGCTAACACTGCGTTTTTGGGAACCCTAAACTGCTGGGGACGCTAGTATAGATCTGATCAGATCAGATATTGAGCTGATCAGATACTATACCACTAAGGGGGGTGTATGCTTCACGTGTGGGTGTTAGCGCTACCGGCACTAACCTGACGCTGCCTGGGGTGTGACACAGACCCTCTCTGACGCTAAAACCTAATTGATATCACCCGCCGGGCGATCAGGGGGTTAAACCTTTATTGGGTTATATACGGCGGGTGCCCTGACACTATAAAAAGCAAACTAACCAGCGTCACCCGTAACACTTATATGATGATCACTGGTGAAAGGGTTAACTAGGGGCAATTAGGGGGTTAAAACCTTAATTAGGTAATATATGGGGGTACCTGACGCTATATAAAAACCTGACGGCGAACCTAAAAAAAAATTACTGGCTACCTATCGGCATCACCGACACTAAGACAACGATCATAAAAACGATCGCTTAGCGACAGTGGTGATAGGGGGTGAAAGGGTTACCTGGGGGGCGATCAGGGGGTTAAACCTTTATTAGATAATATATGGGGGTACCTGACGCTATAAAAACCTGCGGCGAACCTAAAATAAATTACTGGCTACCGATCAGCATCACCGACGCTAAGACATCGATCAGAAAAATGATTGCATAGCGACGGCGGTGCTAGGGGGTGAAAGGGTTACCTGGGGGGTGATCAAGGGGGTTAAACCTTTATTAGGTAATATATGGGGGTACCCGACGCTATAAAAACCTGCGGCGAACCTAAAAAAATTACTGGCTACCGATCAGCATCGCCGACGCTAAGACATCGATCAGAAAAATTATCGCTTAGTGACAGTGGTGATAGGGGGTGAAAGGGTTACCTGGGGGGCGATCAAGGGGGTTAAACCTTTATTAGGTAATATATGGGGGTACCCGACGCTATAAAAACCTGCGGCGAACCTAAAAAAAATTACTGGCTACCGATCAGCATCACTGACGCTAAGACATCGATCAGAAAAATGATCGCATAGCGACGGCGGTGCTAGGGGGTGAAAGGGTTACCTGGGGGGCGATCAAGGGGTTAAACCTTTATTAAGGAGGGGTTAGGGGGCTACACTGGACCTAAAACTAAATGTAGTGACACTTTTACAGTCACAAATGTCACTGATTGCAGTGATCACTAAATAAATTGTCACTGCAATCAGTGACACTGTGACTGGGGGCTGGGGGGTAATCTGGGGGTGCCTGGGGGGGGCGATTTATGTGCCTATGTGTCCTGGTGTCAGTGTAGTGTTGTGTGCACTAACCTGGCATCTTCTCCTGTACGGCGCTCGGTATATGTGAGCGCCGCAGGAGAGATGACATCACTTCCTCCTGCCTGGCAGGCAGGGGAAGCTCTCTCATTCGCCGGGAGCGATCGAGAGGGGGTGGCCAGAATCGAACGGCCGTCCCCTCATGCCGGATCGCTCCCGAAGGTAAAACGACCACCCACTGTAAAGAAGGGGGCTCCGATCGGACCCCCCAACTATACAAAGGCAATCACGTATATGTACGTGATTCTGCCTGTCGGTGCCATTCTGCCGACGTATATTTACAGTGGGCGGTCGTTAAGTGGTTAACTATGGAAATGGAAACAGTTCTCATACACCGCACCCTTTTTTCTGGAGAGGAAGATGGAACAGAAGGAGAGGACGGGGTCACCCCCCGCAGAGAGGGAGACCATCACAGTACACTCAACCGGCTCCCCCATATTACCAACCAGCTCCCGATTTACAAAGAACAGCAATGGAGAGACCAGCAATTGTGGGAGAGAGATCAAGGACAACAGCAAAACCCAAGAAACAAAGAATTAGGTGCTGCAGGGCAAGAACAAGAGTTCAGCAAAAAAAGGAGGCTGGAAGAAGATTAACTGGGATATATAATTTGAGTGGAGTCGAACTAACCCACCAAGAGACAAATATTTTACAACTTGGAATAAAATGTTGTCTTAAACGACCCATTAACAAATTTGACGTATATGTGGACATCCACCGTTATATGAGGAAGTTGAGTATAAAGAAATTCTTTCTAAATAAAGTCTCTAATCCCATAGGAGGAAATACTGCTGCATCTATAGCTGTTGACAGCGGCCTTAAAAATAAATCTTTGTTCAATCCTCCCAATACAGCAATACATCATCTTGAAGTCTTTAAAGGCCTGGTTTTAAGGGATATGGAGAAGAGTGTACCTAAAGAAAGGGGTGAACCCTAGGTTTTATATCTGAAGGTATCAAAATGCTGCAATCCAGAAACTAGGTAATTGTTAGACCTGTTGATAAGGGTGGTGGTGTAGTGGTCCTATCCAAAGAATTTTATATAAACCAACTGTACCGGCACCCCAAGTATGAAAGGGGTTAACGCCATTTAGGATATTCCCTCTCTGGACACACATCCACTGCCGATCCTCCACAGTCAGGCGACCGCTTCCCATAGGATTAATCCTTCCAAACATACGAGACAAACACTCTGTATGAAGTTTCCAACTGGACTGACAATCTTTAATGACAAACTCCCAGTTTTATACACACAGAGAGGAGGTTCTTGCATTCTCCTCAGACAATACACCTTTGACCAGACCTAATTTACATGAGCTAATTAACTACAGTGATGACTCAGACACATGACCTTTAGGCTAGTCTCGCTGTCTCCCAATACACATCTGACATCTTAGCAGACACAGGTGGGGGCTGGATGTGGTGACATTAGCATCTAACAGTATGTGTCCCAACATCATGAAGGAGTCACTTTTCAGTTAACCTGTTGATTTCATAATAAAACAGTAAATAGTTCTTTACAGATATCCAGGGGAATATTGTGGAAAAATATCACTGTCCCATTTTAAAGCAATCCAAGACATATTCTTAATGTCCATTATTTTCTTGCTCACCCTGTGCTCAAAGTGACCCCTGTCACACCAACTTACTGAGATGTTGGCAGATACTGATACTTATCAGAAATTGGATAGAGACCCTACACCCCAATTTAATCATGAACTTAAAGCCCTTGTAAATTTTGGTTATAAAAATCATGTGTTAACCATAAAGGAGAAAAAATTTCTGACACCAAGCAGTGTACAGATACCGACTATATACACTCTCCCGAAAATACATAAAGATTCCCTTAACCCCCCCTGCAGGACCAATTGTGAATGGTATTGGGTCTATCACGTCAAGATTGGGCCAATATTTGGACCAATTTCTGCAAAAGAGCGTGAAAACAACTAGAGCATACTTGAGAGATACTAATGACCTATTGCAGGCACTCCAAGATGTAACATTAGTTGGTCGGGAAGAAGTGTTTATGGTAACATCGGAGGTAACTTCGCTGTACACCGTAATTCAGCATGACGATGCCCTACTGGCCCTTAATTGGACTCTAAGCCAGAGGGAGGACCTACCTCACCATCAAAAAGTTTTTTTAAGGGACTCCTTGGACTTTTGTTTATCCCATAATTATTTTTGGTTTAATGATTGTTTTTATACACAAAAACAAGGCGTGGCGATGGGCGCTAAATTTGCGCCGAGCATCGCCAATCTTTTTATGGGAGAGTGGGAGGATAAAGTTTTCTTGTTCATACATCACGGGACACAGAGCAGCATAGTCATTACTATGTGGGTTATATAGAATTACCTTCAGGTGCTGGCACTGGCAACTTCCAAAACAGGAAGTACCCTCCCCTATATAAGCCCCTCCCATCCGGGAGTACCTCAGTTTTTTGCCAGTGTCTAAGGTGTTGGCCAAGGTTAACATGTATTCATCTGGGCTTGTGTACAGGTTCTCTGGGCCTTAGCAAGCTATTCCGGATCCGACCAAAAAAGCTTCATAGCTAAACGGTCGGTACCCGGGCCTTGCAGAGAAGAGCAGGGTTTTGCCTGTAATGCCTCTCTTAGGAGGGCTGGACCCTGGGATCCAGAGCTCTGGTCATACCCAAAACCAAGAGGCTATCTGTGCAGGGTGCTATACAGGTCCAGGGGAGTGGAATCCTTGGGAACCCGGTCCCTGAAGGTCTAGTACAATGCCTGCCGTGAGAGGTGAAGTTTGGGCTTCTGTGGACCAAACAAAGTCCTGCGGCGGGGAAAAGGTAAGTGGGGGCCCCTCAGGAACTTGGTTCTATTGAGGGGACCCCCAAGCCTAATATGTCTTTTTGCCTGTTACCAAAAGGGTATTCCCGCTAATAGCTGTATATGCCTAAGAAATCCTAGAAATGTTTTTTCATAAGGGAAGTTTTAAAAAAACTGTAAACCTGGAAATGTTTTTCATAAAGGAGGTTTTAAAAAAAAAGACAAAAGTGCGGTACCTGTGTTTGTCCACTAGAGGCCGCTGTGGAACGTCTTTTTTCTTGGGACTATTCCTTCCATGGTGAAAGTCCAGGCAGATGAGTGAGCTCTCTATCAGGGAAGCTGCATTCCTCTGTCATGCTGCCAAGTAGTTTCCTTCCATCCCCGAGTCCTGGTGAAACAGGGACCCTGGCTCCTCTCCCTACAGGGCGCCAAGAGCGCACACGTGCACGCGCGTGCGCACACATGCTTTATTTTTATAAGGTTTAGCTTCAAAAAAGGGGGCAGAGCCTGGCGGATGACGCGCTCTGTGCGCCCAGCGCTTCTGCGCATGTGCGGGCGTCCCAGCAAGATAAAAGGACTCAGTCCACGCTGCTTGCTATGGACACAGAGCATGAAAAGGAGCTGGTAGCATGGTATAGGGGCTTACAGCGGGTGGTTGATACAGGCATCCCCAGAAAGACGCATTAGTAGACACCCACTGATGTACATAGCAGCAAATTGCATTAGACTATTTCAGTAAGGGGTGTATTGCGGCTGGAATACCTCAGCTTTGAACTAAGGAATATGCCGCCTAAAAAACTCCGAGATATACCTCTCAGGAAGTGTAGGGGGTCTCCATCGGGCTCTGAGGATCTGGAGCAGTCATCTGCACCCTCCTCCCCTGAGAAATCAGAGGTTAATACCCATAAGGAACCCCCGGGAGTGCCAGGTACTGCGGCTGTCCTCAGTCCACCTGCTCCTGCATATATAACAGAGGAGGTTTTTTCCTCAACTCTGGAGGGATTGGAGCAGAGATTGGCTGCATTGATCGCTTCTTCTCTACAGGAAAGAAAGCGCGCCAGATCTCCATCACCTCCATTAGAGTGCCTGTTGGCAGAGCAACAGTCCCAGGAAGGGACCGACCTACCTGAAGGGGATCAGGAGGAGGTTAGCTCTGTTTTTGAGGAATCGACAGTAGATGAACCATTTTCAGCATCACAGACTGAAAGATTGTGGGTCCAGACCCTAACTGACATGGTTCGATCTGCATTTAAAATGCCTCTTGTTGAACCATCAACTACTGCTGTCTCCTCATTGGGGTCGCTAAAAGCTCCCCAGGTTAATTGCTCCTTTCCAATACATCCATTATTGGAAGGACTTATATACCAGGACTGGGAACATCCTGATAAACTATTTGTTCCGCCTAAAAGGTTTCCGGTGATCTATCCCATGGAGGAAAAGTTCACCCAGAGATGGAATGTTCCTACGGTGGATGCAGCCATCTCTTCTGTGAACAAATCACTGACATGTCCAGTAGATAATGTTCAAATGTTCAAAGATCCAGTGGATAAAAAATTGGAATCTTTATTAAAATCTGCTTTTTTCACAGCAGGGGCTGTTACACAGCCAGCAGTGGCAGCTATTGGGGTCTGCCAAGCTTTAAAGGATCAAATGAAAATGGTCCTGAGGGATTTGCCAGACCAACAGGCCCAGGCTCTGGCTGATCTGCCTAGAGCATTATGCTTTGCGGTTGACGCCATCAAGGATTCTATCCATCAGGCCTCCCGCCTCACGCTGTCTTTGGTACATATGTGTAGGCTTCTGTGGCTCAAAAACTGGTCTGCTGAAGCTCCCTGTAAGAAGCTCTTAGTTAGCTTCCCATTTCATGGGGAACGCCTTTTTGGCGAAGACCTGGATAAGTATATCCAGAAGATTTCCAGTGGTAAAAGTACTCTCTTACCGAGTAAGAAGAGGTCTAGGGGTCCATCTTTTAAGAGGACTACCTCTCCTATCCCTGCGACGTCTGCTACTAAGCAGTTCCGACGGCCTCCTCGGTCAAACTCAGGAGGTAAAAATCAGGGACAGCCACAGGGTAATAAAAAGCCCTGGATCCGAAGAGGTACTAAACCAAACCTCCAAGTCAAGCCTATGAAGGGCTGCCCCCACTCAAACGGGTGGGGGGAAGGCTTCAGTTGTTCGCAGAGACCTGGCGGGAGACGATCAAAGACAGATGGGTGCTCTCCGCAGTAACTCTGGGATACAAGTTGGAGTTAAGAGTCTCCTCCGTCCCATTTTATGTGGTCAGGCATGCCAAGAGACCCTCTGAAAAGAGGGTCTCTCCTATTGGCGTTAGAACAACTATTGCTCCAAGGAGTAATTATGGAGGTTCCTATGGAAGAGTGGGGGTTGGGTTTCTACTCAAACCTTTTCACAGTCCCGAAGCCAAACGGGGACATAAGACCCATATTAGACCTAAAGAGTCTAAACAAATTTCTAAACGTCCGGTCTTTCCGGATGGAGTCGATCCGATCGGTCACCGCTGCCCTACAAGGGGAGGAATGGTTAGCCTCGATCGACATCAAAGATGCTTACTTGCATGTTCCCATCTTTCCAGGTCATCAAAAATTCCTACGCTTTGCAGTAGAAGGGCGCCATTTTCAGTTCAGAGCCTTACCATTCGGTCTGGCCACAGCACCACGAGTGTTCACAAAAATTCTGGCCCCACTGTTGGCCGATCTAAGAACACGAGGTGTAACGATAATGGCATACCTAGACGACCTGTTGTTGATGGACCACTCAGTTGCCAAGCTAGAAGTGGTAATTGTCGATACAATCAAGTATCTAGAATCTCACGGTTGGGTCATCAACCTGGACAAGTCAGCCCTACAGCCAGCGAAAAACCTGGTATATCTAGGGCTACGGCTGGATTCAGACCAGAGGAAGATTTTCTTACCTCTAGACAAGGTATCCTCCTTGAGGGGCTTGGTCCGTCTGCTTTGTGCAAAAAGACAGCCGTCCATACGCCTGTGCATGAGGCTGCTAGGAAAGATGGTAGCATCATTCGAAGCTGTGCCATACGCCCAACTCCACTCAAGGAATTTACAAAGGGCCATATTGTCAGCCTGGAACGGAAAAGTTCAGGCTCTAGACTTCCCGATGGCTTTGTCCCCTTCCGTTCGGAAGAGTCTCTGCTGGTGGTTGATCCCCCAGAATCTCCAGAAGGGAAAACCCTTCAGCCCGATATCTTGGAAGGTGGTCACTACAGATGCCAGCCTTACAGGCTGGGGGGCAGTACTGGAGCAATGGTCTCTCCAGGGCAGATGGTCAAATGTAGTAAAAACCCTGCCCATCAATCTCTTAGAGATACGAGCAGCCCGGTACGCCCTAGTAGCCTGGACATCCAGACTCCAAGGGTCCCCTGTCAGAATTCAATCAGACAATGCCACAGCAGTGGCATATATCAATCATCAGGGAGGCACCAGGAGTCGTGCAGCCCAGAGGGAAGTAAGTCACATCCTGGAATGGGCAGAAAAGCATGTCCCATGTATATCAGCTGTCTTCATTCCAGGGGTGGAGAATTGGAAGGCGGACTTTCTGAGTCGCCAACAGTTATGCCCAGGGGAATGGTCCCTTCATCCCGAGGTCTTCCGAGCAATATGTCAGTGGTGGGGAACACCGGATGTAGATCTGCTAGCATCCAGATTCAACGCAAAGGTGGACAGATTTGTCTCCCGGACAAGGGATCCCCTCGCTTGCGGCTCGGATGCTCTGGTGTTCCCTTGGGATCAGTTCAGACTGATATATGCATTCCCTCCGCTACAATTGTTGCCTCGACTCCTTCGCAGAGTCAGGTTGGAGAAGAAGCCGGTGATCCTGGTGGCTCCAGCGTGGCCCCGAAGGGCCTGGTACGCGGAGATCATAAAAATGTCTGTGGGGAGTCCTTGGACCCTTCCACGTCGTCCGGACCTGCTTTCGCAAGGACCGATATACCACCCTTCCTTACTAACTCTAAGTTTAACGGCCTGGCTATTGAGTCCCACATCCTAAAGAAGAGAGGTCTCTCTAACTCTGTGGTATCAACTATAATCAATGCCAGGAAGCCTGTATCCAGGCAGATCTACTATAGAGTTTGGAAGGCGTACATCACTTGGTGCGAGGCCAGAAAATGGCATCCGCGTAAGTACGTTATAGGCAGAATTCTGGACTTCCTGCAGTGGGCTGTAGACAGGAAGTTTGCCTTAAGTACTATCAAGGGCCAGGTTTCGGCTTTGTCAATATTATTTCAAAGGCCCCTGGCTATGCATTCACTTGTCAAATCCTTTATGCAAGGTGTGACTCGTATTATTCCACCGATTAAGGCTCCCATATGCCCATGGGATCTAAATTTGGTTCTGTCGGTTCTGCAGAAGCAGCCATTTGAACCTTTGCGGCACATTTCCTTGGTTCTACTCACCAGGAAATTGATATTTTTAGTAGCCATATGCTCGGCTAGAAGAGTGTCGGAATTAGCCGCCATGTCCTGTAAAGAGCCATATCTGGTTATCCATAAGGACAGAGTAGTATTACGTCCTCACCCAGCCTTTCTTCCTAAGGTGGTATTGAGGTTTCACTTGAACCAGGATGTGGTTCTTCCTTCTTTTTTCCCCAAACCAAGCTCGGTAGAGGAAAAGTTATTGCATTCTTTGGATGTAGTAAGAGCAGTTAAAGCTTATCTAAAAGCCACTGCTCAGATTCGTAGAACGGATTCTCTGTTTGTTCTGCCGGAAGGCCCCAGAAAGGGTCAGGCAGCATCAAAATCTACTTTAGCCAAGTGGATTCGACAGGTCATAATACAAGCCTATGGCTTGAAAAGTAGACCGCCTCCGTTCAAAGTTAGGGCGCACTCCACGAGAGCAGTTGGAACTTCATGGGCAGTGCATCACCAGGCCTCCCTGGCGCAAATTTGTAAGGCCGCAACATGGTCTTCAGTACACACGTTTACTAGGTTCTACCAGGTGGACGTTAGAAGTCAGGAGGATGTCGCCTTTGGGCGCAGTGTGTTGCAGGCCGCAAAAGATCCTCATGCCTGATGGCGCCCAGCTTATGTATGGTGTATCCCCCCCCTCATGTGGCATTGCTTTGGGACGTCCCACATAGTAATGACTATGCTGCTCTGTGTCCCGTGATGTATGAACAAGAAAGTAGGATTTTTAAAACAGCTTACCTGTAAAATCCTTTTCTTGGAGTACATCACGGGACACAGAGCTCCCACCCCTCTTTTGGGGACACGTATTGCTTTGCTACAAAACTGAGGTACTCCCGGATGGGAGGGGCTTATATAGGGGAGGGTACTTCCTCTTTTGGAAGTTGCCAGTGCCAGCACCTGAAGGTAATTCTATATAACCCACATAGTAATGACTATGCTGCTCTGTGTCCCGTGATGTACTCCAAAAAAAGGATTTTACAGGTAAGCTGTTTTAAAAATCCTACTATTTTCTCTAATAGAAGGGTGGAATTATTGTTTTATAGACATTTCATTGATGACGTGATGTTTTTATGGGAAGGCTCTGAAGCATCTTTAAGTGCGTTTTTAACCGATCTGAATGGAAACAGTAATAACATCAAACTGACTAGTAAGTGGAGTAGAGATAGAATAGACTTTCTGGATGTGAGCATCTCCAGAAAAGGAGACATTTTAGAAACTCAAGTGTTTAAGTCAACAGATCGAAACAGCTTTTTACCAATTCAGAGTGGCCATCACCCTGGGTGGCTGAAAAATATCCCTAAAGCCGGGTTCACATCTATGCGAATTGGTTGCGGCTTACACCGCATTAAACATTAAAAAATACATTCTTTTCAATGAGGCTGGTTCACATATGTGCGAAGCATTCGCACTGCGCATTACCAAAAATACGCGTGCGTCTTCTAGACATTGCGGTGCGGCTCAGGTGCGAATTCAGGTCCATTATCTTCTATGGGCACGCACCTGATTCGCAGATGTCTTCCGTTCTGAACAGGACTTTTTTCAATGCTCACTACACGTACCCCCCCCTCTCCCAGGTCAACAAGTTCGCATGTTCCACAGCACACAAAATGCTGAACAGCTCTCTTATCTCCTTGCAGAGATAACAGAGCTGGAATTCGCACCCCACAAGTGTGAACCCAGCCTAAAGAACAATTGCTACGTGTAAAAAGGAACTATTCTTCAATGGAAAGTTATCTATCCCAGTCTGAAATTTTGAAAGATCGATTTAAAGAAAAGGGATATAATACCCAGCAGCTGGATAAGATATCCGAAGAGATCAAACTGATTCCACGAGAAGAGGTGCTTAAAGATGTGGATAGAATCAGATCCGCTGGCAACCATGAATGGGGCTTTATTTCATCTTTTCACTCTCAGTATAAAGAGGTGGAAGCTGTTCTTAGAGAACATTGGCATGTTCTGTGCTTGGATAAGACCTTAAAACCTGTTCTCCCAACAGCTCCAAGATTTATATACCGTAAGGCACCTAGCGTTGGAGATAAAGTAGTTAAAAAGGTGCTCGATCCACCAGCTAGACCTCTATCATTTTGGGATAGAAAAGTTTTTTTCTCATGCTGAAAATGTAAAGCTTGTAAATCAGTATCAGAACTAGTGAGGGGGATCAATAGTTTCATATCTACTGTAAATAAAAAAGAATTCGACATTAAAGAATTCATTACGTGCAATATCACACATGTAGTGTATGTTCTACTATGCCCCTGTGGGTTGATGTACGTAGGCCGAACAAAAAGATGCCTGAAGGTGAGCACGTTAAAAATATCAGATTGGGATTTAAGGATCATAACGTCTCACTCCACTTTAAGCTATATCATAACCAGGATCCCACTGGATTGAAATTTTGGGGGATCGACCACATAAAGCCAGTATGGAGGGGAAATAATCTGATTAGTGAGCTGTCTAAGCGTGAAACCCTGTGGATCTATTTATTAGACACACTCACCCCAAAAGGGTTGAACGTAGAACTAGATATCAATTGTTTTATAAGTGATTATTGATATTATTTTAATACTACTTCTTTGTTTTATGTATTGATTTCGTTGTTAATTCGTTATACAGGGATTCTGGCATGTATTTATACGGTTAGGGGACGAAGGGATCCCTATTGCGTGTGTTGACACAAGGTTGCAGCTCCTTATAATACCTCTCCCTCACTTTGAATTGATTTTATTTTTATTTGAATTTTAGATGATTTTAGCTGTTTTAATATTTTGTCTATTGTCCAATATTAGTTTTACTGTAGACCTTTGTTGCAGTGAGGCTATGGACTGGAAGTAGAGTCATTCCTTTGAGTACCTTTGTCATGACCTTTTAAAGGGGTTTAGTGATGGGAGTTCTTAATCCCATACTAGACCATTATTCTTTTTCCATAATTTTTTTATATATATATTATATATATTTTTTATGCAGCCTTGTGCACTTTATATATATATATATATATATATATACATGTATATGGTTTTTTTTTAAATCACAATGAGTTCTATTCTTTTAAATGTATCCTTGATGAATTGTATTATGAAGAGATCACTTGAGATATAGTATTGATGCATTAGCACTTTATACACTGGTGAATGTTGAGATGACATATTACATTATGTGCATCGGCAATAGAATAAGCTCCCGGCGAATGATCTCATAGTGAATGATTGAAGGTAATGAAGCAGTAGAAATATCCACCATTCTCCGGTGAAATATAGCTTTGTGAGCTCCGGGTTACTCCGGAAGTATTGCCAGGCATATGAGGAGTTAATGTGGGGATTTACTGTATCTACTATTTAAACCTAGATGCCGTGCTGTGAGGACACGCCCTCAGAGGAAGTCAAAAGGACGAAACGTCAGGGCGTGACCTCACGGCAATAGGAAGTGACTTTTGCACTCCAACTGCGCTCCAGAGTCAGGAAGTGGTGAGTGCGGAGGTCTACGGTGGATGGGACCGACGCGCAAACACCATACCACACAAAGGAGCCGGGAACAGCACGTCCCATTTATATCAAGACTGTTTTAGTGCTGTACGTTAGTGACTGATGTAAAGGGAAGATTGTGAAATAAAAGTTTAAACGGGACTACACTATCTTCGTCTTTTCTTATCACTCCGAGACCACCAGGAGAGGCATCCCAGGATTCCAGTGTCTGTGAGAGAGGCGTAGGACGAGTGGATTATCCAGGATTGCAGTGCCAGTTATATTCATCCATTTGGTGAGTAGGAACCCCTAAGAGGTGATACAAGGGAGAAGAACCGGGGAACTGTGGATAATGTGTAAACCGTTATCAGCAGGGACCCCATAAAGATCTCATTGTTGGACATTAATACACCTGTTACCTGGTTGAACCTTCAGAGTTTTATTCTCTTATGGACTTTCATAGGATAGAGTGGTCATATCCATCTTTGTGACCATTAAGCGCTGCTTTAGGAACTGACACATTTATGTTGTTATAGTTTTTACAAATTTTATATATGATTTTGCATTTTCTTGATGCTTTTGAAAGCGGCAGCTGAACTTTATGTATTTATTTAATGACATATAGTAGTATTTGTCATTTCTGTCGGATTTACTAACTTTAAATCCTTTTGGGCCCATAGCGCCGAGATAGTGGAAATAGGCCTTGAATTTCACTACTTTTTGTAATCCAGATATGTAGAAATATTTTCACAATATTTTCACAATTAAACATAGTCACTGTTGTCTTTTATTAAAAACATTTGCCTTTTAATATGGCAAAGTGAAATATACAAAGTACAGAAACCCTGGTCTGTGTTATTCTTTTATAGCTGCTATTTATTCTAATAAAATATGTAAACTAATTATGTTTTGGATTATTGCGTATCAAGAAAGCTGCTCTTCAGAATAATGTCTAATGAGAAATGTTAGGCACAAATGGTATTTAATGCTGTAGATTCAACTGGTGTTTAGTACTTCTCATGGAGATAATTCATTACTTTGCATGTGTTTCCTGGCACCACTTCCAATTTAGTATAAAGTTTAAAATGTTCTTTTCACACTTACAATTTACTCCCACTGCTATAATGAAAATAGTTCCTTTTTTTTCAAAAGCAAGAAATTCTTAACAATTTTGTTAAAATGTGTTTGAATCGTGACATCCCAATGTAAGAAAATGTTCTGCCAAGTTTTTTCTCTACCTCTCAATATAGAAGAATTTAGCTAGATGCTATCATCTGTTGATGAAGATACAAAGATAGATGTAACTTTTATGAACACTGCACCCAAAGTCTGCAACAAAGGAAAAAGATATTCAGGTACTATCAGAGATGTAATATACACACCCTGGGGCCCATAGCAACATTTTAATGGGACCCCCCAGCAACCTCTCTGTAGCACCTGGCAGGGTTAAAGCGAAATTAAAGTCACAATTAAAAAAAAAAAACTCTGACAAATAGGGGTTTTATCACAGAAGAGACTGTCCTCTGTAGTGTACACTGAGCTGAGCATGTGCAGCTCAATGTACATTAACAGCACCACTTTGTGCCGTGATGATGTGCACATGCGCAGAAGTGACCTCATCATGCCCTGGCCATTCAAGTGGCTGAACAGACAGGACCCAGAAGGTAGACCAGGAGAAGATAGCAGTGCCCCTGGCCAGTGGGAGCACTGACAGTTCAATGCTAGAGGGCATTGACGGGTAAGTTTGTCATAATATGCCAATATGCAATGCATACTAACACATTATAACCTAAATATCCTGGCCCATTCATTATATAAAAAGGGGATTTTATTTACCATAAAACTGCCCTCAGTATTTCACTAGCATTTTTCAGCATCATTTGGTCTTTTTAGGGGTATATAATCTTAGATCCTTGGTGTAAATTGTTGCCCTTGATGTAGATGCCCTACCCTGTCCATTAATACAGCAGTGCTGAAAGTGGTATTCTAGTAGTTAATAAAAAAATAATAGTTGTCGTAGTAATTATAATAAAAATGGTAATCATAATCAACATCATAATGTTATTTTGTGACATAATTATTTGTATTCCTGCACACAATTATGCTTTAACTGTAATAGAAAACTTTTTTTTTTAAGCTGAGCAGGCACAGTGGGATTTTTTACCACCTCAAGGGGATTTTAGCATAAAGGGTGAATTTCAGAATGTTGGCTGGGCTGTAACTGCAGGCAATTGATCTCCTCCCAGACAGGGAAGATGATCTGGCTGTGCTTCTAAAACACCCATCAGCCTTTACAGCAGTTACAACAGATGGGAAGAGCTGTAACTTGGGGTATTCCTGAAGACTTCTGTGGTGGGTTAGCGCTTTAAGAACGAGGTCTAAAGGGGTAAGGGACAATATTAACTTCAACTTCTCCAGTCCCTAAGTGTCCAGTACTGGATCTGTTATTTTCACATGCACACAAGTTTTCAGGTCCCAGAGCACTTCCAAAAATTGTGATGGATGTTTGTAGCCATTCTACTGTATCTATTGAAGTTTCTAGTCCAGCAAGCCAATGTATCTTACCTCTGCCATTGTGTTTTCTGCATGTTCCATAATATATTATGAAAGAGAAATCCAACAAGGAACATGAGATCTGCTTGTAGTAAAAACAGCAGGTATGGGGGTGTGGCCTGGAGCGGCATGGCGTAGGGAGTTCTGACTGAGATCTCCGCTCCGCACAACTCCTTTATACATTGATCCTAGGGTTCTCCTGTCTGTTCACTTACCCACCCTATCTTGAAAGCACAGCTTCTCCTGCTACATCGCAATTTGCCCCCCCCCCCCCAGAGAACAGCGAGACCTGTTCCTAAGCTGGACAGGTTCCTACATGAGGAACCTATGGCTGCAGGAGAAGATGGCGCCGCTCCCCCTGCTGAGACAGATCAAGCCGCATGAGGTACGGCTGAGGTGCTCAAAGTGATCTCCACATGCATGCCAGACCACCCTAACTTAGAAAATAGAGGAGGTGAAGGTGGAAATTTTGCTTATCCATCAAGACTTCCACAAATTCCGTGAGCGGGTATCAGAGACTGAATGGCGGATTAGCCAAGTTGAGGACGAGCTTCCTCCATTAAAGGTCACAACTGAGCAGCTCCAACACCAGCTACAATCTCTGATATGGAGAACAGGCTCCAACACTGCAACCTGCATTTTGTGGACCTGCCTGAGGGAGCTGAAGGCTCAGAATCTATCTTTTTTGCAAAATATGCTCACCAACACCTATGGCAGGGAAGCTTTTTTAGCCTCCTTTTTGGTGAAATGAGCCCACCTGATGGCCATCAGGCCACCTCTTAGTGGGGCCCTCTGCACACCTTCATAGCCAAGTTCATGAATTTCAGAGATTGAGATGCCATTCTCAGGCTTACCCTTGAGAAAGGTAATATTCCTTTCAGAAATGTTAACATGGCGGTATATCCTGACTTTTCCGCTGAGGTACACCATCGTTGAGCTCAGTTCAATGAGTTTAATCTCCCTTTCTTCCACTAACATTTTCCCCACTGACTACTCAACGCAATGGCTCTGCGAAACCTTCATTTTCCTTGCCCTGCATCACCGGCTGATATTTTTTTACATATACTGTACTTCTTTTATCCCCCGCTTCCACTTTCAATAAACTGGCTGGAGATCTCAGGAACTTCTCCATGGGATATTAATGGCCCCCTTCTTTGTTTTGTTCACTGCCATGCCCATCCCTGAAGGAACAACTCCCCGCACCACAGTGTGCTCTTCAGTGTTCACTCTCTTAGGCACTTGTTTTGTGTTGGAACTATGTGTTCCCTTCTGGTACTGGTTTATTGTTCAAGAATAGTTTTCCTGGCCAGCTTACGATGCCCCACTAATGCCTGGTTGATATGGCTCTGCTGTTTCCAGCTGGTCCAGTGTTCACAACTCACCTCATCTTTTTGATTTTTTTGTTTTAGTTGTTATTTTTCATGTCAGTTCATTAACGTAATGGCTGTACAGAGGTATGCATTTGATTCTCAGAGGATGTGTCTAGTAACTTTCCTAATATTAGTGGCTAAAGAATTCCATGCCTTTTTCACTGTCCATTATTCTTATGAGGATGTAGCTACCTTTTTACAAAAGGGCCATTTCCCTTCCCTGACCCCCTCCCAAATTAGTCAATTAAAAGCCCCCATAACCACGGATGATATTGATAAGGCTATTGTTCATTGAGCAACAAAGACCCCGGATCAGATGGACTCCAATTGGAATTCTATACCCAACTTAGGGAAACTTTAGTTCTAAGACTGTGAGAATTATTTAAAGATATCTTTGATTTATTTACTTTCCCAGCCTCCATGAGAGAAGCTCTAATAATACGTATTCCGAAGCCAGGCAAGAATCCCTCGCTTCCTGAATCGTATCGCCCCATTTGCCTTTTACAATTACATATTAAAATCCTCACCAAAAATGTTGTTAGGCCTAAACAAAGTAATCCTTAAACTGATCCATTTGGACCAAATTTGATTCATGCTCGACAAAAATGCCATCTTTAACTTGAGAAGACTCTTCCTGAATCTGAAAGCTACATGACATTGTAGGTTCCCGTATAGTGGTTAGCCTGGATGCCGCCAAGGCATTTGAGTAAGTCGAATGGGAATATTTATGGGAATGTCTTTATAGATTCGGTTTTGGCCCCAAATTTATTAAATGGATTCAACTGCTATACAAATCCCCTGTTGCCAAAAATCAGGTCAGTGGCAGGATCTCTGACCCTTTTCCCCTAAGCAGAGGCACACGGCAGGTATACAAATTGTCCCAGTTACTTTACGACCTGGCAGCCTTGTGCCTTGTTAAACAATTCAGAGAATTCTCGGCCCTACAAATCCCAAATCCTCACCTTAGATCCTGGACCCCCCACTGCACACCAAGCCACTCTACCTCTGATACGTGCAAGCCAGATCAAGTATCTGGGAGTTCAGGTCAGTCAGTCCCCGGCAGATTATGCTAGACTCAATGTGGGACCTCTATTCACAACACTCAAATCAAAAACTCAAACCTGGTCCTGGCTCCCCCTCGGGGTTAAGGGGTGCATAAACCTGGTAAAGATGATTCCTTTGCCCAAGCTTCTTTATATATTTTGGCATTCCCCTGTATATTTGCCACTCTGTATATTCAAATCCTATGGACTCTATCCTCAATTCCTTTATCTGGGGCAACTCCTGACAAAAATTATCCTGGCATGCCTTAAAAACCCTACAGATATGGGAGGCACTGCTCTCCCAGATCTCAATCTATACTATTTGGATGCCCAACTTTCCCATTTTTTTTATTTTGACAAAGAGGATAAGGAACACTGCATTGCTTTAGCATGCCCACAAACCTCTGTCCTGGTCGTACACCCCTTTCAAATCCTGCTTAGGGATGCCCGTGGTCCAACTTACCTGGGAGGTCGCTGAGGTATATATATCACCATTGTAAAATATGGGACATGGTGACACGCAGAATAAAGGCTCTAAATACTCATGCCCATACACACCTTTGGGGTAACTCAGCCCTACCGGAACTACTTGCCATTCCTGATTGCTCGTGGGGTTATATATCTCTCCCAAGTATTAGACAATAATGGTGTCAGGTCATTTCAAGACCTTAAATTGTCATTCAATTTACGAAACGTTATGTTCTTTCTCTTCCTCCAGCTTCGCCATGCACTGCACACACAGTTTGGGGATTCTGTCCCCGATATAACTCCTTTTTGTATGTCTTTTTGTGCACAGACCCCAAAAAAATAATGTCCAACTTTTTATATTTGCCTTCTCCAACCAACAGTGGCTGAATTAACCCTTTGGCTAAAAGCTGGGTGGGATGCGGACGTGGGGTAGCTGGAGGGCGAAGAGTGGGAGGATGGCCTGACATCTTGTAAGCTTGTTTCCTCAATTATCCAACAGACTCGCACGGTTATATATACTACACAAATCTTACATTACCCCTATCTGCATATCGAAGTACAAGAAGCATCGGGACTCCTCCTGCCCTAGATGCAGAGAATCTGTTGGTTCATTTTACCATCTACTGTGGTCCTGCCTGATCATTCAGGGATACTGGGTACGCTGGTTAGACCTGGCGTCTACTTCCACAGGGGAAAATCCAGCTACAAAGTAAGCACTGAAAACATGTATAATACCACCTCCTCTTTCTTTTTTATGTACTTTTGGAATAATGTGTGCTTGAACTCTACTCACATCCACCCACACCAGATCTCCTGCAATTTACCACACCAGTATGATTGACCTTGGGCGAATTTCTCTGGCTGGTACTTATTGGTGTCTGTAAACCCTTGCTTATTTTAAGTGTTAATAGTTACATTATGTACTCAAGACCATTGTATTATTTCCTACCTTTGTACACCTCTTTTACTTTCTAATAAAAGTTTATTGGATTTAAAAATAAAACAGCAGGTAGGCAGACTTTAGAACATTAGTAGTGAGTCAGCCAACTTCTGAGAACGCTTCTTGGGCGGAGCGAAATTCATTAAGCGAGAGGATACTTCCGGTGACGTCACGTCCGCTCTTTGGAACGCAGACCGCTATCTGTGAGTTCCAGAGCTGTGTTTTTCATATGCCCATATACAAGAGGAAAGTTTGTAAGTGTGCAATCTGCTTTTTAAACGTTTATTACAAATAAATACGGAATTACATTATGGATCTCTCCTGATTCTATTTCTCCACACTTGTATGAGGATCTTTACCCCACCTGCTGGAGCCCCAAGAGGTAAGAAAAAACGACCATCTTTAATCACTGGAGGATTGCAAGTCCTTTTAATACAGGCCCTAAAATCATTACAAGTTGGTGAGTGAGGGTACGTAACGAGGGGAGCACGAAACAGCACTTTATTGATACCACGGGCACTGGATGAATATGACAATAAGCACCTTGAAGAACTTAAAATTTATATGTATTCTTGCACAGAACACTGATTGTATTTTTTTTTATGATGAATCATGGCTAAAGTATAATATTGTGTGTGAGACACATATTAGGCACTTTCTTGCTAAGACAGCGCTGAGTACACATGCAAACAATCTGAGAGGAAACACATACCTTACACCTGGGCAGCAGTCTTATATATTTATAGATTTTCACACACATCATAGTGCGAGGATCACGTAACTTAGTTTATTGGTAGTGAGTCAGTTCACTTGTGCATTCTCAGAGAGTTATACAAAATCAGTGGACCATGCAACCTGTATATTTATTCCAGACCAATGCAAAGAAAACATTAAAAGGTACACAAAGAAAACACTTGCGGATACACAAGTAAAGCCATTGGCAAGAGATTGCTATATGTTAATGCACTAAAGAGCAAGAACTTTTTAATGAATAAGTCCACTTATTTTGTTTTTCTTTAGTGTTTGAGCAACAGAATTATATCTACTAATATATTGGAAGCAGTTTTATGCTGAAATACTGCAGTGGGCAATCTTCAGAAATTGCATAACACAGTAAATAATTTTAATGAAAAGATACATGGAATTGGCTATAACAATTAGGCTTGTGCAATTCGTTTCGTAACGAATTGAAATTCGTCCGAATTTAGCAACTTTCGGACATTCGGAAGCATTCGAATTTCCGAACAAAGCAATTACGAATAAGACCGAATCCGAAATAAATTATACCGCAAATAGCGAATGCCCGAATGTCTTCGGCATAATTCGTTATGAAAAAGTTACGAATGTACGAATCCATTCGAAGCACAATAACACTCACTCTGCTCTCTGCTTCTCCCACACCGTGCTGAACTCCCTCTCAAAATGGTGTACAGGGGCGGAGGTTATAGCCGCATGTAAAAAACGAAAGTAAAATACGAGATTTCGAATCCATTCGAAGCACAATAACACTCACTCTGCTCTGCTCTCTGCTTCTCCCTCACCGTGCTGAACCCTCTCAAAATGGTGTACAGGGGCGGAGCCTATAGCCGCATGTAAAAAACGAAAGTAAAATACGAGATTTCGAATCGTTACAAATAACCGCAATGTATTTAGAAAAGTACAAATCCATTCGAAGCACATTAGGCATAATAGGCAGCGTCGTTGTGAGAGAGACACGGAAAATTACGAATCAACGAACCCAAAAAAAGTTACGAAAGTAGGAGTTGTGTCCAGAATCAACGAAAAACAACGTACTCTACCGAAAGTACGAATTATAAAGCAACAAAAAATTCAACGAAAAATGTCGCTTGCAAAAATACGAATGAGTCCGAACACGAAAAATCCCGTCTAGCAAAATTACGAATGATTACGAATCAACAGGACCGGAAAGAAACGAACCGAAACGGAACGAATTTTTCCGTTGTGCACAAGTCTAATAACAATTACCTTAGTTTAAAATAGAGTTGGGAATAACAGCTAACAAGCAACTCCAGAAAACACTTGAGTAATAATTAACATTTATGTGCTAATAAACTTTACTGCCTACACCAGATAATAGACCAACTTTCAGAAAATTGCCATTGATTTTATTAAGCTTTCTGTTTTTTAAACTCTTTTCTAAATACTTGTTTTACATACAGAAAAGTATAGATACAATAACCACCAAATTGTTCAAGCACATCTGCTGATATAGGTGTTACACTTAAATGTAAATACACAGACATTTAACTAAGGGTACTGAAAAATGTATTACACTTTCATTATAGAGTAAATGTAAAAGCTACTAAAAGTAATTTCCCAAGCTGCAGAACCAAAGCTACCCCTACTGTTCTGGCTTAAAGTGTATTTCAAGCTAGAACCTTCTTTTTTTATTTTTTTTGCAAAGTGTCTATGTCCTGTTGGGGAGATTTTTCTTTAGTTCCTGTGAGACACCTTTCCAAGATGAGGGGGGGGGGGGATATGCTTTCCTAGGCAATGATCAATAGAATAGGTTTACCCATTAGAAGATTTCCTTTTAAACCTCCTGTTTCTGACAACTCAAAATATTTAGTAAATGCCCCCAATTTACAAAAATGTAAAAATGTTTACAAGGTCCAATAATAAGGTTGAATTTCTGCAGCTGAGACACATCGCAATAAACATTTGACAGAGGTCTTGTTTCATCTGCTTATATTTGCCTTTTCTGGTTAATCCTTCCCCCCACCATGAACATGCTGTGGACATACACTGTATTGTCAAAAGTATTGAGACACCTGCCTTTACACGCACATGAACTTTAATGACGTCTTAGTCTGTAGGGTACAATATTGAGTTGGCCCACCCTTTGCAGCTATATCAGCTTAAACTCTTCTGGGAAGGCTGTCCACAAGGTTTAGGAGTGTGTCTATGGGAATGTTTGACCATTTTTCCAGAAGCGCATTTGTGAGGTCAGGCACTGATGTTGGATCAGAAGGCCTGGCTCGCAGTTTCCACTCTAATTCTTTCCAAAGGTGTTCTATCAGGTTGAGGTCAGGACTTTGTGCAGGCCAGTCAAGTTCCTCCACCCAAAAATCGCTCATTCATATCTTTATGAACCTTACTTTGTGCACTGGTCCAAGTCATTTGGTGGAGCCCCCCTATGGTGTGGGGTTGTTCTTCAGGGGTTAGGCTTGACCCCTTAGTTCCAGTGAAGGGAAATCTTAAGGTGTCTGCATACCAAGACATTTTGGACAATTTCATGCTCCCAACTTTGTGGGAACAGTTTGGGGATGGCCCTTCCCTGTTACAACATGACTGTGCACAAACAAGGTCCATAAAGGCATGAATAATCGAGTTTGGAGTGGAGGAACTTAACTCGCCTGCACAGAGTCCTGACCTCAACCCGATAGAACACTTTTGGGATGAATTAGAGCGGAGACTGCGTGCCAGACCTTCTCTCCAACATCATGTTTTGACCTCACAAATGCGCTTCTGGAAGAATGGTCAAACATTCCCATAGACACATTCCTAAACCTTGTGGACAGCCTTCCCAAAAGAGTTGAAGCTATTATATCTGCAAAGGGTGAGCCAACTCAATATTGAACCCTATGGACTAAGACTGGGATGCCATTAACGTGTAAAGACAGAGACAAAGACAAAGACATCCCAATACTTTTGACAATATAGTGTGTATAACCACTAGGGATGAGCTTCGAGTTAAACCCATATTCGACTCTAACATTGCCTGTTCGAATTTCGAACATTATGGGCCGATCACGCCAAATTCGAGTGGCGCGTCATGGCCCATAATTCACTGTGGCATCGCAGTTTATTGCTGGCTGATGATTGGTCAAGCATGCACTATGACCCGCATGCTTTGGCCAATCACAGCGTGGAAAAAACGGAGAGCCATAATTGGCCAAAGCCAGGGTGGCTTTGGCCAATTATGTCTCAGGGGGTTTAGTACATGCCCCACACTATATAAGTCCGCCGGTTTGGCGGGCTTGTGTAGTGTGTTGCGGCATTGGTTAAAGGAAAGAGACAGAGAGAGAGACAGTGTAATTTGATTTGAGTTAGATAGAGCAGGCAGGCGAGTCAATTAGCTGCAGTTACAGTGTGTAGAGGATATATATGCATCCTAGGTGTTGTATATATATTTACACACTGTATTCAGTTTAGCTAGATCCGTTCCTGTTTTTCTCTAATCTCTATACTGACAGGCAGGCAGATGATTGTGCTAGCTGCAGTGTTTTACTTGGTGTACTGTGTCCTTTGCACAGTGTGAACCAAAAGCTTACCTGAATACAATTGCTGGTGTTCTGATACAAATACAGGCAGGGAGCTGCAGTATTTTGCTTTGGTGTGCACCAAAAGCTTACCTGAATACAATTGCTGGTGTTCTGATACAAATACAGGCAGGGAGCTGCAGTATTTTGCTTTAGTGTCCTTTGCACAGTGTGCACCAAAAGCTTACCTGACAGGCATACTATAGACACACCCCAGGTACGACATTTAAAGGAATATTTCACTTTTTTTTTCCTTCACTTTATGCATCATTAAAATCACTGCTCCCAAAAAAACGTCCGTTTTTAAAATGTATTTTTACATTGATACATGTCCCCTGGGGCAGGACCCGGGTCCCCAAACCCTTTTTAGGACAATAATTTGCATATTAGACTTTAACCACTTGCCGCCCGCCCTATAGCAGATTGACGGCGGCAAAGTGGTTTCAATATCCTGACTCATATGACGTCCAGCAGGATATTGAGCGCATCGCGGCGATCGTTGTTACGGGATGTCAGTCAGACACCCTGCAACACTGATCTAGGTAAAGAGTCTCCAACGGAGACTCTTTACCACGTGATCAGCCGTCTCCAATCACGGCTGATCACGATGTAAACAGGAAAAGCCGGTCATCTGCTTTTCCTCACTCCTCACTGTCAGACGCGAGTAGAGGAGAGCCGATCGGCTGCTCCTCTGACAGGGGGGGGTTTGTGCTGATCCATTATCAGTGCAACCCCCCCCGAGGATGCCCACACTGGACCACCAGGTATGCCACCCTAGACCACCAGGGATGCAAATTAGAAATGGCTAATGGATGCCAACCAGTGCCCACAATGGATGCCAATCAGTGCCCACAATGGGCACCACTGATTGGCAGGCATTAGTACAACACATTACAGTACAGTGCCACCTATCAGTGCCCATCCATGCCACCTATCAGTGCCCATCCATGCCCATCTGTGCCACCTATCAGTGCCCATCCATGCCGCCTATCAGTGCCCATCCGTGTCGCCTATCCGTACCGCTTCATGCCGCCTATCTGTGCCCATCTGTGCCGCCTATCTGTGCCCATCCCTGCCGCCTATCTGTGCCCATCCCTGCCGCCTATCTGTGCCCATCCCTGCCGCCTATCTGTGCCCACCCGTGCCGCCTACCAGTGCCCATCTGTGCCGCCTATCGGTGCCCATCAGTGCCGCCTCATCGGTGCCCATCAGTGCCGCCTTATCAGTGCCCATCAGTGCAGCCCCATCAGTGCTCATCAGTGAAGGAGAAAACTTACTTATTTACAAAGTTTTGTAACTGAAACAAAAAAAAAAGTTTTTTTCAAAATTTTCGGTCTTTTTTGAATTTTTTAGCAGAAAATAAAAATCGCAGAGGTGATCAAATACCACCAAAAGAAAGCTGTATTTGTGGGAACAAAATGATAAAAATTTAGTTTGGGTACAGTGTAGCATGACCGCGCAATTGTCATTCAAATTGCAACAGCGCAGAAAGCCAAAAATTGGTCTGGGCAGGAAGGTGTATATGTGCCCAGTATGGAAGTGGTTAAAGGTAGCACTTTTGATTTTGAACATTCGAGTCCCATAGACTTTAATAGGGTTCTAAAGTTTGCGCAAACTTTCGGTCCGTTCGCAGGTTCTGGTGCGAACCGAACCGGGGGGTGTTCGGCTCATCCCTAATAACCACTTTGCCTCTCACACCTGTTCACCTCCTATGGACCAGTTTACGTTTCTGCTACAGACCTATTTATTCGGCAATAATTTTTTAATTACTTACGATAACAAGGTAATACTTATTTTGATAATCAAGGGACGGACAAAGCTTTCTTTTCATGAGATTGTCTTGCAACAATGTTTTTTTTGCAACCGTTGTCATTTTTAAAATTGCATTAAATTAGGATTCTTGTACAAAGCATTGTAAAGTTATTTACAAAAATAAATGATGTTTTTTCTTCAATTCTGCAGGATTTTTTTATTTTAATTTTTTAAATGGGAAATGTGTAAATACAGTATATATTAAATGTTTAACATTTTTACACAAGAACGGTTTAAATACAGTATTAATACTTGGTAAAACAAACAATCTAAAACAAATCAGCAGAAAAATAGAACTTAGGGCTGATTAGAGTAAAGTAAAGGTTAATAGGGAATGAAACAAAGAAGCATGTTATAAAAAATAAAAAAAATTGTTTTACTTGTCAGGTTGCTTTAAATTACTTCATCTGCAGATCATGGCATAGACTACTCTAGCCAACACCCACATATGATGCGAAGACTCCACTTTTTTTACAATATTCAGTTCCTGATGGGACAACCCAGGCTTCACAAATGTGTTGTACAATTGCAGAAAGTCCGCATTGCATGACTCCAGATCGACTTTCTTTGCAAACATTCTGCAAGTCTGCTGCAAGTTCTGGTTCAGTTATGTTGTGCAATAGTCATTCCACCACAGGGGTCATTGTGGCTACATTTTCATGCTGCAGACTTGCGGAGCTCTTGCTGTAGACTCACCTTGCCATGCAAATTTGCTACAAATTGGAAAAGTGTCAACTAGAACTTGTTTCAAGTGTCTGCAAGTGTACAAATTGCCAGTGAAAATGTGCAGTAAGTTAACAGACTTCCAATTCAACACTGCCACAAATTTGTGGAAAGTTATTCTTGCTATCTGGGAAAGTACATTCTACATTGAAGGATGCAGGAAGGAAACACCTATGGTCTTGATTTACTAAAACAAATAGACAACAGCAAGTATAAATCACTATGGTATGGATCATGGGTCCTCATGAGCATGCAGATGCACTTGTGCACAGCAAAAGCAATTCTTAACTCTATCTAGCTGATCATGCATTTATGTTCAATGCATATCATAAACTCTTTGTTTACGTTTCATGTTGCATTTTTTTTTAAAATAATGCTTTTGTGACTTCTGTCTCAGAAAAGTCTACTAAGACATGCTTGTGTTAACACAATTCCTGCTAAATGGCAAAAAAAAAAAGAAAAGAATAATAATCCATTCCAAGCACCAGTGTATGGAACCTTGTGTAGCTGCTAGAATCCTATATGCTAGCAAGTGTGTGAACTACAATACCCCATCTACCAGTGTATAGCCCCGTACACACGGTCGGACTTTTGCCCAATAAACTTCGTTTTAAGCAAGTTGGACCAACAATCCGACCGTGTGTACACTCCATCAGACAAACTTTTTTTCGTTTGGTTTTGTTTTCATCGGACAAAAGTTGGGTCTGCAAACGGACAAACTTTTGCCCAACAAAAGTCTGATGGAGCAAAGTCCTACCGTGTGTACAGAAAACCATAGGACTTTTGTCCGATGGACAAAACAACTAATGTTAAAATCAACCAACAATAGCAGAAGTTGACCAAAGGGTGGCGGTAAAGAGCAGAAAAGAGCAGAAAAACCATGTGATGTTGCAAAAAGTTTTGGGAAAGTTTGCAGAAAAGTCCTGTGGTGTGTATGCTATGGGTGTGCCCGGCCAACTCCGTTCGAACAAAAATCCACGGAAAAGTCTGATGGAAGTCCGACCGTGTGTACGAGGCTTTTGGGTCCCTAACTCACTTTGAATGTCCTTTTAATGCTAGTGTGGCTGAATTCCTACAGGTTAAGCACATTTTAAATTGTTAATAGCAGTTAGGTTAGATCTGCCACAAAACATTAAAGAAAATAATTTTTTTACTTTGGCCATTTGGAATAGAGTGATGGCAATCAATAATACTCTGTCGGATACATGGGAATGGTATCACTTTACATAGGCCTATAGATGCAAGATTCCAAAAAAGAAAAAAAAAATTATTATACTTGAATAGTAATATACTTGTATGCTCCTTAAACAAGAAATACCCTTAGCCCTGGTTCACACTGGTGCGATTTGACATGCGATTTGACATGTCAAATCGGTGAAATTTGCCGCAAATTGCGGGCAATGGCACCGTCCTAATCGGTGTGACGCCGCATCTGCGGTGCTGCACCGATTACAAAAAGTAGTTTCTGTACTACTTTTTGCGATTTCAGCCGCGATTTACATTGACATCTGTTTCAGATGTCTTTGAAATCGCGTCTGAAATCGGGACTGCCAGCAGGAGTGAAATCGTGCGAGTTCAGCTGAACTCGCAGGCTTCACTCCCGCAGCCCCAGTGTGAACGTGGGCTTATACCCTTATTTTGAATACCCAATACTAAAGACCCTGCCTCAACTGAGTATTTCATTACTTTGTATTTAAACATGAATATATCTTTGCAGGAAACACATAATCTCGTTAACATTGAGGTCATGCTCCTTTTCTAAATACCCATGTATCCATAGACACAGCAGACATTTTTTTACTAATCAGCTATGCTACATTTGTTCAGTTACACTGTAACATAAGGGCACATGTGAAAAGTTTTGAACAGAAAATATTTTTCGTTATTTGTGTATCGTGGAACAAGCATAGACCTTCTGCCCTCACCAGTGTCTCTAGAAAGTCTAATTAAATATTGACATTTACATTGAATGTAGCAACATGGTAGATGGCAAAATATTAATAAAGCAATAGTACTAAAGCATTCTGTCATTTTAATAATTAATCCAGTTTTTATGTTGACATGCTAACCTGTTGGATGCTTTTGATGTGATCTGTTTAATAGAAAGACCAATTAAATGTCTGTTAACAAACACATTTTCACTAGGCAGGGGGCTCTGTTGCTGTTTCTCCTCAGATTGTGATTTTATGCTCTGGATCCAAATTTTCTGGGACAGCCAACTGCCAGTTTGTCATTGATTTGGGGCCTAATACATGTGTTTCCATTAAAGGAAGCAATTCAGGTAGGCCGCAGAAAGTTCTTGTTTATGGCAGCTAATTGCAACTGATGGCCCAGTCCCAATCTGACTCCTTCTAATATGTTGAACCCCATAAAAAGCTGAAAGAAAACCTATGCTTTGCCCATGTAATTATCACTTTAATTCTTGCCCCCACAGCAGCACAAACCTTTCTTTCACTCTCCCACAACTCCATTAATCTACTAGGAATGAATCAAACTATGTAGTCTATCCTTAGGTCCTCTCTGCCCACATATTGAAGCCTTTACTAGTTGCATGTCAACACAGTACTTTTTGAATTGCTATTTAAGTCTTTTAAAGTGGAAGGTCAGTCAAAACCCAAGTAAAGCTAAACCCACTCTCACATCGATTCTAAGCCTAAGAAAAGATCTGTATACTTATCTTTTCTGAAGCTGCTCCAGTCTGGTCACATGATCTCTCCAGTGGCAGTTTCTGTGTAGGAGAGATCGCCAACAATGCCAGCAAATGCCTTTTGAGATGATGTCACCCAAAGGCTTACTATGGATAGAAATGAGAAGGCCTGAAAAAAAGCGGATACATTAGGAAAACTTTTAAGCCTTTTTTTTGTGGAATATATTGTTTTACAATGATAAATAATGTATACATGACCTGGTATTCAAACTATATACCATGAAGACTTTAATGAAAAATTTCTAAGACTTTATGTAAAGTCTTAAATTATTGTAAGTTCTTTAAGCTGAAGACAAGTAAATCCTGGAATACAATTCATGTAACACTGTACTTCTCAATGCAGTTCTAAAACAAGAGAAAAATGCATTTCTGCCACTAGGGTGCACTGTAGGCGAAAGGCTCCAGTTTAGTTTGCCTACAGTTGGGCAAACTGTACCTCCTACAGTTTGGTTTGGTGATTGTTGGAATACAGTGGATAGTTTCTGTCCTCCTCAGGCCTTAAAGAAGTATGGTGTACAGATTTTTTCTGAATCATACTTTCCTAGGTGGATGCAACATCGGTACACCTCTAACACTGAGAACCGAGCGTTCTAACACCGCAGATCACTCGCTTATCACAGCACCCCGAGCAGAGAGCTGGTGATTCAGTCAACGCTCTCTGCTCTGCCCCCTCCTCGCTCACTGGACCGCTGGGCTGTAAAGAGGGTTGGACCGGCTGGCTCAGGCTCTCAGCGGCTCGCTGAGAGGCTGAGCCGGGTGCCGGTCCTGACCCCAGTGTCGCGATCTTGCCTGAGCCTGGACCAGCTCTGTGATGTCAGCAGACAGCGGACTTCAGCCTGCTGTCTGCGGGTCACAGGAGTGCAAAACGAACTGCACTCCTGTGATCCACAGGGGAAGTACAGCCAAACAAGCTTTGGTTGTACTTCTCTTTTGACAGGTAAGAGCGTAAATTTGTCTGACAAATTTGTTTATCTTTATAACCTTTAAATGATTTCCATTAGTGTTCTCCACCATCACAGTGTATGTTTACCTATAGTCTGGTGAGTAAATAGTTGTTTTCTTTTCCTCCTCTCAGTAAAATGGTGAGATCTAGAGTTTGGAAACATTTCCAAAGTGCAATTTCTGCTGAGATCAGAGCTGCACTTTGCAAATATTGTAAGAAGAAATATTATTTTTCAAATGCTACAAGGATGACAAAACGCATCCTTGCATGCCTGAGGTAACCTAAAGACACTGAAAACTACTTTATGGAATGAAATTAGGATCATAATTAGGGATGAGCTTTATGTTCGGGTCAAACACGAGTTCGACTCGAACATTGGCTGTTCGCCCCCGTTCGTCTAAAAACGAACATTATGGGGGATTATGATAAGACATCGCAGTGCATTGCTGTCTGATGATAGGCCAAGCATGCACTATGACCCGCATGCTTTGGCCAATCACAGCGCCGTCAGCAAAGAGAGCCATAGTTGGCCAAAGGCAGGGTGCCTTTGGCCAAGTATGACTCAGGGGGTTAAGTCCACGCCCCACACTATAAAAGGCCGCCTGCACACCGGCCCTGTGTAGTGTGTTGCTGGCGTTGAGAGGGAGAGAGAGAGAGTGTAATTTAATTTAGTTTGAGCAGGCAGGCGATTCAGTTAGCTGCAGTGTATTAAGTATATATATACTCTAGATCTGACTGCAGGCCATTCCTGGTGTACATATTCAAATACACTTTCAGGCAGGCAGGCAGGTGATTCAGTGATCTGCAGTGCATAAAATATATATACTGTCTCCTACATATATATCCACTGCATTCTAGTCTAGCCAAGCCTATACCTGACTGCAGGTAATTCCTGGTGTTCCTCAAAATGCCATTGTATTAAGGGCTTGTGATGTTTTAAATGTTTTTCTGGAAAAGCGCTCACCAGCAATGATGTAGTCTTAGACCTATTTTGTCACCATGACAATGACTATGTGGTCTATGAGCCTCTATATAAAGTCAAGCTGCCGGGGTCACATGCATACCCATGAGTAAGTCACGTGTCGTTGACGCAACGCGTAGGGGGAGGAGCTTAGTGATGCTCCCAGCAGCTGAAGGAAGACATTGAACTGACTGAGCTGACTACAAGCACTGTTTTATATCCAGGATATGTGAGTGTAACCACACACACAGCTGAGTAGGAGACTGTGGTGTGGTGCTTTACTGCGCAATGATCTTTGTTTTTTTTTGTGTTTTTTTTTGTATTTCCTACACATGTCCATCTAATTCATATGGGAACCGGGAGCATATTAGGAATCACTGAGTGAATTCATCGCCAGCAGATGGGCAGATCCATGGAGTGATTATAACAGAGGGACATTGGCTGGTGTATGCACCGGAGGTTTGAATTGAGAAATCTGTGGACTTGTTTATCCCATTCATTTGGGGCCAAGTTTTTGAGTGATATTAGCATTATGTGGTTAGGTTCATCTACTCCGCTTTGCATTTTTATCCTGCGCTGCTTAAATTGATTAAGCAATCAATATTGATTTATGTACACAGTACATGGAGCATTGAGCACTGGGTTTATTGTCACATTTCTGGTTCACATTTATAAATATCTTTGTTTGAAGATTCACCGTGTAAAACTTTAGGTTGGTGCCACAGCGCATCATTATATTATATTAATTCCTGGTGTACGTATTCAAATATACTTTCAGGCAGGCCAGGCAGGTGATTCAATGATCTGCAGTGCATAAAATATATATACTGTCTCCTACATCTATATCCACTGCATTCTAGTGTAGCCAAGCCTATACCTGACTGCTGGCCATTCCTGGTGTACATATTCAAAGACACTTTCAGGCAGGCCGGCCAGGCAGGTGATTCATAGTTACATAGTTAGTCAGGTTGAAAAAGGACACAAGTCCATCTAGTTCAACCATAAAAAAATAAAAATAAAATAAAAAATATCGTACAATCCCATATACCCAATTCTATACCCACAGTTGATCCAGAGGAAGGCAAAAAACCCCCAGCAGAGCATGCTCCAATTTGCTACAGCAGGGGAAAAAATTCCTTCCTGATCCCCCAAGAGGCAATTGGATTTTCCCTGGATCAACTTTACCTATAAATGTTAGTACCCAGTTATATTATGTACATTTAGGGAAGTATCCAGACCTTTCTTAAAGCGGAGCTCCGCCCTAAAGTGGAACTTCCGCTCATCGGAACCCTCCCCCTCTCCGGTGTCACAATTGACACCTTTCAGGGGGGAGGGGGGTGCAGATACCTGTCTAAGACAGGTATTTGCACCCACTTCCGGGAGTCCTTTTTGCGGGAAATCTGCGGGAAGTACGTCACTTCCCGCAGAATTCCCGTTGTGTTCTGGGAGACACTCGGCTCCCAGAACACACGGGGACCAGTCAGAACGGCGCAGCGTGACTCACGCATGCGCCGTAGGGAACCGGGCAGTGAAGCCGCAAGGCTTCACTTCCTGGTTCCCTCACCGAGGATGGCGATGGGGGCAGCAGAGTGACGAGCGATTGCTCGTCCTCTGCTGCGGACGTCGCTGGACTCCAGGACAGGTAAGTGTCCTAATATTAAAAGTCAGCAGCTGTTGTAGCTGTAGCTGCTGGCTTTTAATATAATTTTTTCGGCGGAGCTCCGCTTTTAAAGCAATCTACTGAGCTGGCCAGAAGCACCTCCGGAGGGAGTCTATTCCACATTTTCACAGCTCTGTGAAGAAACCTTTCCGTATTTGGAGATGAACTCTCTTTTCCTCTAGACTTGAGGAGTGCCCGTATCATCTGTGTTGACCTTAAAGTGAATAACTCAACACCTAGTTCACGATATGGACCCTTATATATTTGTACATGTTGATCATATCCCTGTTATTCTCCTCTTCTCAACAGTGAATAAATTCAGTTCCTCTAATCTTTCATGGATTCAGTGATCTGCAGTGTATAAAATATATATACTGTCTCCTACATATATATCCACTGCATTCTAGTCTAGCCAAGACTATACCTGACTGCAGGCCATTCCTGGTGTACTTTTATAGTAAACTTCAGGCAGTGTTTTGCTAATATAATTTTACAGTATGTCTGAAAGGCCACCAAGGAGAGGCAGACGCTCACAGGTCACTAAAAGAGGGCAAGCAGGCTCTGTGTCTACAGCCAACAGTGCTGGTCAAGGACACGGTGCATCTTCAGCACGTGTCCGTGGGGCAGGCTTGTCCTTTTTTTCGGCAGCTGGCCATGTTGAGCCACAACATGCAGAAGAGTTGGTAGAGTGGATTACAAAGCCGTCCTCATCCTCCTCATCCTCTGTCACCCAGGCTCGGAGTACTTTGGCTGCCAATGCAGCTGCCAAAGTGGCCTATTCCATCGGCTCAATGTCATCAGTCACTCCTTCCCTAGCCCCACAATCATGCACGGAGGAGTCCCCCAAACTGTTCGACCACAGTGTCGGGTACATGCTTCAGGAGTATGCGCAGCATTTTGAAGGCTCCGATGATGATACCCAGGTTGAGGAAGGCAGTAACGTGGGCCCAGAGAGAGGGGGTGCCCAAGAAGGACAAGAAACTGGCAGTCATGTTTCCCCAGCTGCAGCATACTGCGAGGAGGGAGGGGATGATGAGGTCACTGACTCTATGTGGGTGCCTGATAGAAGAGAGGAGGAAGAGGAGGAGGCACATATCCAACGAGGCAGGATGCCCTCCAGGGGCCAGCTTAGGGGCAGCCAACCGACTGCATCACACCGCAGAGCTCCACATGTGCAGGGCGCTGCTGACTCTGCGCGTTTTTTCAAAAGTTCTTTGGTGTGGGCCCTTTTTGAGACATGCAGCAGATGGCACCGTTGCTGTTTGCAACATATGTCTGAATCGTATCAAACGTGGCCAAAACAGCAGCTGCTTGGGCACCACATGCTTGACCAGACATATGTCGACCTCCCATGCAGTCTGTTCGCAACAGTACTTAAAAGACCCACACCAAAGAACAAGGCGGACCTCTCCTTGCTCCAACCCCACTATACCTTCAGTCCTCTCAGAGACCTGCACTGAGAGGAATGAAGGTGTAGAATTAGGTGTCTCAAGCACTTGCGGGCAATCTGCTAGCAGTACACCTAAATCCGATTGTAGCCGGCAAATTTCCCTACCCCAGTTGCTAAACCGTCAAAAGAAATTCTGTCCCAGCCATCCACATGCTCAGCGGCTAAATGCTAGTTTGGCTAAATTGCTAGCACTCCAACTGCTGCCTTTTCAGCTGGTAGACTCTGCCCCCTTTAGAGAATTTGTAGAATGTGCAGTACCTCAGTGGCAGGTTCCCAAATGACATTTTTTTCTCGGAAGGCCATTCCGGCCCTCTACTGGCATTTGGAAGGCAATGTCTTGGCCTCGCTGGACAGGGCGGTCAGCGGTAAGGTGCATATTACCGCTGACTCATGGTCCAGCAGGCATGGACAAGGACGTTACCTTTGTTCCGTGGCGCACTGGGTAACTCTGCTGGCAGCTGGGAAGGATGCAGGACAGGGTGCAATATTGTTGGAGCTTGTTCCGCCACCATGCCTCCAAAATGCTGGTAGTGGTGATTCTGCCACACCTCTCTCCTCCACCCCCTCCTTTTCTTCTTCCTCTATGGCCTCTTCCTGTGCAGATTTTTCCTCGGAACCAGCAGTGCTCCGTAGGCGTTCTAGGGGCTACGCAAGCACTTAGGCAAAAAGATGCCATGCGGTGCTTGAGTTGGTCTGCTTAGGGGACAGGAGCCACACTGGGGCAGAGATTCTGTCAGCTCTGCAGGGGCAGGCTCAGAGGTGGTCGATGCCATGCCAGCTTCAGCCAGGAATGGTGGTTTGCGACAATGGCACCAACCTCCTCTTCGCCTTCCGACAGGGACAGTTGACCCATGTTCCCTGTTTCGCTCACGTATTTAATTTGGTGGTGCAGCGGTTCTTGTGCAGGTACCCGGGCTTACAGGATCTCCTGAGGCAGGCCAGGAAAGTCTGTGGGCATTTCTGCCAGTCATATAATGCCAGTGCTCGGCTGGCTGACCTTCAAAAGGAATGCAACCTGCCCAAGAACCGCCTCATCTGTGACATGCCTAGCAAGTGGAACTCAGCGTTGGCAATGCTGCAGCGGCTGCACATGCAGCAGAGGGCAATCAATGAGTACCTGTGCAAGTATGGCACCAGGACAGGGTCAGGGGAGCTTGGCTTTTTTTTTTTGCCACGCCAGTGGCTAATGATCAAGAATGCATGCACTGTCCTGTCACCATTTGAGGAGGCCACGAGGATGGTGAGCAGTGACAGTGCATGCATCAGTGATACTGTCCCATTTGTCTTCCTGTTGGAGCACACACTGTGTGGAATAATGGACAGGGCACTTGGGGCAGAACAGAGGGAGGAAGAGGAGGACTTCCTTACCTCTCAAGGCCCCCTTTATCCAGACAGTATTCCTGCGGGACCGCCGATCACACCGGAAGAGGAGGAGGAGGATGAGGATTGTGTCAGCATGGAGGTGGAGCCTAGCACTCAGCATCAGCAGCAATCTTCAAGGGATCGTTTACAGTCCCCAGAAACCCATGGACTTGTACATGGCTGGGAGGAGGTGGCTGTGGATCATGTTGTCCTTAGTGACCCAGAGGACTCCGGACCGAATGCCTCAGCAAACCTACGCTGCATGGTCTCCCTGATCCTGCAAAGCCTGCGAAAGGACCCTCAGATTCGTGGAATCAAGGAGAGGGATCAGTACTGGCTGGCAACCCTTCTTGATCCACGTTACAAGGGTAAGGTTGCAGGACTTATCCAGCCTTCGCAGAGGGAACAGAGGATGAAACATCTTCAGGAGGCCTTGCAGAAAGGTTTGTGCAATGCGTTTACAGAGCCTGGGAGGTTACAATTTCCTGGTCCTGGACAACGTGTTGCTGAGGCTTCAGTCAGTCACAGAAGGAGTGGTGGAGAAGGTGGCTGTCTGACTGATGCGTTCAGACAATTTTTTAGTCCGCAGCCCCAAGGTCTGATCGGTTCCAGCAACCATCGCCAGCGTCTGATTTTACATGGTGCAGGAATACCTAGGGGCAAGATCAGACTTGGAGACCTTTCCAACCAAAAATCCACTGGGTTACTTGGTCTTGAGGATGGATCACTGGTCAGAGCTTGCACAGTATGCAATTGAGCTACTGGCCTGTCCTGCATCCAGCGTTCTATCTGAACGCACATTCAGTGCTGCTGGAGGCTTTGTAACCGATAACAGAGTGTGCCTGTCCACAGACTCAGTTGATCGGCTCACCTTCATAAAAATGAATCGGTCTTGGATCACCAGCTACCAAGCACCTGATGCTGATGTAACCGATTTGAAGTTTACTATGAATGCGAGATCCCTTGAAGACTGCCTATGCTGATGCTGAGTGACTATCCTGTTATTCTGAGTGACTATCCTATTCCTCCTCAATGTTCATGTTGATAGCGTCTAAGAACATTTTTGTTTCTGGGCACCACCACCAGTGGCTAAGGCCCAATTTTTCTGCCCCTGTTTAACAGGGGCATGTAATTACAATTTTTGCTGTAATATTTTGCAGCAGGGCTCCTTCCTGTGCTCAACTAGAGTATCTGTGAGGGGTTGCAGTGTTGTGGCACCACCACCACTGGCTAAGGCCCAATTTTTCTGCCCCTGTTGAACAGGGGCGCGTAATTACAATTTTTGATCTAATATTTCTCAGCAGGGCCCGTTCCTGCGCCCACCAAGAGTAACTGTGAGTCTTTACAGTGTTGTGCCACCACCACCACTGCCTAAGGCCCAATTTTTCTGTCCCTGTTCAACAGGGGCATGTGATTACAATTCTTGATATAATAATTCATTGCAGGGCCCGTTCCAGCGCCCACCAAGAGTAACTGTGAGGGCTTAGTGTTTTGGTACCACCAACACCTAAGGCCCAATTTTCTGCACAGTATATAGGGCAGGCCGTATAGTATATACAGGCGGTCCCCTACTTTCAAACATAAGACTTACAAACGACTCCTACTTACAAACGGAGGGAGGAATGGAAATTCTCTCCTGTAAGAGTTAATATGGGAAAAAGGTGTCTCCACTGATGCTTTATCACCAATCCTTGTTTCCCTAAACCCCAAAATTTCTAAATCCAATTGTCATTGGGACAGAAAGTAAGGTGAAATCTTCTGAACAGGGGCACAGACAGCAAAACAAATGTTACAGGGGTGATGATAGCCCTTCCCTATTTTATCCAAAAAGCTTTAAAATAGATTTTTAGGCTGGAGCTACACTTACAAAATGTGCTTGTTCCAAATTACAAACAGATTCAGCTTAAGAACAAACCAACAGTCCCTGTCTTGTTTGGACCGCCTGTATACTGCTGTTCAGAGTATGTGTGTGTGTATATGTATATATATATATATATATATATATATATATATATGTATATGTGTGTGTGTGTGTGTGTGTGTGTATATATATATATATATATATATATGTGTGTGTATATATATATAGGGCCTAGGGGCCCCACGCCTTTTCTTTTTTTAAATTTGGGTGCTGGATTCCCCTTAATATCCATACAAGACCCAAAGGGCCTGGTAATGGGCTGGGGGGGTACCCATGCCGTTTTTCTCAATAAATTTCATCCATATTGCCGGGACCTGACATTACATTTCAGCCGCAAGCAATTTTAAATGACTTTTATTCCTTTAGAAATGTCATTTTGTGCAGGGACTGTTCTAAACACGGAAAACGTGCCACTTTACAGGCATACTATAGACACCCCCCAGGTACGATATTTAAAGGAATATTTCACTTTTATTTTTTCACGTTAAGCATTATTAAAATCACTGCTCCCGAAAAAACTTCAGTTTTTAAAACTTTTTTTGCATTGATATGTCCCCTGGGGCAGGACCCGGGTCCCCAAACACTTTTTAGCACAATAACTTGCATATTAGCCTTTAAAATGCGCACTTTTTTGATTTTTGACATTCGAGTCCCATAGACATTAACGGTGCTCGAAAGTTTGCGCAAACTTCCGGTCCGTTCGCATGTTCTGCCGCGAACCGAACCGGGGGGGGGGGGGGGTGTTCGGCTCATCCCTAATCACAATGAAAGTCCATGTAGCTTTTCCCTACAGAGTTCTAATTCCAGAAAAGCTCTTCCGCTGCTTCTGGATTTTCATAAAGCTGCATCTTTAAGTAAGGCAGTGTTGCAAACCACAGCCTCACAAAAATACACGATACCTTCATTTATAGATAAAATAACACCTGACAATCAGAGAAAATTCATTAAGCTTTTCATAGTGCAATATATGCTTCTGGATCAGCATTGTCAATAACTGAAAATGCATATTGACAGGAAGCTTTTACAATATCATGAGGGAAAGGGGGTGGTTACCTGCTCTCATATAAAGTTGAAATGTTCTTAACATATACAGTCCTTGTTGTTCCATTTGTAAAAACAAATGAAAGTTCACTTTTTAATTTTTTTTTAAAAATTTTCTGAAAATTTTAACCAAAAATTAAGAAGAAAACAGGGAATTGTTTTCTCTCAAGCGTCTTCCAGGACAGCCCATGAGACCTAGGGCTCCTCCTACCAGGACAGGAAACATGTTACCCCCACCAGATAAAAGGGCGGTCCTCCAGGCCCCACATCAGTATTAGTGTTTCCTCCAGACGGGGCGTAACATGTTTTCTGGAACTGGTTCCCCTAGGTCTCATGAGCATGGCTCCTGATGGCATTTTTGGGGTTTGTCCTACCTTCTCTTATGCCAGAGCGGCACATCCACTGGGGGAGTAGGTTTGTTGCGGCTGTCCGTACTTCTCAGTGCATGGGGAATGCCAGCACCGTAGTGTACATTCGTGCTACGGTCCACGAGCCGCATGGCGGCAGTCGGCGGTTCTCTCCCTGCAGACAGTGTGGCTGGAGTATGCAGCGGACAAGAGGAATCTGCGCGCGAGGGGGCGGAGCTTATGTGCTTCAAGCTGGCCCACAGGAAGTACCCAGCGGGGTTACTTCCGGGGCGTGTGATGTCATCAGCGGGCGCCGGAGACACGAGTTCCTGTCTATAAAAACTGCGCGAACAGGGACGCTGGGAAGCTGGCGTTTAAAAGGGTGAAACCCAGCACAGGCTGCGGACCACTAAAGGGGCAGGATGGACTCCTCTGCAACACCTGCACAGGCAGCGGAAGCAGGCCCTAACACCAGCACCTCTCAGGTAAGCTTGAAGTGATTGTACTTGCTTGCACACCCTGTGAGTGTCTTTCCCTCTTGTAACTAGTAGGGACTAGATGAAGGGAGCACATTTTCCTTTCCTCCTGCACGGGGTGTTTTGGAGTGTTTGTGGCATGGTATTTATTGGGGTCATTTGTTGTTTTGCAGGCCAAGACTCAGGACAAGGCCCAAACGCAGCCACCTAAAAGGAAATGTGCGGTTTGCGGAAACAAATTGAGCTCCTCATGGAGCAAAGCTGTTTGCCGCACCTGTATAGAAGGCCTAGTTAAAGATGACCTGGTAGCCTCATGTCAGAAAATGCTGACTTCAGTTAGAGATGAGCTCATTTAAAACTCTAATTGACAAGCTTCAAGTTCCCACAGAGAATCCATCTCCAATTAGGACTTCAGTCGTTAACGCTCCACAGCAGGGTGTGGAGAGTGAAGACTCGGAGGCGGAGGTCAGATCTACCTGTTCTTCTCATGAACAATCAGGGTCAGATACAGAGCCCAGGGATAGAGAGTCCCCTAAGAGCTCAAGATTTAAGTTATCTTTAGATGATGTAGATGAGTTATTTAAGGCTATCTATTAGGGCTGCGGAAATGAACGATTAATTGCTCGATTAATCGTTAATTTCTTTGATCGATCAAAAAAAATTTGATCGATGACGATCCGCGGAGTGAGCTCCGCGGTCTCGTCCATAGGAAAGGCCGCGGCTTCGGCCTAGCTCCGGAGCGCGGCGGCCATCTTGGTCCACCCTGCGGCAGCCTAGTAGCGGCGCGCTGACGTCATCATCAGCCGCCTGCTTGTGCCGTCTACTCTGCGGACGGTTCTGCCCGGATCTCAAGGTATGGGGGGAGATGTGGACACTATGGGGGGAGATGTGGACACTATGGGGGTAGATGTGGACACTACACACTACAGGGGGAGATGTGGACACTACGGGGGGAGATGTGGACACTACACACTACGGGGGGAGATGTGGACATTACACACTACGGGGGGAGATGTGGACACTATGGGGGGAGATGTGGACACTACACACTACGGGGGGGAGATGTGGACACTACGGGGGGAGATGTGGACACTACGGGGGGAGATGTGGACACTACGGGGGGAGATGTGGACACTACGGGGGGAGATGTGGACACTACGAGGGGATATGTGGACACTACACACTACAGGGAAGATGTGGACACTACACACTACGGGGGGAGATGTGGACACTACACACTACGGGGGGAGATGTGGACACTACACACTACGGGGGGAGATGTGGACACTACGGGGGGAGATGTGGACACTACGGGGGGAGATGTGGACACTACGGGGGGAGATGTGGACACTACGGGGGGAGATGTGGAGGGGAGATGTGGACACTACGGGGGGAGATGTGGAGGGGAGATGTGGACACTACGGGGGGAGATGTGGACACTACGGGGGGAGATGTGGACACTACGGGGGGAGATGTGGACACTACGGGGGGAGATGTGGACACTACGGGGGGAGATGTGGACACTACGGGGCACATGTGGACATAACGGGGCACATGTGGACATAACGGGGCACATGTGGACATTACGGTATGGGGGCACATGTAGACATTACGTTATGGGGGGGGGGGGGAGATGTGGACATTACGGTATGTGGGGAGATGTGGAGAGATGTGGATATTACGGTATGTGGGGAGATGTGGATATTACAGTATGGGGGGAGATGTGGCTATTACAGTATGTGGGGAGATGTGGCTATTACGGTATGGGGGGAGATGTGGATATTACGGTATGGGGGGAGATGTGGATATTACGGTATGGGGGGAGATGTGGGGAGATTACATTATGGGGGAGATGTGGATATTACAGTGGGGACTATATATGGTGGTGATCCGAAAAATGATCCGATCCGAGGAACGATCCAAACAGTGAGTTTTTTGATCCGTTGCACCCCTAATGTCCGTGACGTCACCGGACAGCCTGGACAGTGTATATTTTGTCCTATTGGCTGATAAGCTGTGGATTTGTGCCGTCCGGCGTGGCGTCTGCTGTTGCTTTATTTATACTTATGATCCCGTGCCCTTGCTGAGTAATAAGGAGACGTGAAGGAAGTCTTTGGTTCGTGCTAACCGCTAACTGCTTGCATGACCTCCTGTTTGCTCAGGGGTCCATGCTGGGAGGTGAGAGTATTTAGTTAAACCAGAGGTGGAGGGATTGTCACCGATTGTGGACTTTTTAGCACTGGTGAAATTCTCTGTGGAACTTGAAGTTCATTCTTTCTCTGGACATTCTATTTATCATCACTCTCTGATTATATATGTGGGACTGATTCAATTTGCGCTGCACTTACTCTCTATTTACTATTTGCCATTTGAATTTTGTTCAGCTTGCATACGGGGGGGGGGGGGGATATTTATTAATTTTTGCGCTGATTGCATCTTTCTTTCTGCTTTTATAGCCTGGACAGTGAGACTTACCCTGCTAAATGCTAGCAAACTGCACCCACTGGATTGAGGTACCTTTGCATCTGTGGAGCAGGAGGATCCATCAGGCTCCATCAGGGGAAGGGGGCAAAAAGGGAAATGTTCTGTGAGAACTTCAAAACCTCCACTGTTAACAGTGTGACGGAAAGGGATCCTTGGCGTTCTATATAAAATTTACTTAGACGTACTTTAGACAGTAAACAACAATGGCGAGCAATGAAAGCAACGTTGCAGTTAAGCATGTAAGCGGAAAGTTGAGCAAGCATTTCATTTTTAAACTAACTGCTGATGGCAAAATAGACGATGGCAACAAAGTTTACTGCATTCACTGCAATAAACAATTGGCTTTCCGTGGTTCAAATACATCGCTGACGTACCACCTACAGCACAAACATCAACTCAAGTATCAACACGTTGTCGACAGTGACCGGCAGAAGAGTTCTACAGTAAAATCATCAATATCTAATTTCTTGTCTCAGTCAAACAAGCCTGTAAGTGACAAAGTTTCTGCGGACTTAAAAATTGCTATTGCTCAGTGGATTGCCAGTTCAGGACGTCCGACGGCAATTGTGGAAGATGATGGACTACAAGCAGTACTACGTATAGCTCTTTAAAACCAGACTTATAATTTACCCAGTCGCCGTACAATCGACGCTGTGATTGGTCAGATGTACAACGAGAAGCTAGCACAGCATAAGAAAGCTATAGAAACTATTCACAGTATTGCTCTCACTACTGACTTTTGGACCTCAAACAACAATGAATCATACTGTGGTATAACGGGACACTGGATTGATTCCGACTTGAAACTGACATCAGTAGCTTTAGGTTGCTTACTTGTTGATGAACGACACACTGCTGAAAACGTTGCCAGTTTCTATAAAGAGTTTGCTGCAACATGGAACATCAACGATAAAATATGCTGTATCATAACGGACAATGCACGAAACATGGTTGCTGCTATCGGACAAACGGATTACAGTCACATACCATGTATCGCACATTGTCTTCAACTTAGCATATTAGCAGGTTTGAAGGCAGCTGACTCATCACCTCTTGTGGCAAAATGTAGACACTTAGTTGGACATTTCAAGCACAGCTCGGCCAACACATCTGAACTGAAGAGCAGCCATTCCAGTGTCTCTTCGCCGAAAGATGTCATGTTCCACAAATTGCAGCAGGATGTGGCAACTCGTTGGAACAGTACCTACATGAGGTTAGCCAGATTGTTGGAAGTCAAAGATGCCATAATGCAGTATCACATCGATCATCCAAAAAACTACAGTGGACCTAAACTGACAGAGTCAGATTGGGACAAAATGGCCAAATATACGTCAGTCTTAGGTTCACTTGCAGATGCTACGGAATATGTTGGGGGTGAACAATATGCGACATGTTCTGCCGTTCTTCCATTACAGGCCTTTTTGCGTAGACTGTTAATAGTTAATGATGACGATCCAGGTTATATTGGACAATTCAAAACTGCAACATTGAACGACTTCACAAACAGAATTGAAGGCATTGATGCTTTGACAACGTTGCAAATGGCTGTGGCCTTAGATCCACGTTACAAGAAACTCACCTGTCTAAGAAGAGAGAAACGCGAAGCAGTGTGGACAACATTGTCAAATGCATTCAGGGCCTTCTACGATAGAACACAGCCAGCAGGATGTCCAACAGACTTAGAAGAAAAAAGCAATGATGAGACAAAAGTACCTGTGCCGAAGAAACAAAAGCTTACTCTGTTGCTGAGCGACTCTGAATCGCAGTCCTCAGCTGACGAATCAGATGCAGTACACAGTGCACGGGCCGAGCTGAAGCGGTACCAAGTAGAAGATCCCATTCCAGAAACAGAGGATCCTCTCATGTGGTGGAAAGTTAATAATCATCGGTTTCCTGTCCTAAGCAGTTTTGTGCAGACAATTCTGTGTGTACCGGCAACATCTGTTCCGTGCGAAAGACTGTTCAGTTCGTCTGGATATATTGTCAATAAAATGCGATCATGTCTGCTTCCAGAAAATGTAAACACTCTGGTATGTCTGCGTGACTGGCTAAAGTGATGCCTACTTGCCTACTATAAAGTGACTGACAGTCAATATACTAGATACGTTTTATAAGTAAAGTTAAACTAACTTTCTACGTTTTTCTTAAAGTTTAATAAAAAAAAAATTCTTGTAAAAATGGTATGTGCGTTATTAATCAAAATTAGTTGATTAATCGATTAAAAAAAAAATCGATTAATCGAACACGAAAATTTTAATCAGTAACAGCCCTACTATCTATACAACACTTGAGATGGAAGAGGAGGAGGTACAATTGTCTAAACATGACCTTATGTACAAACGTTTGCATAAAAAGAAATTTAAAGTCTTCCCAGTGCAATGTTCCCTTCTTGATACTATCAAGCTGGAGTGGGAAAATCCAGAGAGAAAACCTTTCTTTTCTGGTAACCTAAAAAGAATGTTCCCATTTGATGAGGATGCAGCGTAGCCATGGAACAAAAATCCTAAGTTTGACGCACCTCTTTCAAAAGTTTCTAAAAACTCGGACTTGGCGTTTGGCGATATGGGCACACTTAAGGACCTGATAGACAAAAGAGGAGATATCCTCCTTCACAGAGCCTGGGATTCAGCTGTTGGGAATCTTAAACCAGCTCTGGCCTCCACTTGTGTAGCCAGGAATTTGGAAGTATGGTTGACACAAATACAAACCCATTTGTTGGCAGGTACCTCTAGAGAGCAGATTCTGAAATCTTTCCCTCTCCTTTTTCGTGCCGTAGGGTTTTTAGCTGATTCTTCCGCAGAGTCGGTAAGAATGTCATCCAGGACTTCGGCCTTAGTGAATTCGGCCAGAAGAAGCCTGTTGCTTAAAACCTGGTCAGGTGATGCAGCCTCTAAGTTGCGCCTATGTGGGCTTCCCTTAACAGGGGATCATCTTTTTGGCCCAGGTCTGCAGGAGGCACTGGAACGTACGGCCGATAGAAAAAGAGCCTTTCCAGAAAACAAGAAAAAGTCGACAGCCAGAAAAAAAAATTGTGGCCAAAGTAGGCAGCAAGGTCCTAGAGAAAAGGACAATAGACCCAAGAAACATTGGACAGGGCACAAGGCAGAGGTAGAGGGGGCGTCTTGTTTAACCCTCCTCAACAACCCGCCAAGCCACAGTGACTCGGGTCTCCCAGTGGGAGGAAGATTGAGGGCCTTTCTCCCACAGTGGGCAGCAGCCACCTCAAGTCCATTCATTCTGGACCTAGTAGCCAATGGGTACAGGCTGGAATTTTCTTGCCAACCACCAGAGCGACTATTGGTCACCTCCCTTCCCCAAGATCGGGAAAAAGTGAGGGCTCTGGGTCTCCAAATCAGACACTTGTTAGATCAGAAAGTCCTTATCCCTGTTCCCCACTAAAATCAGGGCAAGGGCTTTTATTCCCATATATTTGTCATCGGAAAGCCGTCAGGAAAGTATCGGCTTATTTTGAACCTTCGGTCTCTAAACCGTTCTGTCAGATACAAACACTTTTGTATGGAGACGGTGTTCACATTCAAAAACCTGCTTTACCCAAATTGCTTCATGGCCACTTTGGATTTAAGGGATGCTTATCTGCACATCCCTATCCATCCAGCCTTCCAAAAATTCTTGAGAATAGCAGTCAAAATGGGAACAGAGATGCGGCACTTTCAATTTCAAGCCCTCCCCTTCGGTCTGTCCTCATCCCCACGCATTTTCACAAAAGTGTTGGGAGGTGCTGACTCCGCTAAGGATAAAAGCGATAACTAATTATCCCTTACCTGGACGACCTCCTAGTGGTGGCAGAGTCTTAACAAAAGTTATCAGCGGATCCATGGATCGAGTATATCTCCACTTAATGAGGAACTCCGGGTGACTCTCTCTCTCTCTCTCTCTCTCTCTCTCTCTCTCTCTCTCTCTCCTCTCTCTCCCTCTTCCCTCTTCTCTCTTCCCCTTTTCTGCTCCTTTCCTCTCTCCTTTGTTTTTCCCTTTCTTTCTATTTTTGGTCATACACCTTTTTGTATAACTTGGTTATCGATATACCGTGATAGAACGTTACTGATAAGGCAGGAAACCATATCATAATAGGGATCCATGGCTAACCGCGGAATTTTAAATTGGGGTAAAACTGAAGCCCTGGACCCTTCCTATCCCTCCCCCTATTACTGGTATATCCTAACGCTACTGGTCTGGGTATCTGCACACATACTATGCCCTACCTTAGGGCTTGAATAGCTTATATGAAGATGTTATGCATATACCTTCTACCTCCTGACAGGTATTAGGAGGGGTAGAAATATATTGTCAAAACGTTTAAATGTTTGGTCGAATGTAACCTGGCTCTTTGTTCTTTTTTTTTTTTTCTTGTTTTGTATTTACCTCAATAAAAATATTGCAATATAAAAGTTATCAGCGGATCTCCAGACTGTACAAGACTTCCTTCAATCCCTACAGTAGGTGCCGCCGATATTGTGTTTCTATCACGCTCCCATCGCCGAGATTCTCGGCGACAGGAGTGCCGAGATGTCGGCAGCAGGGTGGCGACACGTGTCGCGCTCGCCGCAATGGCGAGGAGACGCGACACTGTATTGAGCGGGGATCCGACGTGGATTCCCGCCAATACCAGGCACTTCGTTTGGTATGAATCCTGAGCGGGAACTCCACGCCAATTTTTAAAGAAAAACCGGCGTGGGTTCCCCCTCCAGGGGCATACCAGGCCCTTGGGTCTGGTCTGGATTTAAAGGGGAACCCTTCGCCGAAAAAACGGCGTGGGGGTCCCCCTCAAGATCCAAACCAGACCCTTATCCGAGCACGCAACCTGGCAGACCGCAGGGGAAGAGGGGGGGACGAGAGCGGACCCCCTCCCTCCTGAACCGTACCAGGCCACATGCCCTCAACATGGGGGGTTTGGTGCTCTGGGGCAGGGGGGCGACCTGCGCCCCCCCCCACCCCAGAGCACCCTGCCCCCATGTTGATGAGGACAGGGCCTCTTCCCGACATCCCTGGCCGTTGGTTGTCGGGGTCTGCGGGTGGGGGGCTTATCGGAATCCGGGAGCCCCCTTTAATAAGGGGGCCCCCGGATACCAGCCCCCCCACCCTATGTGAATGAGTATGGGGTACATCGTACCCCTACCCATTCACCTGGTGGAAAAAAATAATTAAAAACACAACACAGTTTTTAAAAGTATTTTATTGCACCGCTCCGGAGGTCTTCTTCCGACTTCGGGGGTCTCCCGTGTCGTCGCCGCGTTCTCCGGTTCTTTCTTCTGCCGGGCCTCCGCTATCTTCTTTTTAGCTCTTTTGCTAGCGGAGGATCGGTCTTCTCTGTCGCCTTCTTCTTCTCCCGCTCTCCGGTTCTTCTCCCGCTCTCCGGTTCTTTCTTCCGCCGGCCCCTCCACTAACTTCTTTTAGCTCTTTTGCTAGTGGAGGAGCCGGTCTTCCCGTCGTCGCCGTCGGCGTCTTCTTCCCTCTTTTCCTCCTTGATGTTGACTCAACGCTTCCTCTCGCAGTAATGATAAATCTTCGGTCCGCAGAGATTAATATAGGCTTCACATGACGTCACAGTCACATGGTCCCATGACGTCACAGTCACATGCTCCGGGGCACATGTGCACATGTGCCCTGGAGCATGTGACTGTGACGTCATGTGCACATGTGCCCCGGAGCATGTGACTGTGACGTCATGTGAAGCCTATATTAATCTCTGCGGACCGAAGATTTATCATTACTGCGAGAGGAAGCGTCAAGTCAACATCGAGGAGGAGAAGAGGGAAGAAGACGCCGATGGCGACGACGGGAAGACCGGCTCCTCCACTAGCAAAAGAGCTACAAGAAGTTAGTGGAGGGGCCGGCGGAAGAAAGAACCGGAGATCGGGAGAAGAACCGGAGAGCGGGAGAAGAAGAAGGCGGCGGAGAAGACCGGCTCCTCCACTAGCAAAAGAGCTACAAGAAGTTAGTGGAGGGGCCGGCGGAAGAAAGAACCGGAGAGCGGGAGAAGAAGAAGGCGATGGAGAAGACCGGTCCTCCGCTAGCAAAAGAGCTAAAAAGAAGTTAGCGGAGGCCCGGCAGAAGAAAGAACCGGAGAGCGCGGCGACGACACCGGAGACCCCCGAAGTCGGAAGAAGACCTCCGGAGCGGTGCAATAAAATACTTTTAAAAACTGTGTTGTGTTTTTATTACCATTTTTTTTTCCACCAGGTGAATGGGTAGGGGTACGATGTACCCCATACTCATTCACATAGGGTGGGGGGCCGGTATCTGGGGGCCCCCTTATTAAAGGGGGCTCCCGGATTCCGATAAGCCCCCCGCCCGCAGACCCCGACAACCAATGGCCAGGGTTGTCGGGAAGAGGCCCTGTCCTCATCAACATGGGGGCAGGGTGCTCTGGGGTGGGGGGGGCCGCAGGTCGCCCCCCTGCCCCAGAGCACCAAACCCCCCATGTTGAGGGCATGTGGCCTGGTACGGTTCAGGAGGGAGGGGGCCGCTCTCGTCCCCCCTCTTCCCCTGCGGCCTGCCAGGTTGCGTGCTCGGATAAGGGTCTGGTTTGGATCTTGAGGGGGACCCCCACGCCGTTTTTTCGGCGAAGGGTTCCCCTTCAAATCCAGACCAGACCCAAGGGCCTGGTATGCCCCTGGAGGGGGAACCCACGCCGGTTTTTTCTTTAAAAATTGGCGTGGAGTTCCCGCTCAGGATTCATACCAAACGCAGTGCCTGGTATTGGCGGGAATCCGCGTCGGATCCCCGCCTATCGGCAATGCGTGTCGCTCATCGTGAAAGGAACATTTTTTTCCTTTCCCGATGACGAGACAGCTCGGCGCTGGCTCTCGCAGCGGAGCTCATAGGGTGTCAATATCGCAGCTAGAAGCGGCGAGATTGACACAATATCGGCGGCACCTACTGTAGGTTGGTTGATAAACAGAGAGGAGTCTTCCTTGATTCTGGCCCAGAAGGTAACATATCTGGGATACGACTTTTGCTCAGTAGACCAACAAGTTTTTCTCCCACAGGAGAAGGTCTCAAAGATGGTGCAAACAGTCTCAGCTTTACAGACCAATCAATCGGTCTCGCTGAGAGAGGTTTCAAGAGCAGTAGGTCTGATGACCTCGTGCTTTCCTGCAGTACCATGGGCAAGATTCCATCAAAGACCGTTGCAGATGTTTCTTTTGAGGAATTGGGACGGAGACGCAAGGGCTCTGGAGTCAAGGGTTTTGTTACAGTAGGTGCCGCCGATATTGTGTTTCTATCGCGCTCCCATCGCCGAGATTCTCGGCGACAGGAGTGCTGAGATGTCGGCAGCAGGGTGGCCACACGTGTCGCGCTCGCTGCAATGGCGAGGAGACGTGACACTGTATTGAGCGGGGATCCGACGCGGATTCCCGCCAATACCAGGCACTGCGTTTGCCCTTGGGTCTGGTCTGGATTTGAAGGGGAACCCTACGCCGAAAAAACGGCGTGGGGGTCCCCCTCAAGATCCAAACCAGACCCTTATCCGAGCACGCAACCTGGCAGGCCGCAGGGGAAGAGGGGGGGCGATAGCAGCCCCCCTCCCTCCTGAACCGTACCAGGCCACATGCCCTCAACATGGGGGGTTTGGTGCTCTGGGGCAGGGGGGCGACCCATGTTGATGAGGACAGGGCCTCTTCCCGACAACCCTGGCCGTTGGTTGTCGGGGTCTGCGGGCGGGGGGCTTATCGGAATCCGGGAGCCCCCTTTAATAAGGGGGCCCCCAGATACTGGCCCCCCCACCCTATGTGAATGAGTATGGGGTACATCGTACCCCTACCCATTCACCTGGTGGAAAATAAATGGAAATAAAAACACAACACAGTTTTTAAAAGTATTTTATTGCACCACTCCGGAGGTCTTCTTCCGACTTCGGGGGTCTCCGGTGTCGTCGCCGCGTTCTCCGGTTCTTTCTTCTGCCGGGCCTCCGCTAACTTCTTTTTAGCTCTTTTGCTAACGGAGGCCCGGTCTTCTCCGTCGTCTTCTTCTTCTCCCGCTCTCCGGTTCTTCTCCCGCTCTCCGGTGTCGTCGCCGCGTTCTCCGGTTCTTTCTTCCGCCGGGCCTCCGCTAACTTCTTTCTAGCTCTTTTGCTAGCAGAGGCCCGGTCTTCTCCGTCGTCGCCGTCGGCGTCTTCTCCCCTCTTCTCCTCCTTGATGTTGACTCGTCGCTTCCTCTCGCAGTAATGGTAAATCTTCGGTCCGCAGAGATTAATCTATTCTTCACATGACGTCACAGTCACATGCTCCGGGGCACATGTGCACATGACGTCACAGTCACATGCTCCAGGGCACATGTGCACATGACGTCAGTCACATGCTCCAGGGCACATGTGCCCCGGAGCATGTGACGTCATGTGAAGAATAGATTAATCTCTGCGGACCGAAGATTTACCATTACTGCGAGAGGAAGCGACGAGTCAACATCGAGGAGGAGAAGAGGGAAGAAGACGCCGACGGCGACGACGGAGAAGACCGGGCCTCTGCTAGCAAAAGAGCTAAAAAGAAGTTAGCGGAGGCCCGGCGGAAGAAAGAACCGGAGAACACGGCGACGACACCGGAGAGCGGGAGAAGAAGAAGACAAAGGAAGAAGACCGGGCCTCCGTTAGCAAAAGAGCTAAAAAGAAGTTAGCGGAGGCCCGGCAGAAGAAAGAACCGGAGAATGCGGCGACGACACTGGAGACCCCCGAAGTCGGAAGAAGACCTCCGGAGCGGTGCAATAAAATACTTTTAAAAACTGTGTTGTGTTTTTATTTCCATTTATTTTCCACCAGGTGAATGGGTAGAGGTACGATGTACCCCATACTCATTCACATAGGGTGGGGGGGCTGGTATCTGGGGGCCCCCTTATTAAAGGGGGCTCCCGGATTCCGATAAGCCCCCCACCCGCAGACCCCGACAACCAACGGCCTGGGTTGTCGGGAAGAGGCCCTGTCCTCATCAACATGGGGGCAGGGTGCTCTGGGGTGGGGGGGCCGCAGGTCGCCCCCCTGCCCCAGAGCACCAAACCCATAATGTTGAGGGCATGTGGCCTGGTACGGTTAAGGAGGGAGGGGGGCTACTATCGACCCCCCCTCTTCCCCTGCAGCCTGCCAGGTTGCGTGCTCGGATAAGGGTCTGGTTTGGATCTTGAGGGGGACCCCCACGCCGTTTTTTCGGCGTAGGGTTCCCCTTCAAATCCAGACCAGACCCAAGGGCCTGGTATGCCCCTGGAGGGGGAACCCACGCCGTTTTTTTCTTTAAAAATTGGCGTGGAGTTCCCGCTCAGGATTCATACCAAACGCAGTGCCTGGTATTGGCGGGAATCCGCGTCGGATCCCCGCCTATCGGCAATGCGTGTCGCTCATCGTGAAAGGAACATTTTTTCCTTTCCCGATGACGAGACAGCTCGGCGCTGGCTCTCGTGACGGAGCTCAAAGGGTGTCAATATCGCCGCTAGAAGCGGCGATATTGACACAATATCGGCGGCACCTACTGTACCTGCCAGGGTAAAAAGGAGCTTGTGGTGGTGGAGGACAAACCTTCACCTAACAAGAGGTCTACCATGGTCCATTCCTATATCCAGTGGATCACTACGGATGCGAGTTCCTGGGGATGGGGAGCCCACCTCAGCAACAAAGTCGCACAGGGAGAATGGTCCTTGAGGGAAGCAAGAGCTTAGTCGAACCAAAGAGAGCTTTTAGCGGTTCAGAGAGCCTTGCAAGTTTTTCAAACGGAGATCAGGGATCTCAATCTCCAGATTCTATCCAACAATATTGCGACGGTTGCGTACCTCAACCAACAGGGAGGTACGAGGAGTCAGATCCTTCAATCTATTGCCCAGGAGATTTTATCATGGGCAGAAGGGAATCTAGCCTCAATTACAGCAGTACACCTGAAGGGGACACAAAACTGTCTGGAGACAATTGGTCTCTTCATCCCGAGGAGTTTTCGGAGCTCACCGACAAATGGGGTTGTCCCGAAGCGGATCTGTTTGCACACCAGGACAACCGCAAGACAGAGGAGTTCTTTTCTCTGAACCCAGTAGATCAATAATTGGGGATCGATGCTCTGGCGAATCCGTGGCAATTCGGCCTCTGTTACGCCTTCCCGCCGATCAGACTTATTCCAGAAGTTCTCCGGCAGTTTCTCCTAGAAGAAACAGACCTTATTCTAATCTCCCCTTTCTGGCCCAAGAGGCCATGGTTTTCCCTGCTACAGACTCTGGTCTCGGAGCATCCACTGAGGCTTCCGAAGAGAGAAGACTTACTATCGCAGGGTCCAGTGTCACACCCACAGGTGGTTTCCTTAAACTTGATGGCTTGGTATCTGAAGAAAAGATACTTCGCGCCCAGGGGTTCTCTGACAAAGTAGTCAAGACCCTGGTAAATTGCAGAAAACCAGTCACTAGAGCCATATATTCCAAGGTTTGGAAAAAGTTTAACTCATGGTTATCTGAAAATCAAAGATTAACTCATGATGTTCCTTCTATTTTGGAATTTTTTCAAGAGGGTGTCGACAAAGGTCTTTCAGTTAGTACCTTAAAAGGTACAGGCGGCAGCTATCAGTGTTTTCCTCCAGTTTTCTCTCCTGGAAAATCCCACTATAGCTAGATTTTTCAAATCCATTTCTAGGGCCAGGCCAGTAGTGGTGAGAAGTTGTCCAGCTTGGGACCTGTCCCCGGTGCTTCAAACTCTGGTAGAATTTCCTTTTGAGCCCCTAGAGGAAGTTACTTTCTTTTAAAAAAACATTTTTTTGATAGCAATTACCTCAGCTCATAGGGTGATTGAGTTACAGGCCTTATCAGTGAGGAAGCCGTTCCTCACGATTTTTGAGGATCGTGTTGTTTTGAGAACTGATCCCGGTTTTTTGCCTAAGGTGGCCAGTACATTCCACACATCCCAGGACATTGTACTGCCATCCTTTTGTAGTTCGCCACAGGGCGACCAAGAAAGAAAGTTTAGTTTTTTAGATGTGAGAAGGATTCTCCTCGTCTATCTTGAGGTCACCAAGACCTTTAGGAAAACAGATGCCTTGTTTGTCTTTTTTTCAGGTACGCACAGGGGTAAGAGTGCATCTAAAACCACATTGGCTAGATGGATAAAGCAAGCCATTTCTGAAGCTTACAAAATTAGAGAAGGTCCTCCACTTTTTGTCACTGCGCATTCAACAAGAGCCTTGTTTGCGTCTTGAGCTGAGAGGGCTAGTGCCCCACCGGAACAAATTTGTAAGGCTGCCACATGGTCCAGTTATTCGACCTTCATTAAACATTATCACCTGGATCTCCTATCTGCTCAGGAGCAGACTTTTGGTCAAAAGGTCTTTCAGGCAGTTGTCCCACCCTAGACTAGTAAGTTCTGGCTCATCGTCTCATGGGCTGTCCTGGAAGATGCTTGAGAGAAAAGCTGAGTTAGACTTACCGGTAACTCCTTTTCTGAGAGTCTGGAAATTTTACATCTCAAAATTATGGTGCATCTGTTTATTGACTGTCCCTCCTCTAAATTGAAGCCGCTGCTAACAGCTGATCACGGGACAGGACCGGAGCGGCTTTCAGAATAGGGAAGTATACACATGTTTTCTTTACAGGGTTCGATAGAATTAACTTTGAATGGGAGTGGGAGTAGGTTTAGCCTTAGTGAGAGAACTTTCTGGAAAAGGGTAGCAGAGTGAGACTTCAAGGAGATATCCTGTGGATTTTTCAGTCAGATCCTTGTTGTTCTGTACCTAGAGGACAGCGCAGAGAAGCTAGAGTGGAATCTGACTGTTTTTTCTGTCTGCCTAAGATGACCGAGTAGAGCAAACTACTGTCTTGTAAGTGCCATATGGTCTGTGCATAGAAATTTCTACAGTGACTGACCCCTAGATTTATGGAATTGCATTACTTTGCTGCAACACAGAATTGTCATATCTTCAGTTATTAGTTCAGCTCTTTAAAAGATATACTTTATTGCAAAGAAAAGATTCAGCTAAATTCGGATAGATAAACAATTTCTCTAAAGTAGTGTCTGCTGAATAGTCAACTGTTTGGGAAAAGACCTTGCTCAAAAAGGATCTTAAATCTTAAACAAACTGCACTCTTAAATCTTTTAGTGTGTAGTATCACAAACAGAGAAACTGCATCAGTTGCTCCTTTGTTTCCTTGCAAAGAAAACTTGATGTGCAGTTGTTCAGGACCCCAACGCAGACCCATGAGGTCAACCAATGGAAAAGTTTGTGAATTATCGTTAGTTCCGATAACTATGATAAAGTGAACTATTATACCACAATTGTTGATGTTCTAATACCAATAACTGTGGTTCCACTCTAAGTTATTACACTTGTTTCTCTGTTTGTATTAACTATATTTAATTTTTTCAGCATGCAGCTGAAGTAAAGTTTCACGTTGGTTACAGCCTGTCTCACTTTGTCATGGGTTTTTCAGGCTGTTACTAGATCAAGTATGAGCTGTGCCCATATACTTATCAAAGCCAACCATCAATTTGGGGGTTAGTCCAAGATTTTAGCTACACCCACTCAATTTCTCTATGCCCGGCGTCTCTTAAAGGCAGACAAGATGCCACCAGGTAGCGTGGGCACCAACATGTCATACCACAATTCTGTATTGTATTCATTAGATGTAAAAATCTCGCAGGTTGTCACGCATAGTCTTCTGAAAGCCAGGGCTACATCCTAGACCAGTGGTCATCAACCCTGTCCTCAGGGCCCCTTAACAGGCCAGGTTTGCAAGATAACTGAAATACATCACAGGTGATATCATTTGCTGCTCAGTGATTGCAGTATTCTAGTCTGCATATCCCCAAGGTAATACATAAAATCTGGCCTGTTGGTGGGCCCTGAGGACAGGGTTGATGACCACTGTCCTAGACTACACAGAAGATCTTATAGTACTCCTGCAATTATGCCTTACTCAAATGGTGACATACAATCCCTTTCTGCTCCCAGTCTCAGAAAGTTTCACTGTCTGCTTTAGCAAAGTCTACAGTAATAATCGAATAATTCTCACTTGACCCATAAATGAGTAGAGGCACAAAATACCCCGTGGCGACACAAATACCAAACTCAAGAATGTGATGGAACGTTGTTTGAAGACTCTTGTTTTACCAACAAGTTATGTATATCAGAAGCTGAGCTTCTTCTCAGGAACGACCCCTGTTTTGTCTGTGGATGAGGCTTTTCAGATCTGGATGGATCAAGCTTTACAAGTTTTACAAGGGTGTAATATCTCTGGGGGGCATAAGAAATAGACAGTCACTGAGAATTTAAGAGAACCTGCTGCAGAAATTACACTAAAGTTGGACAAGCAGGACTGTACGCTTTTTGATGCACTGTGTGCTGTGTATGGAAGGGTAGATGAGCTTTCTGAATGTACACATTTGAACTCGCCTATCAAAAAAAGGGAGAGTAAATGTGCAGCTATGTTTTCCAAGTGGATGAGATCTTTCATCAGATTATCCAAAAGAAAGGGATTGATGCCAGACCTGCTGACAAAGTTCACGTCAGTTAAGTTCTGCAGAGAGCCAACCAAAACATCCTATAATCTTGACATGTCTGTTGAAAGTCTCATCTCTGCATGAGGCCGGGTTTACACTTGTACGACAAATGCTCCGAAATTGAGAGCTCATGTCTCATGATGTGTGAATATCAATGTTTCCATATGAGACCTGTTTTAACTGGTCCGACACAAGTCGGTCCAACTTTGAAAATGCTCCCTGCACTACTTTGGTCAGACTTTGATCCTACTTCAGCCCATTGAATATCACTGAAGTCGGATCGCCGTCTTAACTGATCCGACTTTGGCATGCGACTTGTACTCTGGTGATCTTGAAGGGGAACCCCCACCCAAAAGCACCTTGTCCCCCATATTGATGAGGACCAGGGCCTCTTCCTGACAACCCTGGCCTTTGGTTGTCAGGGTCTGCGATCGGGGGGCTTATCGGAACCTGGAGGCCCCCTTTAACAAGGGGGCCCGCAGATCCTGGCCCCCCACCCTATGTGAATGAGTATGGGGTACATTGTACCCCTACTCATTCACCTAAAAAAACGTGTCAAAAATAAAACACAGTACGCAGGTTTTTTAAAGTAATTTACTCATTCACATAGGGTGGAGGGCCGGGATCTGGGGGCCCCCTTGTTAAAGGGGGCTTCCAGATTCCGATAAACCCCCCCGCCCGCAGACCCCGACAACTAACGGCCAGGGTTGTCGGAAAGAGGCCCTTGTCCCCATCATCAAGGGCCTCGCTTGTCCCACCCCCTTTCCTGACCTGTGTGGGTGTGTTTGGATAAGGGTCTGGTATGGTCTTGGAGGGGGAACCCATGCCGCTTTTTTATTTTTTATTTTAACAGGCTGATTGTATGCAGCTGAACGGGACCACCTGTACCTCCTGGACAGATAACCATGGCCCTCTGCACAGGTGCAGGGATCTGTGTGCCCATGTGACTGAGCCCTCAGTAAATCAGCCGCTTTGGTTTCTAGGAAAATCCCCCAAACCCTTTAGGATCCTTTCACACTTGTGCAACTTTTTCTGCGACTTTGGACATCAGAGTCACATGACCAGTTGCGTACCCCATGATTCCCAATGATAACCATTCACATCTGTGCGACTTCAAGTTGCACCGACTTCAAAGAAGTTTACACAGGCATTCTCTGTAACCATGGCAAAATCACGTGAGTTTCAAGTCGTGGCAGTGTGAAAGGGACCTTAAAGGTAAATGATCAAATCTAATTCTATTTTAAGCCACGGGTAACAATAGTTTATGCAGTTTTAGGGTTTAAAAAGGCTTTAGCAAGTTTAATTGTTGTGACAAGTTTTGTTTCTTATCTGTTTTAGAGGCTGTTCTTTCCTCTACATTTAAATTATCTGCACTCACATTGACATTATGTGGAGTATTTAGAGATGGTGTTTTATGATCTTTTTCAACAAATCTCTGATGTAAATCTAAAGAGTGGCCTGCTCTATGTGCACAATAAAAATCTGAACAAGCACTCCTTTTGTAATAGTCTACTTCAGCCTCCCTCTGAGAGAAGGGAATAGCTACTTGATTTTAAGATACCTCATACAAATCCCTTACTGTAGAATTCTTTAAAAGTCAGTTCTAATTCCTGATTACTCAAGGGATCAATAGGGTTTGGAACAAGTTGGATGCTATCCCTACCATTTACACTCAAGTTGAGACAGTACCAAAAGTACTTCTGAAATATCAATATCTTAGTAAAATTATTAATATTCAGCAGTCTTGTATACATTAAAACGTCAAGCTAGGGCTAAAACCAAACCCCTTGATACATGAGAGAAGTCATACTAAATTACATCCATGGTATTACTGAAATATCCATGACATTATTTTATTTCACCACTCCTCCTTGTTTGAAGAGCAATTCTGCTTTTTTTGCTAGAAAGTTTTACTAATTTAAATCCCTGCATGGAACCCGAATTCTCAGAATGAAGCTATATTCACTTAGAATGCCCAATTCATGTACTAGTAAGAATACTGTTTAATTTCCCTAATACATGATTGGTCACTCATACTGAAGACAGATGCACCTTATTGCTAACATTGACTTTACAAAGTAAGCATACAACTTGCAAAGTGAACATCCACATTGATAGTAGAACAGCCTCTACTTCTTAAAGGGTGTTGGAAGGCAACATGGTCTAATGTCATATTTCTGGAATTTCTACATATCTGTTTCCTATTCCCAAAGATCAGCCAGGCTGATACTTGCAGTTCCATGGTTTTAAAGGATAAAGGTTTTTATAGACAGATGGCCCCAAGCAGAATCTGCATAGCAAGGGGGCCTGGCTTCTGTCTGGCTAGGACAATAAGATGAGAATCAGGGATTACCACTCTGCAAGCTAGAGAATAAGGGCTAGTTAAGACGGCCCAGGCCTCATAGAGATGGTATTGACAATTCTGCCTCAAAAGGCCAATATAATATATTACAAGGACTACCTTTGGCAATATCTCATTGGAGAAGATACAAGTGGGGGTGATTACGAGTGGGTGTGAATGTTGGAGCAAAAAGTACACAAAGAAAATAGTTTGGTCTCTTTTTTTTTTTTTTTACTGCTGGCTTTTGCCTGAGCCTCATGGCTCTCTCTTTTACCATCTTGAGACCTTGCTCTGGATGCTGGCTTGGGCCTAAGCTATGCGGCCCAGGCCCTCTTTTATCATCTTGAGACCAGCCAACGAGGAGTCTATCTAGAAGATGTGATAAGTATCTTTGATGTTTGTTGTTATATGCTCTGTATATTCTGCTGTTTAGTGTGTGATCTTAGAATATTCCTATTTTCTTGGGAAATAAATAAGATTGTTTTACTAGCAGCAGTGTGTTTTCTTTCATGACTAACTTTACATCATTGTGCCTATCAGAGTCTTAATACACTAGATAATTATATGCTTAGAAAAGTTAATACATATATGCAATAGTTGCCTGTATATAGTTTATATTAGATTGTATATTATTGCATAATTTACTTCAAAGGGTAAGTTCACCTTTGTACACTTTTTTTTTTTCCAAATTCCAGCTCCCCTATGCACCAAGATAGCATTTATGTACTTTTTTTGCAAAAATATCAAAGCTTTCCATTAAATCTACAGTCACTTACTTTTCTTGTCCTAATCCATGTCTCCATTATTAAAGTGGAGTTCCACCCAAAAATGGAACTTCCACTTTAAAGAAAGGTGACCCCTTGACATGCCACATTTGGCATGTCTTTTTGGGGGGGGGAGCGGAAACCCTCTTTTTAGAGGATTCCAGCTCCCACTTCCTCCCGGGCCGCCGGAAGTAAGCTCACCTCTCCCCCTCCCTCTCCGCAATCATCTGGGACACGTCACAGGTCCCAGGTGATTGCTCTGCAAGTCACAGTGCGCAGCGCGGCTCGCGCATGCGCAGTGCGTGCCCGGCTTTGAAGACACAGCCGGGCGCCCACAGTGACAATGCCAGCGGAGGGGAGGGGGAGACGAGCGGGGCTTCGTTCCCCCGCATTGCTGGACCCTGGGACAGATGAATGTCCGATTTATTAAAAGTCAGCAGCTGCTGTATTTGTAGCTACTGACTTTGAATATTTTCTTTTTTAGGCGGAACTCCGCTTTAATGTCTTCTTCCTCATTAGCACACACCCTGCATCATCCACCCTCCCTTTCCCAGGTGCACGTTTTTTAAATGAAATGCAATCAATCAGTGATCACCCTTTTCACTAAATACACAATATACAAACAGATTGCATAGTGTATGACCAATTTTATAAAAGTACATAGGAGGGAGTGGACAAACACTCAGCTGTCAAGCCCCGTTCACAACAACTCTGCATAGCATGAACTCGCATTCCCACATGTGTCACACATAGGGCAGCCCATCCACCTGAATCGGCTGCCCTACATGCAGCAATCACCCCATAGAAACTTCAGGACTTTTATTTTTAGAGTGGGGCTTGGTGCGTTTTTTTACTGCGATTTTTGGTGCAGCACATTTCTGAAATGCAAGGAAAGGCACAGATGTGAATGGAGCCTCATTGTTCTTGTGTTACCACACCAATTTCACTTTCAGGCCTCATTCACATCTAGCATAGTGGGAGCGCATGTTTTGTGACTCGTTTTTCCTGTGATACGCATGGGCATTGATTTCAATTGGCTGCACTACATGTGGTTATTGCAGCATTTGCCCCTCATTTTTTCACATGGCAAAGTGTGTTTGCTTCTGTGTTTGGTGTGCCGTTAACAATTAATGGCACTGAAAGTGCAACTAGTAATTTTAGGTGTATAAACATGGCCATACACTATACAATCTCATTGTACAATCTCATTTAGATTTACCACATTTAAATAATAGGAGGAAACACCTATCTAGTCAATCACTCTGTATCCAATCAGCCAGGGCATTACACTACATAGTTGATGGTAGATCTAAAGGAGAATGTACAATTAGATTGTATGCATGTCACAGGAAAATAGGAGCCACAAAACATGCGCTCCCACTATGCTAGATGTGAATGGGGCCTAAAAGTGAAATTGGTGCAGTAACACAAGAACAATGAGGCTCCATTCACATCTGTGCATTTCCTTGCGTTTCAGAAATGCACTGCATCAAAAATCACAGTAAAAAATGCACCAAGCTCTCCTCTAAAAATGAGTCCTGAAGCTTCTGGGAATGCGAGTTCCAGCTAGGCAGAGATGTGAATGGGGCTTGGCAGCTAAGTGTTTCTGTCCACTCCCTTCTATGTACTTGTATAATGCAATCTGATTGTATATTTACTGAGAAGGGTGATCACTGATTGATTGATTGATTGATTGCATTTCATTTAAAAAATGTGAACCTGGGAATGGTTGGGTGGATGATGCAGGGTGTGTGCTAATGAGGTCAGCTGGTCAACTCTTTCCTGTGTCATGACCTAAAGTCTGATCAGGAAGAAATACATTGCTAATGGAAATGTCTGGAAACATGGATGAGCACAAGAAAACTAAGTGAATGTAGGTTTAATGGAAAGCTTTAATATGTTTGCAAAAAAGGTACATGAATGCTATATTGGTGCATGGGGGGGGGGCTGGAATTTAGAAAAAAGTGTACAAAGGTGAACTTGCCCTTTAATAGCTTCAGCCCCAGAAGATTTTACCCCCGTCCTGACCAGAGCACTTTATACAATTTGGCACTGCGTCACTTTAACTGACAATTGCGGGGTTGTACAACGCTGTACCCAAACAAAATTTGCGTCCTTTTTTTCCCACAAATAGAGCTTTCTTTTGGTGGTATTTGATCACCTCTGCGTTTTTTTTTTTTTGCGCTATAAACGAAAAGAAAGCAACAATTAAAAAAATATATATATATATTTTTTACTTTGTGCTATAATATCCCCATAAATGTTTAAAAAAAAAATATCTAATTTCTTCATCAGTTTAGGCCAATATATATTCTACATAATTTTGGTAAAAAAAATCACAATAAGCGTATATTGATTGGTTTGAGCAAAAGTTATAGCGTCTGCAAACTATGGGAAAGATTTATGGAATTTATATGGCATTTTTATTATTATTATTATTATTATTTTTTTTTTACTAGTAATGGCGCCGATTTGTGATTTTTAGCTGTACTGCGACATTGCGGCAGACGGATCGGACACTTTTGACACATTTTTGGGACCGTTGACATTTGTACAGCGATCAGTGCTATAAAAAATGCACTGATTACTGTGTAAATGTCACTGGTAGGGAAGGGGTTAACACTAGGGGGTGATCAAGGGGTTAAATGTGTTCCCTAGTTAGTGTTTATAACTGTGGGGATAGTACTGACTGGGGGAGGAGACATATAGTTGTTCCTGCTTACTAGAAACAAACAATATGTCTCCTCTCCCCTGACAGAACAGGGATTTGTGTGTTTACACACACAAATCCCTGTGCTGGCTCTCGTGCCCGTGCGTGGTCTGGCGGCTCTTAAAGGGAACAATGACCCATATGTTTTGCGCAGCCATGCCATTCTGCCAACGTATATCGGCGGCGTGAGCTGGTCAGCAAATTGTTAAAGTGATTGTAAAGGAAACATTTTTATTTAAAAAAAATCAACAAACATGTCGTATGCGGTGGATTTGCACAGAGCAGCCCCGATTCTCCTCTTCTCGAGTCCCCTGCCAGCGCTCTAGGCTCCTCACTCTTGCTGAGTGCCCCCAAAACAAGCCGCTTGCTGTGGGGGCACTCGTGTGTGCTCACTTCCGAGCTGGCTCTCTGTGCCCACAAGACATAGAAAGCACGTCTCTGCCCCAACCCCTGCTCCAGCCTCACTGACTGTGATTGACAGCAGTGGAAAACATTGGCTCCTGCATCACAGCCAATCAAGAGGGAGAGACCCGGAAGAGGCTTAGGTCTCTTGCACATCGCTGGATCGAGATGGGGCTTAGGTAAGTATTAGTGGGGCTGAGGGCTGAGAGGGGAGCTGCACATGGAAGATTGTTTACCTTCATGCATAGAATGCATGAAGTTAAAAAACCTTAAACCCATACAACCACTTTAAGTAAATCAACACCAGTACAATGAACAGACCAGCATTTCAATCGTTTTTGTAGTAGGGATGAAAACAAGTGTTGGTGTCTAAAGCAGTTGTAAATTACTATTAAACTTTAAAAAAGCAGCTGTTGCTGCTATGATATACAGGGCATATTTTTAAACCCATTTCAAGATTGTTTTAGATTTTGGCAGGTTTGAAACGTCTATCAGGTTTTAATGCTTTCTGTGTCACTTTTTGGAAGATCTACCCTGATGCCGCGTACACACGATCGTTTTTAATGTTTGAGTAAAGCGCGGTGACGTACAACATGTACGACGGCACTATAAAGGGGAAGTTCCATTCGGATGGCGCCACCCTTTATGTTAGTAAAGTTTGTTGAGAGACGATTCGCGCTTTTCAGCCTCCTGCTTTTCAGTCCGTTACAGCGTGACGAATGTGCTATCTCCATTACGAACGCTAGTTTTACCAGAACGAGCGCTCCCGTCTCATACTTGATTCTGAGCATGCGCATTTTTTTCACGTCGTTAAAGCCCACACACGGCCGTTTTTCATGATGAGAAAAACGATGATGACGACGTGAAAAATTAGAGCATGTTCCAATTTTTCCCGTCGTGATTCTCAGCGTTTTTCTCGTCGAGAAAAATGCTGGAAAGCCCACACACGATCATTTTTAATGACCATTTTAAAAAATGTCATTTTTCTCGTCATTAAAAACGATTGTGTGTACGCGGCATTACGGTTTGTCTTGGTAACCTTTTTAACCAGAACAGAAGAGAGAGAAAAATGATAGTAGATTATATATATATATATATATATATAGATATATAGATATATAGATATATAGATATATATATATAGATATATAGATATATATATATATATCTCTAGATAGATATATATATATATATATATATATATATATATATATAGATAGATATATCTATATATATATATATATCCTCAAAGGGGCAAAAGGTGGGATTTCCCTTTGCTTTGGGGCGACGTCTACTCACTTTCTGTCATGTCTCTGGGACAGAAAGTAAAGAGGAAATCTTCCATGGGGCCCAGAGTCTAACTCATCCACTCTATCCAGAATAAAAAATAAGTAAACGATCATCTGTCAGTTTGCAGTTATTTTGGGAACTAGGCTAGGTAAACCAGGAACACCAGCCAGGGCCCAGAATGTTATTTCTCATGGCAATGACAAGTTAGGCCTCATGCCCACGGACGTTTTTACAGCCGCGTTTTTGAGCGTTTTTTACAGCTTAAAAACGCCTGTCCATGTTAGTCTATAGCTTCATGCCCACCTAGACGTTTTTGAGCTGCAAATAGCATAGACGTGTTTAAGCTGTAAAAAAAACCCAGGACCAGTGCGTTCCTCAGCGTCAGAATTAGGCAGAAAAAAACGCGAGCGTCAAAAAACGCTCAAAAACGCGCACTAACGCGCAAAAACGCACACTAACGCGCGGTCGCGTTTTTAGCTCCGACGTTTTTAAAAAAAAATAAAAAATATTTACAATAACATGGACAGGCGTTTTTAACCACTTAAGCCCCGGACCATTTGGTAGCTAAAGGACCAGAGGTGAATTCAGAATTTTGCACTGCGCTGCTTTAACTGTAAATTGTGCGGACATGCAATGTTGTACCCAAACGAAATTTGCGTCCTTTTCTTCCCACAAATAGAGCTTTCTTTTAATGGTATTTGATTGCCTCTGCGATTTTTATTTTTTGCGATATAAACGGAAAAAGACCGAAAATTTTGAAAAAAAATGATATTTTCTACTTTTTGTTATAAGAAAAATCAAATAAACTCAATTTTAGTCATACATTTAGGCCAAAATGTATTCAGCCACATGTCTTTAGTAAAAAAAATGTCAATAAGCGTATATTTATCGGTTTGCGCAAAAGTTATAGCGTTTACAAACTAGGGTACATTTTCTGGAATTTACACAGCTTTTAATTTATGACTGCCTATCTCATTTCTTGAGGTGCTAAAATGGCAGGGCAGTACAAAACCCCCCCAAATGACCCCATTTTAGAAAGTAGACACCACAAGGAAATTGCTGAGAGGCCTGTTGAGCCCATTGAATATTTTTTTTTTTGTCCCAAGTGATTGAATAATGACAAAAAAAAATAAAAAATTACAAAAAGTTGTCACTAAATGATATATTGCTCACACATGCCATGGTTATATGTGGAATTGCACCCCAAAATACATTCTGCTGCTTCTCCTGAGTACGGGGATACCACATGTGTGGGACTTTTTAGGAGCCTAGCCACGTACGGGACCCCGGAAACCAAGCACCGCCTCCAGGATTTCTAAGGGCGCAAATTTTTGATTTCACTCCTCACTACCTATCACAGTTTTGAAGGCCATAAAATGCCAAAATAGCACAAAACCCCCCCCAAATGACCCCATTTTGGAAAGTAGACACCCCAAGCTGTTTGCTGAGAGGCATGGTGAGTATTTTACAGCTCTCATTTGTTTTTGAAAATGAAGAAAGAACATTTTTTTTTTTTTTTTTTTTTTTTTTTTTCAAATTTCAAAACTTTGTGACAAAAAGCGAGATCTGCAAAATACTCACAATACCTCTCAGCAAATAGCTTGGGGTGTCTACTTTCCAAAATGGGGTCATTTGGGGGGGGTTTGTGCCATCTGGGCATTCCATGGCCTCCGAAACTGTGATAGGCAGTGAGAAGTGAAATCAAAAATTGACACCCTTAGAAAGCCTGAAGGCGGTGCTTGGTTTTTGGGGTCCCGTACGCGGCTAGGCTCCCAAAAAGTCTCACACATGTGGTATCCCCGTACTCAGGAGAAGCAACAGAATGTATTTTGGGGTGTAATTCCACATATGCCCATGGCATGTTTGAGCAATATATCATTTAGTGACAACTTTGTGCAAAAAAAAAAAAATTGTATTTTTTCCGCAACTTGTGTCAACATATAAAATATTCCATGGACTCGACATGCCTCTCAGTATATAGCTTGGGGTGTCTACTTTCCAAAATGGGGTCATTTGGGGGGGGTTTTGAACTGTTCTGGCATTTTATACACAACATTAGGAAGCTTACATCCACTCTTCTAACCACTTGAAGACAAAGCCCTTTTTGACACTTTTTGTTTACATGAAAACATATTTTTTTTTGCAAGAAAATTATGTTGAACCCCCAAACATTATATGTATTTTTAAAGCAAAGGCCGTACAGAATAAAATGGTGGGTGTTGCATTTTTTTTTTCTACACAGTATTTGCGCAGCGATTTTTCAAACGAATTTTTTGGGAAAAAATACACTTTTTTTAATTTTAATGCACTAAAACACACTATATTGCCCAAATGTTTGATGAAATAAAAAAGATGATCTTAGGCCGAGTACATAGATACCAAACACGACATGCTTTAAAATTTCGCACAAACGCGCATTGGCGACAAACTACATACATTTTTAAAAGCCTTTAAAAGCATTTACAGGTTACCCCGTTAGATTTACAGAGGAGGTCTACTGCTAAAATTACTGCCCTCGATCTGACCTTCGCGGTGATACCTCACATGCATGGTGCAATTGCTGTTTACATATGACGCCAGACCGACGCTTGCGTTCGCCATTGGGCAAGAGCAGGGCAGGACAGGGATGCTTTTTTTTTTTTTTTTTTTATTATTATTAATTTTGCTTTTTTATTTTATTTTTAAACTGTTGCTTCCATATTTATTTATTTTTATCACTTTTATTGTTATCTCAGGGAATGTAAATATCCCCTATGATAGCAATAGGTAATGACAGGTACTCTTTTTTGAAAAAACTGGGGTCTATTGGACCCTAGATATTTCCTCTGCCCTCAAAGCATCTGACCACACCAAGATCGGTGTGATAAAATGCTTTCCCAATTTCCCAATGGCGCTTTTTATATCCGGGGGGGGGGACATTCCCTCCCACTGCTTGTAAAAGCAGTCCAGAGGCTAATTAGCCACTAGGATTGCTTTTACATGAAAGCCGGCCGCTGGCTGAAAAGAATGATACCAAGATGATACCTAAACCCGCAGGCATCATTCTGGTATAAACATTCAAAGTCCAGCAACATACCAGTACGTTGCTGGTCCTTGTTGGACATGTATTGTAATCTTTTTTTTCATGCAGCCTGTTGGCTGAACGAAAAAAAAAGATTGATCGGTGGGTATGCCCACCATTAGAATACCGCCCTTCATCCACCCACTTCTAATGATGGGCATACATGCACCATTTATATATGCCGAAGCATGGGGGCATCTTCTCGCAAAAGTTATGCCGCGTACACATGGTCAGACTTTTCCACGGGCAAGCCTCCGTCGGAATTTCGACCGTATATACGCGGCATTAGGAGCAAAATCGCTCCTCCGCTCCTGCTGCCCCAATGCTTTGGCATATATGCTTTTTTTTTTTAACTGTGGTGGTGAAATCACCTCCTACAGCACTGGAGTCGCAGGGATCAGGCCTGTCTCTGCGAACGCTGCAGTTATGTGTGTTGTGTTTTGCAAGTGACAGTGATCGATCGATACTGCACTTCGGTGGCCTGGGCTGGACGGAGGGGCAAAACGCAGGTGCTAGCAGGTATCTGGGCTGATCCCACTAACAGTGCGTTTTTGGGAACCCTAAACTGCTGGGGAAGCTAGTATAGATCTGATCAGATCAGATATTGATCTGTTCAGATACTATACCACTAAGGGGGGTGTATGCTTCACGTGTGGGTGTTAGCGCTACTGGCACTAACCTGACGCTGCCTGGGGTGTGACGCAGACCCTCTCTGACGCTAAAACCTAACTGATATCACCCGCCGGGCGATCAGGGGGTTAAACCTTTATTGGGTTATATACGGCGGGTGCCCTGACACTATAAAAAGCAAACTAACTAACCAGCGTCACCCGTAACACTTATATGATGATCACTGGTGAAAGGGTTAACTAGGGGCAATTAGGGGGTTAAAACCTTTATTAGGTAATATATGGGGGTACCTGACGCTATATAAAAACCTGACGGCGAACCTAAAAAAAAATTACTGGCTACCTATCGGCATCACCGACACTAAGACAGCGATCAGAAAAACTATCGCTTAGCGACAGTGGTGATAGGGGGTGAAAGGGTTACCTGGGGGGCGATCAGGGGGTTAAACCTTTATTAGATAATATATGGGGGTACCTGACGCTATAAAAACCTGCGGCGAACCTAAAAAAAATTACTGGCTACCGATCAGCATCACCGACGCTAAGACATCGATCAGAAAAATGATCGCATAGTGACGGCGGTGCTAGGGGGTGAAAGGGTTACCTGGGGGGTGATCAAGGGGGTTACACCTTTATTAGGTAATATATGGGGGTACCCGACGCTATAAAAACCTGCGGCGAACCTAAAAAAAATTACTGGCTACCGATCAGCATCGCCGACGCTAAGACATCGATCAGAAAAATTATTGCTTAGTGACAGTGGTGATAGGGGGTGAAAGGGTTACCTGGGGGGGCGATCAAGGGGGTTAAACCTTTAATAGGTAATATATGGGGGTACCCGACGCTATAAAAACCTGCGGCGAACCTAAAAAAAATTACTGGCTACCGATCAGCATCACCGACGCTAAGACATCGATCAGAAAAATGATCGCATAGCGACGGTGGTGCTAGGGGGTGAAAGGGTTACCTGGGGGGTGATCAAGGGGGTTAAACCTTTATTAGGTAATATATGGGGGTACCCGACGCTATAAAAACCTGCGGCGAACCTAAAAAAAATTACTGGCTACCGATCAGCATCGCCGACGCTAAGACATCGATCAGAAAAATTATAACTTAGTGACAGTGGTGATAGGGGGTGAAAGGGTTACCTGGGGGGCGATCAAGGGGGTTAAACCTTCATTAGGTAATATATGGGGGTACCCGACGCTATAAAAACCTGCGGCGAACCTAAAAAAAATTACTGGCTACCGATCAGCATCACCGACGCTAAGACATCGATCAGAAAAATGATTGCTTAGTGACGGCGGTGCTAGGGGGTGAAAGGGTTATCTGGGGGGTGATCAGGGGGTTAAACCTTTATTAGGGGGGGTTAGGGGGCTACACTGGACCTAAAACTAAATGTAGTGACACTTTTACAGTCACAAATGTCACTGATTGCAGTGATCACTAAATAAATGGTCACTGCAATCAGTGACACTGTGACTGGGGGCTGGGGGGGCTGGGGGGTGATCTGGGGGTGTCTGGGGGGGCCTGGGGGGGCGATTTATGTGTCCTGGTGTCAGTGTAGTGTTGTGTGCACTAACCTGGCATCTTCTCCTGTACGGCGCTCGGTATATGTGAGCGCCCCAGGAGAGATGACATCACTTCCTCCTTCCTGGCAGGCAGGGGAGGCTCTCTCATTCGCCGGGAGCGATCGAGAGGGGGTGGCCGGAATCGAACGGCCGTCCCCTCATGCCGGATCGCTCCCGAAGGTAAAACGACCACCCACTGTAAAGAAGGGGGGTCCGATCGGACCCCCCAACTATACAAAGGCAATCACGTACATATACGTGATTCTGCCTGTCGGTGCCATTCTGCTGACGTATATTTACAGTGGGCGGTCGTTAAGTGGTTAAGCTGCAAAAAACGCAGCTGTAAAAACACCAGTGGGCATGAGGCCTTATAGTAGAGCCCCAATCTGATGCCGCGTACACACGATCATGATTCACGGCGGTGAAAACACTGCCGTGAATCACAACAGGAAAAACAAGGGAACGGCTTGTTCCCCCACACACGGCCGTTTTTCCTGTCATTTTTTCTCTTGGCGAGAAAAACGACAGTGTGTAGGCTCCGCGGCAGTGTTTCCCTATGGGAAAACTGCCGCGAGAAAAATTAGAGCATGTTCTAATTTTTCTCGTCGTGATTAATGCCGTTTTTCCCGTCGTTTTTCTCGTCCAAATTAATTTTTCCCGACGGGAAAAATGATCGTGTGTACGCGGCATGACACTTAGTGCAAAAGCATTTTGCCCCATACGGAGCTTAACCTGTGCTTTGTCATGTTCGCTGTAGTGTTTGACTTCCCATAATGAATTATTACAAACTTGAGGATTTTTAATCTTCTGATGCAGTTGTTATTTTGTGCTCTATTGTAGAAAGCCACGTGATTTTTGTTGTCACCATGTGACCGCAATAGTTTGTAATCCCTTTCCTGTACTTCCAATCTTTAATCGTTGTTGGCTGAAGCTTTCTGGCATGCTATATGCTTTCTACAGAAGGCAGTTTCTGTGAGCTTTGCGTGAACAAACTGTAGGTATTGACTATGCAAGTTCCATTAAATACATTTTGCACAGTTAGAGCAGGGATGAGCTTCGTGTTCGAGTCGAACCCATGTTCGACTTGAACATCGGCTGTTCGATCGTTTGACAAAGATTGAACATTATGGGCCGTTCGCACCAAATTCGAATGGCGCGTCACGGCCCATAATTCACTGCAGCATCGCAGTGCATTGCTAGCTGATGATTGACCAAGCATGCACGAATGACCCGCATGCTTTGGCCAATCACAGCGCGGTAATAACGGAGAGCCGTAATTGGCCAAAGCCAGGGTGGCTTTGGCCAATCATGGCTCAGAGGAGTAGGTACACACCCCACACTATATAAGGCCGCCTGGAAGTCAGCCTTGTGTAGTGTGTTGGCGTTTGTGAAAGAGAGAGTTACAGAGAGAGAGACAGTGTCATTTATATTGAGTTAGATGCTTTTACAGTGTGTAGAGGATACATATGCATCCTAGGTGTTGTATATATATTTACACACTGTACAGGCATACCCCGCTTTAAGTACACTCACTTTACATAGACTCGCGAGTAAGGACATACCCGGGAGTGTATGTAAAGTGGCTCTCAAGCTAAAGCTGCAGCTGAGTAATCCGTGCACGAATAGTTCAGATTCCCCGCTACTTGGAAACGCACTCCATGACCCCCCCACTACACTCCCTGACCCCCCCCCACTACAGTCCCTGACACCCCCACTACAGTCCCTGACGCCCCAGAAGTGAAAAAAGGTATTGCTTCACTTTAAGTACATTTTCTGTTTACATACATGCTCTGTTCCCATTGTGTACTTAAAAGTGGGGTATGCCTGTATTTAGTATAGGTAGATCCATTACTGCTGTTCTCTATACTGTGACAGGCAGGCAGGTGATTTTGCTAGCTGAAGCAGAGTTTCGCTTAGTGTACTGTGTGCTTTGCATAGCGTTCACCTAAAGCTTACCTGAATACAGTTAGTACTGTGCTCATAATAAAACCACAGGCAGAGTGCTGCATTAATTTCATGTAGTGTACTGCAGTACTTCTATCCTTTGCAGAGCCTTCACTTAAAGGAACCTGAATAAAATTTGTGGTGTTCTCGTATTAAAACCACAAACAGAGAGCTGCTAGTATTTTCAGTTAGTGTACTGTGTCCTCTGCACAGTGTTCACCTAAAACTAACTGAAGACCTTTGCTGCTTTTCTCATACTAATACCACAGCAGGCAGTGGAGTCTGATAGCTGCATTATATATATATTGTGAGGGTGCGATTTTGTGCGACCTTCAAGAGTGTTGGTTTACGCCAGATTTGGTAAAGAAAGACACGCTGATGGAACAGCTGTGTCTTGGGCTATTTAGTTCAGAGGTGATTATGGATCAGGGCTCCACCCAACAGAGAGGAAGTCTGTGTGCATGGGAGTCAGGTGGACTCTCATCCTCTGAGTGGAGTCAGAGGCGGTGCATGTCTGCAGGAGGCAGACATCATTAGTGATACAGCAACAAAGGTGCTGACTAGTGATGAGCCGAACACCCCCGGGTTCGGTTCGCACCAGAACCCGCGAACGGACCGAAAGTTCGAACGAACATTAGAACCCTATTAAATACAATGGATGCGAACGTTCGAATTCTAAAGTGCTAATTATAACAACTATTATGCATGTTATTGTCATAAATAGGGTTTGGGAACCCGGGTTCTGCACCAGGGGACATGTATCAATGCAAAAAGAAGTTTTAAAAACGGTCGTTTTTCGGGAGCAGTCATTTTAATGATGCATAAAGTGAAAAAAAAAAAGTCAAATATTCCTTTAAATATCGTACCTGGGGGGTGTCTAAAGTATGCCTGTGAAGTGCCACGTGTTTCCCGTGTTTAGAACTGTCCCTGCACAAAATGACACTTCTAAAGGAAAAAAAAGCCATTTAAAACTGCTTGCGGCTTTAATGTAATGTCTGGTCCCGGTAATATGGATGAAATTCTTTAAGAAAAATGGCATAGCTACCCCATGACCCCCCCCCCCCCCTACCCCAGCCCATTACCAGCCCCTTTGGGTCTTGTATGGATATTAAGGGGAACCCCGCACATAAAATAAAAAAGGCCCTATATACTCTGAACAGCCGTATACAGGCGGTGCATACAAGACAGGGACTGTAGGTTTGTTCTTATGTAGAATCTGTTTGTAATTTTGAACAGGTACATTGTTGAAGTGTAGCTCCAGCCCAAAAATCTATTTTTAAACTTTTTGGGAAACATAGGTAAGGGTTATCACCCCTGTAACATTTGTTTTGCTGTCTGTGCCCCTGTTCAGAACATTTCACCTCACTTTCCGTCCCAATGACAACTGTTTTTGAAATGTGGTGTTTTTCTTGAAACAAGGATTGCTGATAAAGCATCAGTACAGATGAGACCCCTTTCTCCCATATTTATTCTTACAGGAGAGAATTTTCCTTTCTAGGGGTAGATTTCCTCTCACTTCCTGTTGTCTTCTTTCGTTTGCAAGTAGGAGTCGTTTGTAAGTTGGATGTTTGAAAGTAGGGACCTGCCGTATATACTCTGCAGAAATAGGCCCCTTAGTTGTTGGTGTTGGCACAACACTGTAAGCACTCAGTTACTCTTGGTTGGTGCTGGAACGCCCTGCTGTCAACTATTATATCAGGAATTTTAATTACATATAATTGTTGAACAGTGGTAGTAAAAATTGGGGCTTTGATGGTGGTGCTGGTGCCACAACACTGTAAGCCCTGACAGTTACTCTTGGTGGGTGCAGCAATGGGCCCTGCTGTGAATTATTAGATCAAGAATTGTAATTACATGCCCCTTTTGAACAGGGGCTGAAAAATTGGGCCTTTCGTGGTGGTGGTGGTGGTGGCGTTGCCACAAGACTGTAAGCCCTCAGAGTTACTCTTGGTGGGTGCAGCAATGGACCCTGCTGTGAATTATTAGATCAAGAATTGTAATTGCATGCCCCTGTTGAACAGGGGCTGAAAAATTGGGCCTTAGGCACTGGTGGCACAACACTACAACCCCTCACAGATACTGTACTTGGAGCACAGCAATGAGCCCTGTTGCAAAGTATTGCTTCAAAAATTGTAATGACACGCCCCTGTTAAACAGGGGCTGAAAAATTGGGCCTTAGGCACTGGTGCCACAACACTCCAACCCCTCACAGATACTGTACTTGGAGCACAGCAATGAGCCCTATGGCAAATTATTGCTAAAAAAATTGTAATTACACGCCCCTGTAAAACAGGGGCTGAAAAATTGGGCCTTAGCCACTGGTGGCGGCACCCATAAACAAAAATGATCTTCCAAGCTATCATCATCAATCGTATCATTGAGGACTCGGAGGAGGAGGATAGCCAGTCAACATAACAGCACAGGCACTCAGCATCAGCATCAGTCTTGAAGGGATGTGACATGTTAAAATCAATTAGTCTGTTATATCAGCATCAGGTGTGTGGTAGCTGGTGGTGATCCAAGACTGGTTCATCTTGATGAAAGTCAGTCGATCAACCGAGTCGGTGGACAGGCGCACCCTGTGATCCGTGACAAATCCTCCAGCAGCACTGAATGTGCGTTCCGAAAGAACGCTGGATGCAGGACAGGCCAGTAGCTCAATTGCATACTGTGCAAGCTCTGGCCAGTGATCCATCCTCAAGACCCAGTAAGCCAGAGGATTTTCGGTGGGGAAGGTGTCCAAGTCTGACCTTGCCCCTAGATATTCCTGCACCATGTTTATCAGACGCTGGCGATGGTTGCTGGAACCGATCATACTTTGGGGCTGCGGACTAAAGAATTGTCTGAACGCATCGGTCAGACGGCCACCTTCCCCACCGCTCCTTCTTTGACTGGCCGAAGCCTCAGCAACTCGTTGTCCAGGACCAGGAGTTTGTAACCTCCCAGTCTCTGGGAACGCGTTGCACAGACCTTTCTGCAAGGCCTCCCGGAGTTGTCTCATCCTCTGCTCCCTCTGCGACGGTAACATAAGGTCCGCAACCTTACCCTTGTACCGTGGATCAAGGAGAGTGGCCAGCCAGTAATGGTCCCTCTCCTTGATCCGAAGAATATGAGGATCCTTCCGCAGACTTTGCAGGATCAGGGAGGCCATGCAGCGTAGGTTTGCTGAGGCATTCGCTCCGGAGTCCTCTGGGTCACTAAGGACGACATGATCCGCAGCCACCTCCTCCCAGCCACGTACAAGTCCACTGGTTTCTTGGGACTGTAAATCATCCCTAAAAGACTGCTGCTGATGATGCTGAGTGCCAGCCTCCACCTCCATGCTGACACAATCCTCCTCCTCCTCCTCCTCCTCCTCCTCTTCCTGTGCGATGGGTGGGACAGAAGGAACACTGTCTGGGTAAAGGGGGCCTTGAGAGGCAAGGAAGTCCTCCTCTTCCTGCCTCTGTTCTGCCTCAAGTGCCCTGTCCATTATTCCACGCAGCGTGTGCTCCAACAGGTGGACAAGAGGTACAGTGTCACTGATGCATGCACTGTCACTGCTCACCATCCTCGTGGCCTCCTCAAATGGTGCCAGGACAGTGCATGCATCCCTGATCATGCCCCACTGGCGTGGAGAAAAAAAACCAAGCTCCCCTGACCCTGTCCTGGTGCCGTAGTCGCACAGGTACTCATTGATGGCCCTCTGCTGCGTGTGCAGCCGCTGCAGCATGGCCAACGTTGAGTTCCACCTGGTGGGCATGTCACATATAAGGCGGTTCTTGGGCAGGTTCAACTCCTTTTGCAGCTCAGCCAGGCGAGCACTGGCATTATAAGATCTGCGGAAATGCACACAGACTTTCCTGGCCTGCCTCAGGACATCCTGTAAGCCCGGGTACCTGCCCAAGAACCGCTGCACCACCAGGTTAAGGACGTGAGCCACACAGGGCACATGGGTCAGTTGTCCCTGTCGGAGGGCGGAGAGGAGGTTGGTGCCATTGTCGCAAACCACCATTCCTGGCTTAAGCTGGCGTGGCGTCAACCACCTCTCGGCCTGGCCCTGCAGAGCAGACAGGACCTCTGCCCCAGTGTGGCTTCTGTCCCCCAAACACACCAGCGCAAGCACGGCATGGCATCTTTTTGCCTGCGTACTTGCGTAGCCCCGTGAACGGCTACGGAGCACCGCTGGTTCATAGGACAAACCACAGGAAGAGGCCATGGAGGAAGAAGAAGAGGAGGGGGTGGAGGAGAGAGGTGTGTCACAACCAGTAGTAGCATTTTGGAGGCGTGGCGGTGGGACAACCTCCAACACTACTGCACCTTGTCCTGCATCCTTCCCAGCTGCCAAAAGAGTGACCCAATGGGCCGTGAAAGAAAGGTAACGTCCCTGTCCATGCCTGCTGGACCATGAGTCAGCGGTAATATGCACCTTACCGCTGACCGCCCTGTCCAGCGAGGCCAAGACATTGCCTTCCACATGCCGGTAGAGAGCCGGAATAGCCTTCCGTGAGAAAAAGTGGCGTTTGGGAACCTGCCACTGAGGAACCGCACATTGCACAAACTCACGGAAGGGGGCCGAGTCTACCAACTGAAAAGGCAGCAGTTGAAGCGCTAGCAATTTAGCCAAGCTAGCATTCAACCGCTGGGCATGTGGATGGCTGGGAGTGAACTTCTTTCGACGGTCCAGCAGCTGGGGCAGGGAAATTTGCCTGCTAGAATCGGACGTCGGTGTACTGCTAGCAGAGTGGCCGCAAGTACTTGGCTGTGACACACCTAATTCTACACCTTCATTCCTCTCAGTGCATGTTTCAGAGAGGACTGAAGTTATAGTGGGGTTGGAGATCCCAGCTGATGCGGTGCAAGGAGAGGTCCGCTTTGTTCTTTGGTGTGGGTCTTTCAGGTAGGCTTGCCAACGAGCTGCATGGCAGGTCAACATATGTCTGGTCAGGCATGTGGTACCCAAGCGGCTGATGTTTTGGCCACGCGATATACGCTTGAGACATATGTTGCAAACAGCAGCTGTGCGATCTGATGCACTAGCCTCAAAAAAGGCCCACACCAAAGAACTTTTTGAATGACGGGCAGAGGCAGCGCCCTGCACAGGCGGAGCTCTGCGGTGTGATTCCGTCGGTGTACTGCCCTTACGCTGGCCACCAAAGGGCATCCTGCCTCGTTGGAGATGTGCCTCCTCCTCATCCTCCTCCTCCTCCTCTCTCCTATTAGGCACCCACGTGGAGTCAGTGACCTCATCATCACCTCCCTCCTCATCACTGGAGCCAATCTGGCAGTATGCTGCAGCTGCTGGAACATGACTGCCAGATTGGTGTCCTTCTTGAGCATCCCCTCTGTCTGCTCTCACGCTACTGCCTTCCTCTAGCTGGGTTTCATCATCAGACCCTTCGAAACGCTGGGCATCCTCCTGGAGCATGTACCCAACACTGTGCTGAAACAGTTCGGGGGACTCCTCAGGAGGAGGACATGGTGGGTCTAGGGAAGGAGTGACTGATGATGAGTCTGACATTGATACCAGGGAAGAGGACGCTTTGGCAGCTGCTTTTCCAGTACCCTGAGCCTGGGTGAGAGAGGATGAGGAGGAGGAGGAGGGCTTGGTCATCCACTCTACCAAGTCTTCGGCATGATGTGGCTCAACATGTCCAGCTGCTGAAAAGAAGGACAAGCGTGTCCCATGGCCATGTGCTGATGACAATGCACCGCGTCCACGACCAGCACTGTTGCCCCCAGACACAGAGCCTGCTTGCCCTCTTTTATTGCCTCCTGACTGTCTGCCTCTCCTTGTTTGCCTTCCAGACATTCTAATAGATGGCCTGCAGGGAGATGGGAAAAAAGCAATAAGGGCTACCTTCAGGTGTCCTTCTCTGTCCCTTGAAACAAGGACTTTGACAGTGAAAGAAACTGACACACTCTCCCTACCTACAGTTTTCTGTCCCTAGAAAAAATGTTTTTTTTAAGCACAATTTAGCACAAGGAGAATTCACTCACTGTCCTTCCAGGTCCCTGGAAACAAGGACTTTGACAGTGAAAGAAACTGACACACTCTCCCTACCTACAGTTTTCTGTCCCTAGAAAATTTTTTTTTTTAAGCACAATTTAGCACAAGGAGAATTCACTCACTGTCCTTCCAGGTCCCTGGAAACAAGGACTTTGACAGTGAAAGAAACTGACACACTCTCCCTACCTACAGTTTTCTGTCCCTAGAAAAAATGTTTTTTTTAAGCACAATTTAGCACAAGGAGAATTCACTCACTGTCCTTCCAGGTCCCTGGAAACAAGGACTTTGACAGTGAAAGAAACTGACACACTCTCCCTACCTACAGTTTTCTGTCCCTAGAAAAAATGTTTTTTTTAAGCACAATATAGCACAAGCACAAAACACACTGACACTCTCCCTACCTATCCTTCTCTTTCCCTAAACTAAAGGAATCCAGGTTAAGCAAGAAAGAAATAAAAGTCACTGTCCCTGCCTATGCTGCTCTATCCCTGCTCCGGAACACACTACACTAGGCCGCCGTGCTGGCGGCCTTTTATAGTGTGGGGCGTGTACTAAACACCCTCAGCAATAATTGGCCACAGGCATCCTGCCTGTGGCCAATCATTGCTCTCCTCGCTGCCGGCGCTGTGATTGGCCAAGCATGCGGGGTCACAGTGCATGCTTGGCCAATCACAGCGCCTGGATGACACTGCGATGGCGTAGTGCATTGTGGGCCGTTCGCGTCACTCGAATTTGGCGCGAACGGCCCAAATCGTTCGATCTTCGTCGAACGATCGAACAGCCGATGTTCGAGTCGAACGTATGTTCGACTCGAACACGAAGCTCATCCCTAGTGCTGACCAGGGGTAAGCAAGGAGAAAGCTTAAACTCTTGGAAACTGTTTGGGTCTGAGGAGCAGACCCAAGGCTAAAGGCCTGGATAGCAAGAAGGTAAAGCTACAAGGCTAAACTGTTAAGTATGCAAGAGACAGGAATGGTGGAACCCCCCTGTGAATACTACAGATGTACTTGTGAACTTTTGTGCTTTTAAATAAACATGGGCTACCATGCCCTTAAACAGAGTTCCTGACTGGCTTGCATCACTGAAAAAACGCATCTACTATGAGAGCTAACAACCCCTAATCCTACAATATATATATATATATATATATATATATATATATATATATGTAATATCTATATATATCCCACCTTTGTGCAGCTACATCTCACTGCAGGCCATTAGAATGTCTGGAAGGCAAACAAAGAGAGGCAGTCAGTCACGAGACATTATAGGAGGGAATGCAGGCTCTGTGTCTAGAGGCAACAGTGCTGGTCGTGGACACGGTGCATCCTCATCAGCACGTGGCCGTGGGACACGATTGTCCTTCTTTTCGGCAGCTGGCCATGTTGAGCCGCAACATGCCCATGATTTGGTAGAGTGGATGACCAAGCCGTCCTCATCCTCCTCATCCTCTCTCACCCAGGCTCAGGGTACTTTGTCTGGCAAAGCAGCTGCCAAAGCGGCCTCTTCCCTTGGCTCAATGGCATCAGTCACTCCTTCCCTAGCCCCACCATGTCCTCCTTCAGGGTCCCCCGAACTGTTTGACCACAGTGTTGGGTACATGCTCCAGGAGGATTCCCAGCGTTTTGAAGGGTCCGATGATGGAACCCAGCTAGAGGAAGGCAGTAATGTGAGCCCAGAGAGAGGGGGTAGTAACGTGAGCCCAGAGAGAGAGGGGGTGCCCAACAAGGATAGCTATCTGGCAGTAATGTACCCCAGCTGCAGCATACTGCCAGATTTGCTCCAGTGATGAGGAGGGAGGGGATGATGAGGTCACTGACTCCACATGGGTGCCTGATAGGAGAGAGGAGGAGGAGGCACATCTCCAACGAGGCAGGATGCCCTCCAGGGGCCAGCTTAAGGGCAGCACACCGACTGCATCACGCCGCAGAGCTCCGCATGTGCAGGGCGCTGCTGTCTCTGCGCGTTATTCCAAAAGTTCTTCGGTGTGGGCCTTTTTTCAGACGTGTGCAGCAGATCGCACCGTTGCCATTTGCAACATATGTCTGAAGCGTATCTCACGTGGCCAAAACATCAGCTGCTTGGGCACCACGTGCTTGACCATACATATGTCGACCTGCCATGCAGTCCGTTGGCAGACGTACCTAAAAGACCCACACCAAAGAACAAAGCGGACCTCTCCTTGCTCCTCATCAGCTGGGATCTCCAACCCCACTATACCTTCAGTCCTCTCTGAAACCTGCACTGAGAGGAATGAAGCTGTAGAATTAGGTGTGTCACAGTCACAGCCAAGTACTTGCGGGTAATCTCCTTTCGGTACACCGAGGTCCGATTGTACCAGGCAAACTTCCCTGCCCAAGCTGCTGCACCGCCGAAAGAAGTTCGCTCCCAGCCATTCACATGATCAGCGGTTGAATGCTAGCTTGGCTAAATTGCTAGCACTTCAACTGCCGTCTTTTCAGTTGGTAGACTCTGCCCCCTTTCGTGAGTTTTTTGAATGTGCGGTTCCTCAGTGGCAGGTTCCCAAACGCCACTTTTTCTCACGGAAGGCGATTCCGGCTCTCTACCGCCATGTGGAAGGCAATGTCTTGGCCTCGCTGGACAGGGCGGTCAGCGGTAAGGTGCATATTACCGCTGACTCATGGTCCAGCAGGCATGGACAGGGACGTTGCCTATCTTTCACGGCGCATTGGGTGACTCTGCTGGCAGCTGGGAAGGATGCAGGACAAGGTGCAGTAGTGTTGGAGATTGTTCCACCTCCACGCCTCCAAAATGTTACTACTGGTGATTCTGACACACCTCTCTCCTCCACCCCCTCCTCTTCTTCTTCCTCCATGGCCTCTACCTGTGCTTTTTCCTCGGAACCAGCGGTGCTCTGTAGGCGTTCAAGGGGCTACGCAAGTACGCAGGCAAAAAGATGCCATGCGGTGCTTGAGCTGGTGTGCTTGGGGGACAGGAGCCACACTGGGGCAGAGATTCTGTCAGCTCTGCAGGGGCAGGCTCAGAGGTGGTTGACGCCATGCCAGCTTAAGCCAGGAAAGATGGTCTCCGACAATGGCACCAACCTCCTCTCCGCCCTCCGACAGGGACAACTGACCCATTTGCCCTGTTTGGCTCACATCCTTAACTTGGTGGTTCAGTGGTTCTTGGGCACATTCCCGGGCTTACAGGAGGTCCTGAAGCAGGCCAGGAAACTCTGTGGGCATTTCCGCCAGTCATATAATGCCAGTGCTCAGGTGGCTGACCTGCAAAAGGATTACAACCTGCCCAAGAACCGCCTAATCTGTGACATGCCCACCAGGTGGATCTCTACGTTGGCCATGCTGCAGCGGCTGCACACACAGCAAAGGGCCATCAATGAGTATCTGTTGCAATATGGCACCAGGACAGGGTCAGGGGAGCTTGGATTTTTTTCCCTCACGCCAGTGGGCCATGATCAGGGATGCATGCACTGTCCTGGCACCATTTGAGGAGGCCACGAGGATGGTGAGCAGTGACAGTGCATGCATCAGTGACACTGTCCCTCTTGTCCACCTGTTGGAGCACACGCTGCGTGGAATAATGGACTGAGCACTTGAGGCAGAACAGAGGCAGGAAGAGGAGGTCTTCCTTGCCTCTCAAGGCCTCCTTTATCCAGACAGTGTTCCTGCTGGCCCGGCTATCACACCGGAAGAGGAAAAGGAGGAGGAGGAGAATTATTGTGTCAGCATGGAGGTAGAGCCTAGCACTCAGCATCAGCAACAGCCTTCAAGGGATCAATTACAGTCCCAAGACACCCATGGACTTGTACGTGGCTGGGAGGAGGTGGCTGCGGATCATGTTGTCCTCAGTGACCCAGAGGACTCTGCACTGAATGCCTCAGCAAACCTACGCTGCATGGCCTCCCTGATCCTGCAAAGCCTGCGCAAGGATCCTCGTATTCGTGCGATCAAGGAGAGGGATCATTACTGGCTGGCAACCCTCCTTGATCCACGTTACAAGGGTAAGGTTGCGGACCTTATCTTGCCGTCGCAGAGGGTGCAGAGGATGAAGCATCTTCGGGAGGCCTTACAGAAAGGTCTGTGCAACGCGTTCCCAGAGACTGGGAGGTTACAAATTCCTGGTCCTGGACAACGTGTTGCTGAGGCTCCAGTCAGTCAAAGAAGGAGCGGTGGAGAAGGTGGCCATCTGACTGATGCGTTCAGACAATTTTTTAGTACGCAGCCCCAAGGTATGATCGCTTCCAGCAACCATCGCCAGCGTCTGGTTTACATGGTGCAGGAATACCTAGGTGCAAGATCAGACTTGGACACCTTTCCCACCGAAAATCCTCTGGGTTACTGGGTCTTGAGGATGGATCACTGGCCAGAGCTTGCACAGTATGCAATTGAGGTACTGGCCTGTCCTGCATCCAGCGTTCTTTCGAAATGCACATTCAGTGCTGCTGGAGGCTTTGTAACCGATCACAGGGTGCGCCTGTCCACCAACTCGGTCGATCGAATGACCTTCATAAAAATAATTCAGTCTTGTATCACCACCAGCCACCAAGCACCTGATGGTGATGTAACCGAATATTTTTTTGGGAAATGTCAGATCCCTTCAAGACTGCCTATGCTGATGCTGAGTGACTCCTGTTATGCTGAGTGACTATCCTCTTCCTCCTCAATAATCATGCTGATAGCTTGAACGAACATTTTTGGTTCTGGGCACCGCCACCAGTGGCTAAGGCCCAATTTTTCAGCCCCTGTTTAACAGGGGCGTGTATTTACAAATTTTGATGAAATGCTTTGCAGCAGGGCTCATTGTTGTGCCCCAACTACAGTATCTGTGAGGGGTTGCAGTGTTGTGGCACTAGCACCCGTGCCTAAAGCCTCGTACACACGGCCATTTTTCTCATCAAGAAACGACAAGAAAACTGCCGGGAGAGCTTTCTTGCCAAGAAAACCGGCTGTGTGTACGAGGCTTTAGGCACTGGTGCTGGTGCCACAACACTGCAACCCCTCACAGGACGAGGCTTTCAGGTTTCAGGTTTCTCATCAGGAAAACTGGCCAGAATCTCGACGAGAAAAATAGAGAACCTGCTCTCTATTTTCTCGTCGGGATTCTCGTCGGCCTGTTTCCCGACGAGAAACCCGAGAGTGTGTACACTTACCTGTCGCCGTGGAAACCCACGCATGCTCGAAATGACTTAGGCATAGGTAGGGTGTAGCAAGATGGCGGTGACGGCATTGAATGTGACGAGCGCACGCTCGTCGTAGTCGATGACGTCACCGCGTTCGTGCCATTCAAAAGAACGGCGGTTCTTTTGAATCATATGTGTGTACACTCAGCCGGGACAAGATTCTTGTTCAAGAATCTCGTCAGGAAAAACAACGTGTTTTTTCCTGACAAAATTCTCGGCCGTGTGTACGAGGCTTAAGGCCCAATTTTTCTGCCCCTGTTCAACAGGGGCGTGTAATTACAATTGTTGATGCAATACTTTGCAACAGGGCTCATTGCTGCGCTCCAAGTACAGTATCTGTGAGGGATTGCAGTGTTGTGGCACCAGTGCCTAAGGCACAATTTTTATGCCCCTGTTCAACAGGGGCATCTAATTACAATTCTTGATCTAATAATTCACAGCAGGGCCCATTCCTGCGGCCACCAAGAGTAACTGTGAGGGCTTACAGTGTTGTGGCACCAGCACCACCACCAAAAGCCCAATTTTTCCTACCACTGTTCAACAATGTCATGTAATTAGAATTCTTGATTTAATATTTAACAGCAGGGCCTATTCCTGCGCCCACCAAGAGTAACTGTGAGGGCTTACACTGTTGTGGCAACACCAACACCTAAGGGCCAAATTTTTGCATAGTATATATGGCAGGCCTCTACTTTAAAACATCCAACTTACAAACGACTCCTACTTGCAAATGGAAGGAGACAACAGGAAGTGAGAGGAAATCTACCCCTAGGAATGGAAATTCTCTCCTGTAAGAGTTAATATGGGAAAAAGGTGTCTCCTCTCCACTGATGCTTTATCACCAATCCTTGTTTCAATAAAAAAAAAACAAATTTTCAAAAAACATTTGTCATTGGGACGGAAAGTGAGGTGAAATCTTCTGAACAGGTGCCCAGACAGCAAAACAAATGTTACAGGGGTGATAACCCTGCCCTATGTTTTCCAAAAAGCTTAAAAATAGATTTTTTTGGCTGGAGCTACATTTAAAATATGTACCTGTTCCAAATTATATACAGATTCTACTTAAGAACAAACCTACAGTCCCTGTCTTGTTTGCACCGCCTGTATACTGCTGTTCAGAGTATATAGGGCCTTTTTTAAATTTTGGTGCAGGGTTCCCCTTAATATCCATACAAGACCCAAAGGGGCTGATAGTGGGCTGGGGGTGGGGGGGTACCTATGCCATTTTTCTCAATGATTTTCATCCATATTGCCGGGACCAGACATTACATTAAAGCCGCAAGCAGTTTTAAATGACTTTTTTTTTCCTTTTTAGAAATGTCATTTTGTGCAGGGACAGTTCTAAACACGGGAAACGCGTGCCATTTCACTTTTTTTTTTTCACTTTATGCATCATTAAAATCACTGCTCCCGAAAAAATGGCAGTTTTTAAAACTTCTTTTTGCATTGATACATGTCCCCTGGGGCAGGACTCGGGTGCCCAAACCCTTTTTGGAACAATAACATGCATATTAGCCGTTATATTTAGCACTTTTGATTTCGAACGTTCGCATTCATTGTATTTAATAGGGTTCTAAAGTTTGCGCGAACTTTCGGTCCGTTCGCAGGTTCTGGTGCTAACCGAACCGGGGGGTGTTCGGCTCATCCCTAAGTTAGAGCATGCGCAATGCAGTAGTTTTTGCTCTAACTGTGGGTATTTTAATAGACTCATTAACAAGAAGTTGTTATTGTTTTTTATAAGAATGACACTGACTACTACTTAAAGGGCAAGTCCAAAAAAAAGCCATTGTGTCATGGATATGCATTAATGTCTGTCTGCCATCTTACCTTCCTCCTCATGTGTTCATCTAGAGACCAGACCTCCTTCACCTGGCTTCCTTTATAATCTCCTCCCAGCCTGACTCCACCCCAGGCCCTATCACTGAACACTATATTAACCTGTGCACTGCAAGCCTGCTTTGCTGATCAACGTGTTTGTTAGGCATTGTGTGTTTGGGTTCCTGCCTGCCGTGTGCTACGTCTGTCTCTGTTACGTTATTGGCTTGTCCCCAACCATCCCTGTCTGCTCGTGACCCTTGACCTTCGGCTCGTTCTTCGTTATCCTTGTCTGCTTGTGGCCCCTGACCTTCGGCTTGTTATTCGGTTCTCTCTATCGTGTGCTGCTGCTTCCCCTTATCCTACGGGGCGTGAGCTAGGAAACTCCAGGGGCCGCGACCTGGTCCCAGCCTGCAGCGTAACATCCTCACCACTAGAGGCCCTGGAGAAGACCAGCTGGGTCTTAGACTCCGCGCCCTGGGGAATCTTGGCTCTCGCTTCCGTTGGGATCCCGGTTGTGCTCCTCTGGTCCCGCTTTCCACAACCACCCAGTTTCCTATCCACAGAAGCCAGCCATAGGGTTCACTACCTCGCGGTGCACTCCTGTCCCCCTACGGTGTGCATCTGTCACCTGGCCACAGGTGACCCTGACAGTTTGATCAGCCATGAACCCGGCTGACATCCCGCTTCCCGCGGATGATCCATTGCAGGGCATAGTTCGCAGACTTGAGACCCAGGAATCAAATCAGACCCAGGTGATGCGATTCCTCCAGGATCTGGCTTCTCGATTCGAGCAGCTTCAGGTCTCCTTGGGAACCCCGAATCCGCAACCCCAAGTACAACCAGCGGCTGTACCTATCGCACCAGTCGCAGCCTCACACTCACTAAGATTGCCAGCTCCGTTCCGTTTCTCTGGGGACTCCAAGGCCTGCAGGGGGTTTCTCAGCCAATGCACTATTCATTTTGAGCTTCAGCCTCAAAGCTTCCTATCTGACCGGGCTAAGGTAGCCTATATCATTTCCCTCCTCTCCGGTGAAGCTTTGGCCTGGGCTGCCCCCCTGTGGGAGAGGAACGATCCGGTGGTTTCCAGTCTGTCCGAATTCTTGAAGCTCTTTCGTAATATCTTCGAAGAGCCGGCTCGGGCTTCTTCAGCGGCTAGTGCTGTCTTACGTCTTCGCCAAGAATCTAGTTCAGTGGGGCAATATGCTCTTCAGTTCCGTATCCACACAGCTGAATTGAGCTGGAATAATGAGGCCCTGGTCGCTACCTTTTTACATGGCCTCTCTGACCGAGTGAAAGACGAATTAGCGGGAAGAGCCATTCCCGTCGGTCTGGACGATGTAATTTCATTATGCAACCAGATCGACATTCGTTTTCAAGAGAGGTCCTTAGAAAAAAGACGCCAGCACTCTCTGGGTCCTAGCCAGTCTGAGCTCCCCTCCCTTCATTCCGTGGAGCATCCTCTACCTGCTGAAGAACCTATGCAGCTGGGCCGGACCAGACTAACCCCCGAAGAACGTGCTAGGCGCAGAACTCTGGGCTTGTGCCTCTATTGTGGGGGCAAGGGTCATTTTCGTGACTCCTGCTCGCTTCGTCCGGGAAACGCTCGGGTCTAATACATTTGGAAGGTGGAGTATTGGACCCAGAAACATCACCTTCTCGCCTGCTCTTGCCGGTGTCCCTTCATGTAGGCACTTCTCCTCAGTCAACCCTTGCATACCTGGATTCCGGGGCTGCCGGCAATTTCATGGATTGGAGAACTGCTTCTTCTATGAAGCTTACCCTTTCACCTCTCACTACCCCATTGGTAGTCTCGGCAATTGATGGCACTGTTCTCCCAGGGGGCCCTATTCGCTTCCAGACGCTACCCATTAGGATGTCGGTAGGGATTCTCCACCAGGAGTGGATATCCTTTCTTATTCTACCCAAGGCCTCTACCCCAGTTGTATTGGGCCTCCCTTGGCTACAGCTCCACTCTCCACATGTGGACTGGGTCTCTGGGCAGATCCTGGCCTGGGGTTCCTCATGTTTCTCGTCGTGTCTTCTCAAGGTGACCCCCAAGGAGAGTCTTCCGGTTGCTGCCACTTCTGTTTCTTCTGATCTTCCCGCCGCATACAGCGATTACCGGGATGTGTTCTGTAAAAAATCAGCTGAGGTGCTTCCTCCCCACAGGTCTTTTGACTGTGCTATTGATCTTGTCCCCGGAGCAACTCTACCCAGGGGTCGTACCTACCCTCTGTCCATCCCAGAGACCCAGGCCATGTCGGAGTATGTAGCAGAGAATCTGGAGAGAGGGTTCATCCGGAAATCCTCATCGCCTGCAGGGGCAGGGTTCTTTTTTGTTGCCAAAAAGGATGGTACCTTAAGACCCTGCATCGATTATCGGGGTTTAAATGCGGTTACTATTAAAAATCGATACCCCTTACCCTTAATATCTGAGCTATTCGATAGGTTGAAGGGTGCCTCCATTTTCACCAAGTTGGATCTCAGAGGCGCGTACAATCTCATTCGAATACGGGAGGGTGACGAATGGAAGACTGCATTTAACACTAGAGACGGGCAGTACGAATATCTGGTGATGCCTTTTGGTCTGTGTAATGCTCCAGCCGTGTTTCAAAACTTTGTCAATGAAATCTTCAGAGATCTGCTGTACCAGTTTGTTGTCATCTATCTGGATGACATTCTGATCTTTTCTGAAAATCTGCTCGTCCACAGAAACCATGTCCGCACTGTACTTCAACGTCTTAGAGAGAACAATCTCTATGCCAAGCTGGAGAAATGTTCCTTTGAATGTTCTGAGGTCCTGTTTTTGGGGTGCTTTGTCTCATGTTCGGGGCTTCGTATGGACCCTGGGAAGGTCTTGGCTATCACCAACTGGCCTCTTCCTGCTAGCCTCAAGGCCACACAGCGCTTTCTTGGCTTCACTAATTATTATAGGCAGTTCATAAGGAATTACTCTTCCATTGCCGCGCCTATTATCGCTTTGACCAAGAAGGGTGTGAATGCCAGAGACTGGCCTCCCGAAGCTGTCTCTGCATTTCACAACCTGAAACAGGCCTTTGTTTCTGGCCCCCTCTTGAGGAGACCAAATCCTGGGAATGCATTTTTTATTGAAGTGGACGCTTCCTCAATGGGGGTGGGAGCTGTGCTTCTTCAAATCTTTGAGAAGAGACGCCAACCATGTGCGTTCTTCTCCAAAAAAATTTCTCAGGCAGAGAGGAATTATGCCATCGGTGATCGGGAACTTCTCGCAATTAAATTGGCGTTAGAGGAGTGGCGTCATCTCTTGGAGGGTTCCCCTCACTCCATAACGATCTTTACCGATCACAAGAATTTACAGTATCTACAGAATGCTAAACGTCTGAATCCTAGACAGGCCAGGTGGAGTCTCTTCTTTGCCCGTTTTAATTTCACGATTACCTACAAACCTGGTTCCTGCAACGGTCGGGCTGATGCGCTCTCTAGGTCATTTGACACTTTGGACGAGGAGTCCGCCCCTGAACCTGAGCCGATCATTCCCACCTCATGCATTGTTGCCCACTCTACCACCCTGAAGTCTAAAATTCCGCCTGGTAAGACCTTTGTCCCCACTGAGCTAAGAGCTAAGATCCTTCGTTGGGGACATGATTCCAAGGTGGCAGGGCATTCTGGATTCCTCTGATCCTTCCTACTCATCAGTCGTCACTACTGGTGGCCTAATCTCCGCTCAGACGTCAAAGACTACGTTAAAGCTTGTCATGTCTGTGCTCAGTACAAATCCTCCACACAAGCTCCTGCTGGTCTCCTCATGCCCTTGCCCATTCCTAAGGAACCCTGGGCCCATATTGCCATGGATTTTATCACCGATCTCCCACTGTCTGAGAATAATACAGTCATTTGGGTGGTAATCGATCGATTCTCCAAGATGGCTCATTTTGTTCCTCTTCCTGGTCTTCCTTCTGCCCCTGCCTTGGTTCCCATTTTCATTTGAGAAATTCTCCGCCTACATGGGGTCCCTTCTCATATTGTTTCCGACAGGGGAGTCCAATTCACGTCTCGTTTTTGGAGAGCCTTTTGCAAATCCCTCAATATTGTCTTGGATTTTTCTTCTTCTTACCATCCCCAATCCAATGGACAGACTGAGAGGGTTAATCAGGAGTTAGAGGTCTTTCTTCGCACCTTTGTGTCTTCTCACCATGACGATTGGTCCTCTCTACTCCCGTGGGCAGAATTCTCCCATAACAATCATGTGAATACCAGTTCGCAGAAGACACCCTTTTTCACAGTTTATGGAAAACACCCTCAACTTCCTCTTCCTATGATCTGTTCTCCAGACATTCCAGCTTTGGCTTCGGTTCAGGAGTCTCTCAATTCCGTTTGGGGTCACGTTCATGATTCCCTCCGGGCAGCTGCTGAAAAATTCAAAGGCTTTGCCGACCGCCGCAGGCGTAAACCGCCTTCTCTTCAGCCAGGGGACAAAGTCTGGCTCTCTACCAGGAACATCAAGCTCCGAGTTCCTTCTCTGAAGTTTGCTCCACGATTCATCGGTCCATACACGGTAACTGCTAAACTGAATCCGGTTTGTTTCAAACTCCAGATTCCTAAGAGCCTTAAAATCACTAACTCCTTTCATGTTGCTCTTCTAAAGCCTTTAGTCCTCAATAAATTCTCTCGTCCTCTTCCTACCGTGGCGCCTGTCTCTGAGGATAATCAGGAGTACGAGATCAGTCAAATTCTGGACTCCCGACTCTGTAAAGGCGTTCTTCAGTACCTCGTTCATTGGAAAGGGTTTGGTCCTGAGGAGAGGTCTTGGATCACTGCATCTGAGGTCTTTGCACCTCGTCTGTTAAAGGAGTTTCATCTGAAGTTTCCCTCTAAACCTGGGCCCAGGCGGGGAAGGGGGAGGCCTCGTAAGAGGGAGGGTACTGTCATGGATATGCATTAATGTCTGTCTGCCATCTTACCTTCCTCCTCATGTGTTCATCTAGAGACCAGACCTCCTTCACCTGGCTTCCTTTATAATCTCCTCCCAGCCTGACTCCACCCCAGGCCCTATCACTGAACACTATATTAACCTGTGCACTGCAAGCCTGCTTTGCTGATCAACGTGTTTGTTAGGCATTGTGTGTTTGGGTTCCTGCCTGCCGTGTGCTACGTCTGTCTCTGTTACGTTATTGGCTTGTCCCCGACCATCCCTGTCTGCTCGTGACCCTTGACCTTCGGCTCGTTCTTCGTTATCCTTGTCTGCTTGTGGCCCCTGACCTTCGGCTTGTTATTCGGTTCTCTCTATCGTGTGCTGCTGCTTCCCCTTATCCTACGGGGCGTGAGCTAGGAAACTCCAGGGGCCGCGACCTGGTCCCAGCCTGCAGCGTAACATCCTCACCACTAGAGGCCCTGGAGAAGACCAGCTGGGTCTTAGACTCCGCGCCCTGGGGAATCTTGGCTCTCGCTTCCGTTGGGATCCCGGTTGTGCTCCTCTGGTCCCGCTTTCCACAACCACCCAGTTTCCTATCCACAGAAGCCAGCCATAGGGTTCACTACCTCGCGGTGCACTCCTGTCCCCCTACGGTGTGCATCTGTCACCTGGCCACAGGTGACCCTGACACATTGCCACTGGCCAGGGGTTTTGCCATAGTGTTAGGGTATGCATACCAATGTGCTCCTCTCTAGTAATGCGACAACCATGTTCTCTTTTCTCAGATGGGCAGATTCTTGCAAGAGAAAATGGTATGTGCACAACATTTTGACTCCACCTTTCTTTTTTAGAAAAAAAATAAACAATATGTTTGCTTATTGTCTACTGATATCTTACTTTTCTACTCCACACCCTATACATGCTCAAAATAACCTTCACCTTTGTACAATGAGAAAATGGTTGAACATTTTAAAATGAATTTTCTGGGGATGTTGGGGACTCTGTTTTATCTGATGTATTTTTTGATTCCCATAGTCAGGTTGATGTAAGGTAAAATTGATTTATTACATGTACCTGCTGCTCTTTACACTGCCCTGTTCGAGGACATTTCCAGTTTTACCTAAAAAAAATAAAGTCTCGTTTTTATTTCTCTAAAAATAACAAACATGTTATACTTACCTGCTCTGTTGCCGTGGATTTGCACAGCGCAGCCTAGATCCCCCTCTTCTCAGGTGCCTCATTGGTTCTCCTGACCCCTTCTTCCTATCAAGTGCCCCCACAGCAAGCAGCTTGCTATGGGGGCACCCGAGCTGGGTTACCATTCAGATACGGAGCCCCGGTTCAGCCCTGCACCCTCTCTCTCCTGATTGGCTGACTGACTATGGCACTGCTGCTATGTCTCAGCCAATCAGGGGGAGAGTCCTGGATGGCCGAGGCACACGTGGACACTGCTGGAGAGAGATGAGGCACAGGTAAGTATTAGGGGGTGCTAGGTTGGCTGCTGCACACAGAAGGTTTTTTATCCTAATGCATAGAATGCATTAAGATAAAAAAAAGTCTGACTTTACAACCACTTTAAAGCGGTATTAATCCACTTTAAAGCGGTATTAATCATAACACTAAAGATGTAATATATTGCAGCTGATCAATCCTTAGATCTGGTGGCTGCATTTGTTTTCATTTTTTCCCCTCAGTTTTCACCTGTGTTCTCACCAGTACCACTCTTGTATTAGACAGTAGCATTTACAGCAACAGTTTTTTTTTTTCTTTTGGGATAAACATATTACATGAATAAATAAACGCTGACCATTGAAAGCACCCCTGTCAGTGGTAAATTGTTTGTCTCAACACTCTTAACTGCTACATTTGCAGGAGAGTTTTATTGAAAAAACAATAGACTTACTGGCTGGTAGACACAGGATTCAAAGGCAATTGGATTATACTGCTGCCTATAGAAGAATTTGGACACTGGACTGCTGTTGGACATTCCAATTGTTTTTGAATCCTGTATCCCTTAGTGAAATAGAAAATTGAATATCTTCAAATATCATTGGCTTGATATTCATAGACATTGAATTTATAGATTGGTACCTTTTTGAGTGATTGAACACTGGCAAAACTTTGAGGACACGCCCCATGGGGCAACTATAACCCTACTGCACTCTGTGAGTCCTTGCTAGGTGATTGATCTCTTCTCCCTCAAAGAGAAATCCTTCTCAGCCTAACTAGTTTATTATTTTACTTTGAATTCTTTAATGGATTCCTCAATCAACTAACTCTTTACTGTCTTCTAATACAAGATAGAAGCAGTGCAATTGGATCAATGCAACAAAGCATTGAGAGCCATACCAGACCCTACACCGTGGGGACAGCCAGTAATAATGCTGTGGGCACTGGATCTTACCTGAGTGCTCACCTTGACATTTAGTGCAATGTGCATAGTTGGCTGGAGAGTGCTATACAGGTCAGGGCTATGGTTCATCCCTTTGAATTCCAAACCCTGAAGACCCCTGTAGTGATATGCTCACTGTGAAAGGCGAAGCCTGGACCCAATAGGGACCAACGATATGGACAAGTAATACGGGATCATCGATTTTCTTTGACTGTTATTGTGGTCCCATGGCACTTGCTTTACACTAGTTGTATATCCTGAATAGTATGCATTTATATGTTATTATTATTATCAGGAAACTGTAATTCTGTTTGAAATGTATTCACTTATTCAGTAAGTGAATACATTTAAACAAATTTAAACAAATTTCTCGGACCATTAACAGCTTTAATACAGCCATCGCTATCTAGAGATCAGAAGCGGCAGGCAGTTTTTCCAAAGTTTTTCCAAACCCACTGTCCCACTGGGAGGTGCGCCGGCAGTTTATAGCGCCGCTATACCGTTGTTTTTGCCGCGATATTCGGCCGCTAGTGGTGCAGTTTTAACCCCCGCTAGCGGCCGAGAAAGGCTTAAAACCGCCCGCAATGTGCTGCTGAAGCAACACATTGTCGGCGGTATAGCTGCGCTGTCCCATTGATTTCAATGGGCAGCAGCGGTAAAGGAGTGGTAAACACACTGCTCCTTCACCGCTCCAAAGATGCAGCTAGCAGGACTTTTGGAGCGGTCCTGCTAGCGCACTGCTTCAGTGTGAAAGCCTTTGGGCTTTCACATTGAAGACTGCAGGGCAGGATTTTTTCAGGCGTTTTTCAGACGCTATTTTTAGCGCCAAAACGCCTGAAAAACGCCCCAGTATAAAAGGGGCATACCTGTAAAAGATAGCAATGTGCCTGCTCTAGGGGTGGTAGACATACAGTAGAGGGGAACAAAGAGGATCCTGAAGTGGATTTACCAAAACTAGCAGAGGGTTCCATAGGACTATTCAGATCATTCAGGCTTTCAATTGGGTTATCAACTTTAAAAAAATCTGCCCTCCAACGTTCCCTTTGCATGGAGTACTTGGGCTTTACGCTAGACACAGCCCAAGCAAAGGTCTGTTTTCCAAAAAGTCTGATCTCTCTCAGATATTATGCTCAGACATTATAAAGATAAAGAAAAGACCTTTTGTGAAATTCTCCATGAGAATTATGGGCCTCGTGGTGGCCTCGTTTGAAGCTATATTATTCGGCTCATTTCATTCAAGGACTCTCCAACACAACATCTTGTTGGCATAGATTAAGCATGATCCCTCTCTCAACCTGCCTATGCTTCTATCCAGCTAAAGAATGACCTCTTTAGCTTTATGGATTTTCAACCCAGCCTTGACAATGGAGGAAGTAATTTCTACCATACCACTGAAAGGTGTCAACAGATTTAGCTGGGGGTTGGGGAGGGGGTTTCCAATTTCTCACAGGGAACAAGGTAACTAGAGAAAGCTAAGCTCCCCATCAACATCTTCAAGCTCAGAGCAGTAAGATTAACTCAGCAGGGACACTCGATCACGGTGCAATCAAACAACATATTGGATAGTAAGTCAGGTTGAAAAAAGACACAAGTCCATCTAGTTCAACCAATAAAATATACTGTAAATGCAATCAATAAATATAAATAAAATAAATAGGAAACTACCATGTATGGAATCCTATACCTACATTTGATCCAAAGGAAGGCAAAAAACCCTATAAAGCAGTAGTTCTCAACTCCAGTCCTCGGGACCCACTAACAGGCCAGATTTTAAGTATTACCTTGGGGAGATGCAGACTAGAATACTGCAATCACTGAGCAGCAAATTAAATCACCTGTGATGTATTTCAGTTATCTTGCAAATCTGGCCTGTTAATGGGTCCTGAGGACAGGAGTTGAGAACCATTGCTATAAAGCATGGTCCAATTTTCTCCAACAAGGAAAAAAATTCTGGATCAACAATCCCTGGTGTTATTACCTATAAATGTTAAAGCATTTGTAAAGTCGATTTATTTTTTTCTTTAAAGAAAATAAACATCTTATACAATGTACTTGCCTTCTGTGTGCAATGGTATTGCACAGAGCGGCCCCAAACCTCCTCTTCTTGGGTCATCCACTGCTCCTCTCTTGGCTCCTCTTCCTCTCAATGTGCCACCATAGGAAGCCGCTTCCTATGGTGGCACACCTGCGAGCCCAATCCCAAGCTATAGCATTTATTGACACAGACAGTGAGGCTTGGCCCCACCCCCTTGTCCCTTGTCACAAGATTTTATTGACAGCAGTGGAAACCAATGTCTCTTGCTGCTCTCGGCAAAGCCTGTGAGTGCGGGGAGAAGAGGAGAGAGCCACTACAAATGAGCACAGGGCTGGATCGAGATCAGGCTCAGATAAGTATAAGAAGGGTGAGGAGATGATACACATGTACACATACTGAAACATGCAGGGAATGCATTAAGCTAAAGAATATTTAGGCTTTACAACCACTTTAATATCCAGTTACGTTTTGTGCATTTTGAAATGCATCCAGCTCTTTTTTTAAACGATCCGCTGAGCTGGCCAGAACCAGTTTCTGGGGTTAGGGAGTGCACCCTTGTCTTTCGTGATGACCTTTAGGTAAGTAACTCTACACAAAGTTCACTATATTGACTACTTATGTATTTAAATATGGTGATCATATTCCTCCTTAATCCCCTCTTCTCAAGAGAATAAATTCAGTTTTGCTAATCCTTCCTCATATCCGAGCTCCTCCATGCCTATTATCAGCTTGTTTGCCCTTCTTTCCCTGAATTGGTGCCCAAAACTGAACTGCGTATTTTACATGAGGTACTACTAATGCTTTGTAAAGGGGCAAAATTGTGTGTGTGTGTGTGTGTGTGTGTCTCCCTTTCTGGAGTCTATACCTCTGTTAATAAAAAAGTATGTTGCTTTAGAAATTACAGCTTGGCATTGCATGCTATTAAAGGAGTTGTAAAGGCAGAAGGTTTTTTATCTTAATACATTCTATGCACAAGATATAAAACCTTCTGTGGGTAGCAGCCTCCCCAGCACCCCCTAATTACTTACCCGAGCCCCACCTCTCTCCAGTGATGTCCACGAGTGTCTTAGCCATCCGGGACTCTCCTCCTGATTAGCCGAGACACAGCAGCGGCGCCATTGGCTCTCGTGGTTGTTAATCAAAGTCAGTTAGCCAATCATTGTGTTGCCCAATTAAACCTTGCATTAAAGTATAATGGCAAAACTTCTTCTTTTTTTGTTTTTTCGTTTTAGACAGAATGGAGATGGATTAAATCACCTGTTAGGTTTTATTGCTACCTCTGCCCCCTGTTAGGGAGATTCATCCTCTATTTGTCCTGTTTACCGTTATCAACAAAATAATTAAAAGTAAAAGAAAATCCCAAATTTCAGTGATATGGGGATATCTTCTAATGGGGACACTAGTTTGGGGGACCTGAATGGATTACATTAATTTGCAGGGATTTCCTCCCACTTCCCATTTTGGCAATGGGAAGTAAAGGTGATGTCTATGTTCCCATCGCACACGTTCCTAAAAACAGGGCTCGTCGGTAACGGGTGCTGCAGCAACTACCTGCTGGATACTGGACTCATCACAAATAAATGCACATATTCGCTAGCATACCATGGTTCATCAAATGTCATTCAAAAATTTTATTGCAGAAAGATCACATCACAAAGGACCAAGTGCAATGTTTTGAAGCTGCGCAGGACCCCTTCGTCAAGCATGTGATCTTTCTGAAATAAAAGTTTTGGATGACATTAGATGATCCTTGGGGTGCTGGTGAATATGTGCATATAACCATCCTATAATTCTACTTTAAGGTCTGCTTGTGAATTGGAGACATCCTGTATGGAAGTTTTCCCCACTACAGGGAGTCCCCGAGTTACGAACGACTCCGACTTACGAACGGGAGGCTGCGTGGCCACTTTTCGATGGCGGGCACATTCTACTGAACCTTTTTGACGGCGGGCACAGTCGACCGGACCTTTTTGACGGCGGGCACATTCGACCGAACCTTTTCGACAGTGGGCACATTCGACCAAACCTGTTCGACGGCGGGCACATTCGACGGAACATCGGAAAACAACATATCTGCCGTTCTGCGCATGCTATTCCGACTTACGAACATATTCGACCTAAGAACAAACCTACAGTCCCTAACCCGTTCATAACTTGGGGACTGCCTGTACACGGCTTGGTGCCATTCGCAAACACAGAATTTGTACTTTTTAATCTCAAACTTTTATAAACTTATAAACACCTTTGCAAAATCCAAGTATATTGTATATCCACTGTCACTCCTTTGTCTAGGTTTTCCTCATAGAAAGAAAGCAGATCGATTTGGCTTTAACTTACACATTAGATGTGTGTGAGGAACGCTTCTGTGAAGTCCAAATATATGACAATACACAAAGCCACTCCTTTTATCTAAGTTTTTTGCTTACTTCCTCATAAAAAGAAAGCAGATGTGTTTGACAACTTTAGTATTTCATGAATCCATACTGTCTAGCAAAAACTTTTCATTGTGGTATTTTATGAAAACTCCCAAGTACTGTATCTTCCTGGCTATAAAAGTAATCAGTCTGTAGTTGCTTTGTAAAGACTTTCATCCCTTTTTAAATAAAGGCATCACATTAACCTTGCACCGATCTAGTGGTACTGATTCAGTCATTAAAGAGTCAGCAAAAATAAGAAACAATGGCTTTGAAATAACAGAGATAAACTCTTTGAGGACACATGGGTGTAAGCTTCTGGTCCAGGTGCTTTATTCACATTTATTTGTCTAGATGTTTTTCTTTCTCGTACATCACGGGACACAGAGCGACATAGTCATTACTAATGGGTTATATAGATACCGTCAGGTGCTGGCACTGGCAACTTCCAAAACCGGAAGTACCCTCCCCTATATAAGCCCCTCCCATCCGGGAGCACCTCAGTTTTTTGCCAGTGTCTAAGGTGTTGGCCAAGAAGAAACATGTGTTTTTCACTGAGCTTGCGTACAGGTTCTTTTGGGCCTCAGTAAGCTATTCCGGATCCGACCAAAAAAGCTTCATAGCTAAACGGTCGGTACCCGGGCCTTGCAGAGAAGAGCAAGGTTTTGCCTGTAATGCTTCTCTTAGGAGAGCTGGACCCTGGGATCCAGAACTCTGGTCATACCCACGACCAAGATGTTTTCTGTGCAGGGTGCTATACAGGTCCAGGGGAGTGGAATCCTTGGGAACCCGGTCCCTGAAGGTTTGATTACAATGCCTGCCGTGATAGGTGAAGTTTGGGCTTTTGTGGACCAAACAAAGTCCTGCGGCGGGGAACAGGTAAGTGGGGGCCCCCAGGAACTTGGTTCTATTGGGGGACCCCCAAGCCTAATTTGTCTTTCTGTCTGTTACCTAATGGTATTCCCGCAAAATTCTGTGCATGCCTGTAACTACTAAAAAAATGTAATAATTTTTAATGGTGGTCAAGAAAAAAAAAATAATTTTTTTTTTATATATATATTTAATATATTAGACTGCGGTACCTGTGTTTGTCCACTAGAGGCCGCTGTGGAATGTTTTCTTGTCATGTGGACTAGTTTCTTCTCAGCAGAGCAAGTCCAGGCAGATGGTGAGTTCTCTCATGGGAAACTGCTTCCTCTGCCATGTTGCAATGCTCGTCCATCCCCCGGCCTGCGGCAAAGAGGGGCCCTGGCTCTTGTCCCTAGTTTCCATTTTTTCGAAATTAGCGCCAAAGGCGCACGTGGCCGCGCGCGTGCGCGTGCACGCGCCTCTATATATAGAGGTGAGCCGGAAAAGGGGGCGGAGCCTGGGGGATGACGCTCTGTGCGCGCCGCAGCGCTTCTGCGCATGTGCGGGCGTCCCAGCATGATAAAAATCACAATATTGTGTGAGCTGGCTATGAAGTGCAGAGACAGAGCTGGCAACATTTAAAAAAGGGCATACAGCAAGCGGTTGATACAGGCATCCCCTAGAAAGGCACATTAGTAGACACCAACTGTTTCTTATAGCAGCATTTATGCTAGACTATTGTCAGTAACTGGTGTATTTCGGCTGGAATACCTCAGCTTTGTGGCTTAGGAATATGCCGTCTAAAAACTCCGGGACTAGAAATTCCAGGAGGAATAGGGGGTCTCCATCGGGCTCTGAGGATCTTGGGCATGCTTTGGCTGCACCAGTCTCCCCTGAAGAATCAGAGGTTAGTGACCGTAGAGCACCCTCAGGAGTACCTGGTACTGTGGCTGTCCTCAGTTCACCTGCTCCTGTGTATGTAAGAGAGGAGGTTTTTTCCTCAGCTCTGGGAGGGCTGGAAGAGAGATTGTCAGCATTGATCGCGGCTTCCCTGTCACAGGAGAAAAGTGCCCGATCTCCGTCTCCTCCCTCAGAGTGCCTGTTAACAGAGCAACAGTCCCATACAGGGATCGACCTACCTGAAGGGGATCAGGATGAGGTCGATTCGGTTGTAGAGGAATCAACAGTGGAAGAGCCATTCTCAGCATCACATGCTGAAAGGTTATGGGTTCAGTCCCTGACTAATATGGTCCGATCAGCATTTAAAATGCCACTTGCGGAGCCATCATCCACTTCTGTCTCCTCGTTGGGGTCGCTAAAAGCTCCCCAGACTGTTTGTTCCTTTCCGATCCATCCTTTACTGGAAGGGCTCATTTACCAGGATTGGGAGCATCCTGACAAAATATTTACTCCCCCTAAGAGATTCCGGTGGTCTATCCCATGGAGGATAAGTTCATCAGAAAATGGAAGGTCCCTATAGTGGACGCAGCCATCTCTTGTGTGAATAAATCACTGACATGTCGGTGGATAATGTCCAAATGTTCAAGGACCCAATAGATAAAAAATTGGAGTCCTTATTAAAATCTGCTTTTTCTACAGCAGGATTGGTAACGCAACCATCAGTGGCAGCTATTGGGGTCTGCCAAGCAGTGAAGGATCAGTTGAAACAGGTCTTAAGGGACTTGCCAGATCAGCAGGCTCTTGCCCTAGCTGATCTACCTAGAGCCTTATGCTTTGCGGTGGACGCCATAAAGGATTCAATCCATCAGGCCTCCCGCCTTACGCTGTCTGTAGTACATATGCGCAGGCTTCTATGGCTCAAAAACTGGTCTGCTGAAGCTCCCTGTAAAAAATTGCTGGTCAGCTTCCCATTTCATGGTGAGCGCTTATTTGGGGAAGACCTGGACAAGTATATCCAGAGAATTTCCAGCGGTAAAAGTACACTTTTGCCGGTTAAAAATAGAGTTAGAGGTCCCTCTTTTAAGAGGCCGGCTTCTCCAGTCCCTAGGGCATCGGCTGTGAAACAGTTCCGACGGCCTCCTCGGTCAAATCCCGGAGGTAAAAATCAGGGACAGTTGCAGGGTAACAAGAAGCCCTGGAGCAGGAGAGGTACAAAACCTCCCCCAAAGTCAAATGCATGAAGGGTTGCCCCCACTCAATCGGGTGGGGGGAAGACTTCAGTTGTTCACAGAGACCTGGCGGGACACGATCCGAGACAGATGGGTGCTCTCCGCAGTAAATCTGGGATACAAATTGGAGTTAAAAAACTCCCCTCCTTCCCGCTTTATAAGGTCAAACGTGCCAAGGGATCCCCAGAAGAGAGGATCCCTCCTGTTGGCACTGGAACAATTATTGCTCCAAGCAGTAATTATAGAGGTTCCCCTGGAAGAATGGGGGTTCGGGTTTTACTCAAACCTCTTTACAGTTCCGAAGCCAAACGGGGACGTGAGGCCCATATTAAATCTAAAAGGGCTAAACAAATTCCTACATATCAGGACTTTCCGGATGGAGTCGATCCGATCGGTAGCCACTGCCCTACAAGGGGAGGAATGGTTAGCCTCGATCGACATCAAAGATGCTTATTTGCACATTCCCATCTTTCCAGCCCACCAAAAATTTCTACGCTTTGCGGTAGAAGGGCGCCATTTTCAGTTCAGAGCCTTACCCTTCGGTCTGGCCACAGCACCAAGAGTGTTCACAAAAATTCTGGCCCCATTATTGGCCAATCTAAGAACGCGAGGTGTAACGATAATGGCATATCTAGACGACTTGTTGCTGATAGACCACTCAGTGGAAAAACTAGAAGTGGTTGTTCACGAGACAATCAAGTATCTGGAATATCACGGTTGGATTATCAACCGAGACAAGTCAGCCCTAAAACCAGTCAAAAGTCTGGAATACTTGGGGCTAAGGCTGGATTCAGACCAGAGAAAAATGTTCTTGCCTCAAGAAAAGGGGTCGTCTTTGAGAGATTTGATCCACTTAGTGGGTTCAAAAAGTCAGCCATCCATACGCCTGTGCATGAGGCTGCTGGGAAAAATGGTGGCATCATTCGAAGCAGTACCCTACGGTCAATTCCATTCAAGGAAGTTGCAAAGGGCCATACTGTCAGCCTGGAACAAAAAAGTTCAGGCTCTGGACTTACCAATGTCCTTGTCCCCTTCCGTTCGCAAGAGCCTCCGCTGGTGGTTGGTTCCCCAGAATCTGGAAAGAGGGAAATCCTTCAGTCCGATTTCCTGGAAGGTGGTCACTACAGATGCCAGCCTTATAGGCTGGGGAGCAGTACTGGAGCAATGGTCTCTCCAGGGCAGATGGTCGGATGCGGAAAAGGCCCTGCCCATCAATCTCTTAGAGATACGAGCAGCCCGGTATGCCCTAGTAGCATGGACATCCAAACTCCAAGGGTCCCCTGTCAGAATTCAATCAGACAATGCCACAGCAGTGGCATATATCAATCGTCAGGGGGGCACCAGGAGTCGTGCAGCCCAAAGGGAAGTAAATTACATCCTGAGATGGGCAGAAAGATATGTCCCAGCCATATCTGCGGTATTCATTCCAGGAGTGGAGAATTGGAAGGCGGACTTTCTAAGTCGCCAACAATTATGCCCAGGGGAATGGTCCCTTCATCCCGAGGTTTTCCGGACAACATGTCAGCGGTGGGGAACACCGGATGTAGATCTGCTAGCATCCAGATTCAACACAAAAGTAGACAGGTTTGTCTCTTGGACAAGGGATCCCCTAGCGTGCGGCTCGGATGCCCTAGTGTTCCCTTGGGATCAGTTCAAGCTGATATATGCATTCCCACCGCCACAATTGTTACCTCGATTACTCCGCAGAATCAGGGTAGAAAAGAAACCAGTGATTCTGGTGGCTCCAGCGTGGCCCCGAAGAGCATGGTACGCGGAGATTGTAAAAATGTCTGTGGGGAGTCCTTGGACCCTCCCACATCGTCCGGACCTGCTTTCGCAAGGACCGATATACCACCCTTCCTTACCAGCCCTAGGTTTGACGGCCTGGCTATTGAAGCCCACATTCTAAAAAAGAGAGGGCTCTCTAATGCTGTGGTATCTACCATGATCAATGCCAGGAAGCCGGTATCCAGGCAGATCTACTATAGAATCTGGAAGGCGTACATCGCCTGGTGTGAGGCCAAGAAATGGCATCCACGTAAATACGTAATAGGTAGGATTCTGGACTTCCTACAATGGGCTGTAGATAGGAAGCTTGCCCTGAGTACTATCAAGGGTCAGATTTCGGCCTTGTCAATATTTTTTCAAAGGCCCTTGGCTTCGCATTCACTAGTCAAAGCCTTTATACAAGGAGTGATGCGTATTAGTCCTCCGGTTAATATTCCCATATTTCCATGGGATCTAAACTTGGTTCTGTCGGTTCTACAAAAACAACCATTTGAACCATTACAGCATATTTCCTTGGTGCTTCTCACCAGGAAATTGATTTTTCTAGTAGCCATTTGTTCGGCTAAAAGAGTATCGGAATTAGCAGCTATGTCCTGTAAGGAGCCATATCTGGTTATCCATAAGGACAGAGTAGTGTTACGTCCTCATCCAGCCTTTCTTCCTAAGGTGGTATCGAGGTTTCATTTGAACCAAGATGTGGTTCTTCCTTCTTTTTTCCCCAAACCTACTTCGGTAGAGGAAAAGTTATTGCATTCTTTGGATGTAGTAAGAGCAGTTAAAGCTTATCTAAAAGCCACTGCTCAGATTCGCAGAACGGATACTTTGTTTATTCTGCCGGAAGGCCCCAGAAAGGGTCAGGCAGCGTCAAAATCTACTTTAGCCAAGTGGATTCGACAGGTCATAATACAAGCCTATGGCTTGAGAAGGAGACCGCCTCCGTTCAAAGTTAGAGCGCACTCCACGAGAGCAGTTGGAACTTCATGGGCAGTGCATCACCAGGCCTCCCTGGCTCAAATCTGTAAGGCCGCAACATGGTCTTCAGTACACACGTTTACTAGGTTCTACCAGGTGGACGTTAGAAGTCAGGAGGATGTCGCCTTTGGGCGCAGTGTGTTGCAGGCCGCAAAAGATCCTCATGTCTGATAGCGCTCAGCTTATATATGGTGTATCCCCCCCCTCATTTGGCATTGCTTTAGGACATCCCATTAGTAATGACTATGTCGCTCTGTGTCCCGTGATGTACGAGAAAGAAAATAGGATTTTTATAACAGCTTACCTGTAAAATCCTTTTCTTGGAGTACATCACGGGACACAGAGCTCCCGCCCCTCTTTGGGGACACTTATTGCTTTGCTACAAAACTGAGGTGCTCCCGGATGGGAGGGGCTTATATAGGGGAGGGTACTTCCGGTTTTGGAAGTTGCCAGTGCCAGCACCTGACGGTATCTATATAACCCATTAGTAATGACTATGTCGCTCTGTGTCCCGTGATGTACTCCAAGAAAAGGATTTTACAGGTAAGCTGTTATAAAAATCCTATTTTTTGGGGCTATGCCAATACCATCTCCATTTTGAACTTGAGCTTCCATATTTTCCTTTGAATACACAGAGCTAAAAAAGGTATTTAATAATGTTGACCCCTTTGTCCCCAGTCACCAACTTTAAATTATTTTCTAAAGGGCGTACATGTTCAATATATTATTTTTTAGTAATAATATATTTGAAGAATTTTGGGGTGTTCGTGCTACTTTCACAACCTGTAATTCAATTGGTATTTTTGTGGCCTTGAATTCGTTTTTTCACATTCTGTTATATTCTTTGTAACTGTCACATAATAATAGAAGAGGTGTTCCTTAATTTTTATATTTTTAAATGCCCTATTCTTATTCTTTTTAGCTCTTTTAACTTTGGACAGGAGCCAAATAGATTTTATTTTTGGCCTTTTAATCTTATTGCCCCTTGGAATATATATTGTAGTATGATTGCATACAGTCGATTTGAAGCATTCCCAATTCTGTTCTGTGTTCTTCAAAGACAATATTCCCTCCCAGTATACGTGTTGGAGAGCATCCCTCAGCTTAGGAAAATTCAAATCAAGTGTTTTTTTAAAAATCTTTCCAGTATGTGCTTATTGTTTACATCTTACAGTACATTAAATGAAATCATGGTATGGTCACTGCTAAAAAAATATTATGTCACCTGCATTATAGTTGTGCAAAACATGTTAAGCTGCTATTACAGCTGTGTTACCCAATCAGTGCATGTATAATGTAAACTTTTAAATAAACTGAACCACACTAGCACATATATCATAAAACAATGCATACTGTATATAGAAAATTAATCAGTCCTGTGTGCATATGACAAAGGTGTTTTATGAGAATGTACTAGCGCTATTCAGTTTATTTAAAAGTTTACATTATATGGTCACTGTTACCCAGAATTTGCTTTACTGTATATGAATGTTAGTAATGAGCTCTGCATGGTTTGAGATTACTAGGTTCAGCAGAACATCATTTCTAGTTGGGGCTTCTATAAATTGTACCTGTAATAGATTTATACATTTCTGCCCTTTTACTGTTCCAGCAGTGCCGTAACTCAATTTCAGGATAGTTAAAATCTCCCATTATCACTGTCCCAGCCCTTGCAACCCTTTATATCTGTGCAGGGAGAGAAGTCTCCTCTTCATTAACATTTGGGGGCCTGTAACAAACTCCAGTAGTTAAAGTTATTGTAAACGTTCACCTTGTAAAATAAGTGGGTAAAGCATACAGCTATATAGAGGTGAAACTGCTTAGGGAGATTTTCTATTTTAACTAAATATGTTTAGGATCCTAATGTTGTTGTGTATTTTGCAGTATTTGAAACATAAAGCCTTCTGTGCTGAAAAGTGGCTGACCAATCCAGTTTCATAAACTGTATAAATGTGGAAGCAGTCATTTTAGCTGTGGGGAGGTAATTGGTTACTTTTATTAGGACTGTTTCAGTGGAAAAAAAGAAAAGAAAATTAGAGCTAAGAAACAAAAGGAAATTAATGCTTACAAGAAGCTATAGGAACCACATCACATCTAGACAAAGTGAATCATCAAGGGTTTATTTTTACTGCTTCTGTTCTACAGTTGTATGTATGAATGAGGAGTTGCAAATGTAACATAATTAATACTTGGGTAAAAAAACATGTAAAACAGCATTGGCTTTAAACTGGTTGGACCTTGAGTTATTTTCCAAATATCTTGAAGATTATATAAAAAATAGGCTAGTATTTACAGTATCTCACAAAAGTGAGTACACCCCTCACATGTTTGTAAATTTATTATATCTTTTCATGTGACAACACTGAAGAAATTACAGTTTGCTCCAATGTAAAGTAGTGAGTGTGCAGCTTGTATAACAGTGTAAATTTGCTGTCCCCTCAAAATAACTCAACACACAGCCATTAATGTCTAAACCGCTGGCAACAAAAGTAAGTACACCCCTAAATAAAAATGTCCAAATTGGTCCCAGGTGTCACGTGACTCCTTAGTGTTACAAGGTCTCAGGTTTGAAGGGGGAGCAGGTGTGTTAAATTTGGTGTTATCGCGCTCACTCTCTCATACTAGTCACTGGAAGTTCAACATGGCACCTCATGGCAAAGAACTCTGAGGATCTGAATTTTTTTTATATTGCTCTACATAAAGAAGATTGCCAAGACCCTAAAACTGAGCTGCAGCATGGTGGCCAAGACCATATAGCGTTTTAAAAGAACAGGTTCCACTCAGAACAGGCCTCGCCATGGTTGACCAAATAAGTTGAGTGCACGGGCTCAGCGTCATATTCAGGGATTGTCTTTGGGAATTGGACATATGAGTGCTGCCAGCATTGCTGCAGAGGTTGAAGGGGTGGGGGGTCAGCCTGTCATTGTTCAGACCACAAGCCGCACACTGCATCAAATTGCTCTGCATGGCTGTCGTCCCAGAAGGAAGCCTCTTCCCAAAGGTGATGCACATAATGCATGAGTGCCGCCAATAAACTTACACTTTAGAGGAACTAGTGTCTCTGAGGGTATGGACATGCAGTCTGTAATGCATGTCATATTCATTATACCTTTTGTGAAATTTCAAATGTTTGTTTGCAGAGTAAATCCTGCTTTGCATTTCAAAACTTTCAACCTATTCCAGTGTTACGGCACTCAACATTAGGTGTGGCTGTTGTCTCTAAGATAGTACATTCTGAGGTATTTAACCACTTCCCGCCCGCCATATAGCAAAATGACGGCCGGAAAGTGGTTTCATTTTTCGGACTGGACGTCATATGATGTCCAGCAAAATAAGCCGCTAGCGCGCACCCGCGACTATCGGTGGTGTTTCAGTCTGACACGCTGCATCTCCGATCTAGGTAAAGACCCTGTCTAATCACAGCTGATCACAGTGTAAACAGTAAGAGCCATTTATCAGCTTTTCCTCCACTCGCACTGACAGGAGCGAGTAGAAGAGAGCCGATCGGCTGCTATCCTGATGGGGGGGGGGTGTTCTGAGCTGATAATCAGTGCATTGAGGATGCCCACTTCAGACCACCAGGGATGCCCACTTCAGACCACTAGGTGAGCCCACCAGGGGTGCCAATCGGTGCCCATCAATGATGCCTGCCAGTGCCTCCTTATCAGTGCTGACCATCAGTGCCGCCTATCGGTGCCCATCAATGCTGCATATCAGTGCCAATCAGTACTGCCTCATCAGTGCCTGTCAGTGCAGCCTCATCAGTGCTCATCAGTGAAGGAAAAAACATACTTATTTACAAGGATTTGTAACAGAAACAAAGAAAAACATTTTTTTTTTCCAAACTTTGTCTTTTTTTTATTTGTAGCACAAAAAATAAAAACCCTAGTGGTGATCAAATGCAACCAAAAGACAGCTCTATTTGGGGGGGGGGGGGGGAGAATAATAAAAACTTCCTTTTGGGTATAGCGTTGCATGACCGCGCAATTCAAAGTGTGACAGCACTGAAAGCTTAAAATTGGGCTGTGCAGGAATTGATGAATCGTGAACACTGATCTTACCTGAGGCAAGTGAGGCCTGCGGTTCTTTAGATGTTCTTGGTTCTTTTATGACCTCCTGGATGACTTGTCATGCTCTTGGAGTAAGTTTTGTAGCCGGCCACACCTGGAAAGGTTCACCCCTCTTCCAAGTTATCTCCATTTGTGGATGCTAGCTTTCCCCGTGGTTCACTGGAGTTCCAAAGCCTTAGAAATGGCTTTGAAACCCTCCCTAGACTGATACATGTACATTACTTTGTAATCTGTTCTTAAATTTTTTTTCATGATGTTTGGCTTTTTGTGATCTGTTAGCATTCTTCACTTAGTCAGACAGCTTCTATTTATGTGATTTCTTGATTCAACAGGTCTGGCAGTAATCAGGCCTGGGTGTGGCAAATGAAATTTAATTTGGCTTTCCAAAAAATTGTGGTTAATCACAGTTCATTTACGATTCAGCATGGGAGAAGGCAATTACTTTTTCACATAGGACCAGGCAGGTTTGAACAGATTTTTTCCCTTAATAAATGAAATAATAATTTAAAAACTGCATCTTGGATATACTCGGGTTTAATCTAATATTAAAAAAAAATCAGGAAGAGGGCAAATATTTTTTTCATCTGACCATAACACTTTTTCTAAGTGGCCTCAGAATCTTCAAGGTGTGTTTAAGGTGGACAGATGAGACTAAAATTTAATTATTTGGCCCATTGAAACCCATTGAAAATCTGTGGAATGACTTGAAGACTGCAGTCCACAGATGATCACCATCAAATTTAACTGAACTTGAGCAGTTCTGCAAAGAAGTGTGGGCAGTCTAGATGTGCAAAGTTAGTAGGGACATATCCCAACAAACTAAAGGCTGTAGTTAAAGCAAAATGTGGTCCAACACAATACTGACCTAACGGGGGAGGAGAATCTGTTTTTGAATTTGTTTTTTCTTTTTTCTAACCTGTTGGTGGTATGTCTTTCACTTGGATGTTATAAGTTGCACACAACTTGCAATGCACATGATTTTGTCATGGTACTACCTCCTTACATCTGGGCCCCACCCCTTTATTAGGATCCCCAGAGCCCCCCCTTACATCAGGGTCACTAGAGTTCCCCTTATTACATCAGGGTCCTCACCGTCATCCTCTCACATCAAATGAAACTAAACCAAAAGCGCTTGTGACCTACTAGAGCTTTTTGTTTAGTTTTATTTGTCTGTTTATTCACATCTCTGGGTGGTTTCTCATAACAGCTGTGGACTACTACTTGACCTGAAATACTAAATGACTGAATTATAACCACAGACTTTTTAGTGCCAGATTCTCAGATGTTTTATGTTTCACCATCTCACATCGGGGGCCCCAGTGTTTCCCCCCTTTCATCAGAGTTCCCTCCTTTCATTAGGGTCCCCAAAGTTCCCTCTCTTACACCGGGGAACCCAGAGTCCCTCCCTTACTTTACCAGTGTCTCCCCTCCTTAGATCAGGGTCCTTAGAGCTCCCCCTTAGATTAGGGTCCTTAGAGCTCCCCCTTAGATTAGGGTCCTTAGAGCTCCCCCTTAGATCAGGGTCCTTAGAGCTCCCCCTTAGATCAGGGTCCTTAGAGCTCCCCCTTAGATCAAGGTTCTTAGAGCTCTCCCTTAGATCAGGATTTCCAGAGCTCCCCCTTAGATCAGGGTCCCCAAAGATCCCACTTAAATCGGGATCTCAAAAAATCCCACTTAGATCAGGGTCTCCAGAGATCCCCCCTGGATCAGGGTCTCCAATGATCCCCCTTGGATCAGGGTTCCCAGACATTAAACTTGTATCAAGGTCCATTTGTTCTCAAAGCAGCTACAGCACATATACAAGGAAGCTGGGACACGGCAGGTTTGGAGTTCTGTTCTCCTACTCCTGATTGCCAGGTCCTGGGGGCAGGGCAAGCACCTGATTGGTTGCTGGGAAGTCGGCGGTCCTAGCAACCAATCACTAGCACGGACAGCATGGGCAGCAGCGATGGGTGGATGCTGTCAGCCAGAATATTTTCACTGACAACCGAGCTTTTGTTGAGGCTGAGTAGTGGCTGCGGCAGCAGGGATATTGCATGGGCGGCACTTGTAAATGGACGCCCTGTATCTACGCCCTTGGTAGCGGTGCAGCTTGCAATCTGGCACTCCCCTCCAGCCTCAAAAGACTGCACCCAGGGTAAGTGCCCCCTCTGCCCCTGCCTTGTCCCAGCCCTGGGACCAAGTACCCCTGAGGTTAGAGGGCAGTTGGTCCTCTAGGTTGCTTATACGGCTGTCCACAGCAGTGGTTCTCTCCTGGACCTTCTGGAGATCCTGTCGTCTGGCAGTCCCTCAAACTGTGACCTAAGGTAGTCCACAGAAGCAGTGCATCTGTGAACTGCACAGAGAATTTTTTCAGGAGTAGGCTGTTTGGAGTTCTCTCTAAGTGGCTCTGGTTCCAGAGATAGCTCAGTGTCTGAGTCTGCAATGGGGGTCTGTCTCGGCAGGTACTGCAGTCTCTGTTCCTCCTGTGCCATATCCAGCACGTGCTCGGAGTCCTCTGAGAATAAAAATGTAGAAGGAACAAGCAGGGTGTAGTATAGAATGTCTCTCATTGGCTCTTTCCCCGTGGGATGAAGAGTTTTGCTGGCCTTACCTAGAGATTCTTTCATCTTCTCCATCCCCCTGAGGGGTACTAGGGAAGGGGCGAATGGGTGACATTTTTAGTGTCCTGGGCCGTCGGCTCCTCTTTGCCTTTTACGTGTCAACCCGGTCATGGAACGGCACAAAGATGGAGCAGAAGGTGTACAGAGAATTCAGGAGTCCGAAGGTATCGGTTTAATCTAGTAAATAGGCTGGGGAAAGGATGACACATCAACGGCAGAAGCTCCATGAGCTGCTTCCTCTCACATGCCGTACTAGGCCATGCCCCCCTCTTTTGACATTTTGTTAAACTTTTAAGACGATGCAGTGAGTGCGGTACTGTGATAAAAGAAGTTTACAAACTATACCATTATACTGTTGTGCCACTGGCTAATTTGTATGAAGTTGAAGGTGTTAGTTTTATTAACATCATCATAGCTTTTAGACTTGTTGTAGCTGCAATGCCCTGGTTAATTCAAGACTCCTAATAAAATAAAAATTGAGACCAAAAACTGCCTAAAAAAACAAGTTGAAATAAATCAGGTTGGGGGTTCTGCTGCCATATTTAAGCCAAGCTAAATGTAAACATAAAAAAAAACAATTACACATTCAAAATATGCGTTTCCAGAATACGATGTCGCTGATGTTGTCTCTGATTATCAAACTAGTCTTTAACACCACATGCAGCTTAAAGGCATCTCTTAAGCATGTAATTTAAAGTGGAACTTTAGTCCAAAAACAAAACATGGGTGAGAAGGCAGGAATTGTTAATGCAGAGCAGCTATGCTTTGTCTCTTCTGCATTAAAGGTACTTACCTGCATGTCCACCCCTGTACAATGAGCAGTGCACACACAGCTCACTGCACAAATTTGACAATGCTGAAGCTGATGGGACTCACAGGCATGCGCAGAACTGACGTCATTTTAGCCATGTTAATGACAGCAGCCTGCGATCGAGACCTGCAAGCTGGTCGCAGAAAGATGTCAGGGGGCAACAGGGAGATCTGGGATGGCACATTGCTGGATTGAAGGTGAGTATAGTTGCACTCAAATGCATTATTATTATGTCACCTCCTGAAGTCGCATTAAATCGACCTATATTTTTTTAATTTCTTGCATCTGGAAAATGTCAAAGCCATTGCAAAACAAAATGTCTAAATCAAAGTATGTAATTAATCCCTACAGTACCTCTACAGTGTATCTTGAAAAATACACTGACGGGTACCCTTACCCTCAATGGCGGCGGCAGCACCCGACAGCTGATGGAAACATCAGCTGCGGGTGCCGACATCGCTGGACTCCAGGACAGGTAAGTGTCCTATTATTAAAAGCCAGCAGCTGCTGGTTTTATTTTTTTTTATTTTTGGGCAGAACACCGCTTTAAGATGACAGTCCTACCTAGGCTGTTATAATATTTCAGAACTCTGCCTATCCAGGTCCCCATTAAGGCAATGCAGCAATTTTTAATAAAACATTTTCCAATTCATCTGCGGATCAAAGGGACACAGAATAGCACGGGCTACAATGTATGCCCCCAGGGAAGTGGGTGTCTGGGATTACCAGCTTTTTAAAAATATTATGTATCGGCGCAACTGGTACAATTGTGCGAACTCCATAGTAAACACTATAGGCCAGACTGGGTGTCTTGAGGCCCAAGCCTGCTCCCCACTTGCAATGGATTTAATACTGTGGACTCCCCCAAAATATCGCAAAGCAGTTATGTGCCCTACGCTCCCCCATTCTTTACACTTATGGGACATAAGCTGTAGGAGATGGCCTTTGTGCTCTGCCAATACACCGGTGGCTTGTATCTTTGGCAACCCCCTATTCCCACCTGGAACGCAATTGGCAAGCTTCGGTTGGTGGGTGAATAAGGGACTTTATCGTATAGGGGACTATCTTGATCATGGAGGAATTCGATCCCAATCCTACTTTATATATAGCCTGGAGATGCCCCCCAGAAAAACAGGTCCAATCTGGCAGTATGTACCATGCTCGAGAACAGGTGCATGCAGGATGCATCTTTGCGGGGAGGGGGGAGAGGTTCCATGCTGTATAAATTATTTTTCAACCCTCCGAGTAGTTTATCTTACCAGTCAGCGTGGGAGAGGGATCTAGGCATAGCCCCTGAGACGGAGGCTTGGCATAAATGGAGCACACATTCATAAAGGAATTTTAAACGTTGCTCTGATCGAGGCTGGCTATAAAGTACATGCCAGATGATACTTGGTCCCGGAGCGTCTTTCAAAAATTTACCCGGGATAGTCTGCCTCCTGCTTTAGGGGTTGTGGCCAGATAGGTACGGTTCTGCACACATGGTGGACTTGTCCCAAAGTGCACCATTTTTTGATGAGGGTACATTTGTTTATTTTTTCAGTCACAATGGTTAATATGACTAAAGATGCAAGCATTGCCCTACTAAACGAATCAGTTGAAAATGTACCAAGACACACACAGACCCTAATATACTATATGTTTCTAGCAGCCAAAATCGCTATTGCGACTGCTTGGAAAAGCCCAGCTTTAGACATAGCTTTAGGTTGGGGTTCACACTAGTGCGAATTGGATGAGGGTTCCCCTATGAGCTATGAGTAAGCGTCAACATCTGACGTGAAACGCGTTAGCCACCTACCCCTGCCCGACCACTATCTGTTTTGTTCGTTTTGGATTTATGGATTGATTTTTGATTTTATATAACCATTTTTGAAGAATAAATTGTTAATACAGAGTGCGGCAGTCCAGGGTTCTTTTCTTCCCATGCATTAGTGCAGAGCCAGCACCTGCTTGAATATCAGGGCGGGAGCAATCATTTGGAGTTCTCACAGCTTTGAGCGGTACTTCTCTTTTTCATCCAATTCGCACAGCAGGAGATTGTGACTGGCTCTTTATGGAGCTGGTTCACATATCTGCGCAGCGGCTCCGGTGCGATTTGCAAAAATTCGGGCTGAAATCGGACATAAAACGGTGAACAAGGACGCACCGGACTCCTGCTGTGAGCCGCTGCGTACTCATATGTGAACCCAGCCTTAATAAAAAGGAAAACTCATATGGATTATGATAAACGAAAAAATTGTGAGCGTCCTGCGAGACAAATGGCCCCTTTTTGATAAAATATGGTCCCCTTGGCTGGTCTACTTGCAGGTACCAACCATACGGTGTTGACTCCAGGAACACTTGATGGTAGATCCTCCGATTTGACTCGCCTTCTCTTTTCCTTCTTCCTTTACTCATTCTTTTCTCTCTTATTCTCACCGGCGTTCCTGTGACCGGTCCGCAACCCCCCCCCCCTCTTCTTTTCACTCCATCTTACCAATGTTCAACAAATTGTCAGTACTGGGAAATAGTATCCCTCATAAATGACTATAAGTAGTATGACAATGGAGAGATGATTTGAATTGTCTCAATCTAAAGATCTCTTTGGAGAGGACACATACTTATGACGTGTTAAATTTCATAAATCCTCTATGTACCATCGGCAGACCAGATAAGTCCTCTCTGTGATGGCATTTATTCATTCCTTAGGGCATTATGGGAATAAGTTAGGTAGCTTTTTTTTTTCCATAAATGTGATCTCCCTCTTAGTGGGGGATTATAGGGGAGACTATGGTCAGCTTTTCTTCTCTGCCATGGCTCTTCTACATCCGCTCTTTTATACATGTGTCTTTATAATATGTATGCATGTTTTTGAAGGTACAGAGCTTAGTGAGGATTGTTCGCTGCTCTGCTTTATACTGTTTGTTCTTTACTTTCTAAGTATTCAATAAAAACAATTGAAACGGAAAAATAAGTAGATAGGTAAGAGGATTATCTGGGCTTTATTCAGTTTTTGTCAGTGAATATAAAGGGTGATGCTTTGTATTTTTAATATGCAGAGGAGCTGTATCAATATATTTAAATGGATTAACGGTCATTCTTTTGTGAGAGAGCTTGTATCACACATAATACATAATGAATAACGTAACTTCATATGCTACTTAACTGTATGCAAATAGAGTTATGCTTACGAATCAGGAAATATAGCTCATTCGGTATTGTAAGCCATTGTGAAATGAGCCAACAAAACGCACAACTAGGTGTGTTGCTATTAGATTCGCTGTAAATTTCCATTGAGTAATATATTTTTTAGGCCTTGTAAACACAAGTGTTAGTGGTTGTAAACCCGGAAATAAAAAAAAAACAAAAAAAAAAAAACACCTGCAAGACAAAGCCATAATGAGCTAGTATGACTAGCATACTAGCTCATTATGCATTACTTACCTTAGATCGAAGCCCCCGAAGCCATCCTCGTCTCCCCCTCCGGCCGCAGACATCTCTCCACAGATACCCGGAAGGTTACTTCCGGGTATCGCCATTCCGGCGCTGTGATTGGCTGGAGCTGCGAAGACGTCACTCCACGCATGCGCGCGGGAGCCGTCAAATCCAGCATTTCCGGTTTTATCTATGGGATTCTCACTGTGCCTGCGCCGTTGTCTACGGCGCGCATCCGCCGTAGACAACGGTGTATACCTTTTGGCAAATATCTCCTAAACCGTGTAGGTTTAGGAGATATTGCAAACACCTACAGGTAAGCCTTAATCTAGGGTTACCTGTAGGTGTAACTTCCGGGGGAGGGTTTACAACCACTTTAACAAGTGTACCCAAGTCCAGGGTGTGTTCAGGGACATGTACCCGCACAGCTGCCGAATTTGATGTGTCAGTGCAGCCACTATGACCTAATTGGCATGAATGGGACTGCCTGCACGGGGTATGCATGAAACACCTGTGTATCTCCGTGAGGGCTAACACGGCCTTCGCACAGGTGTGAATGAGGCTTAACACTGGCACATTTACCCACTTCAAACATTTAAACTGTTGATGTAATTGCCAACAGAATTTCATACAGTGCTGTAACTTTAGAATCTGGTCTGTATATTCTGTACTCTTATTAATCAGCTTGGCCTTATGATATTGTTCCTGTTTCCAAATAGAATTCAGCCTAAATTAGTTTCAAGCATGATAATTATATTAAGCCATTCATACTTAAATTGGTAATAAACCCCAAAACAAAAAATGGATTACATTGCAGCACACCAGTTTGACTGGTTGCTGCTTTAGTTTCCTTTTTTTTTTTTACGTTGTTTTTCCTTTTGTTTTCACCTGCTCATCTATCCAGAAAGTCTGTTATTTTTCAACTTACTTTAACAGATCAAGCTGCCCAGACAAATTTGCAGTTAGAAGGTAGAGACAAAAGATTTAAAATTCACAAGAGTGCTTTTATTCATTTTATGTATGCCTAGTACACATAATGAGAAAATCGGATGGAAAAAAATGCTTTTGGGGCGATCGTCCAATAATCTGATTGTTAGTACACATCTATCCAAAGCCGATCACGACACTTCATGTGTAATTAACCAAAGGGACAAACGTGAAAATTATATTCGTTTGTAAAAAATCGAGTGACTAAAACCACGCATGCTCGCAAATGAAAGAATACATTTACAATACAATACATCATTGTGGGGAGTTGTATTCTGTCTTACAAGAATTTTCATAACAGTAACTTATTTGTTTTTGATATGAGACTAGCATGCAAAAATGTAAAAAGATCATATGTCAGATTTTCTCATTGTGTACCAGGCTTTAAGCGCTTCAGCCCCGGAAGAATTTACCCCCTTCCTGACCAGAGCACTTTTTGCAATATGGCACTGTGATGCTTTAACTGACAATTGCGACGTTGCACCCAAACAAAATTTACATCCTTTTTTTCCCACAAATAGAGCTTTCTTTTGGTGGTATTTGATCACCTCTGCGGTTTTTATTTTTTGCGCTATAATCAAAAAAAGAGCGACAATTTTCAAAAAACAATATTTTTGACTTTTTGCTATAATAAATATCCCCAAAAAAATAAATAAATATAAATATAAATATATATATATATATATATATATATAACGGCTCAGTTTGGGCCGATATGTATTCTACATATTATTGGTAAAAAAATCGCAATAAGCGTATATTGATTGGTTTGCGCAAAAGTTAGCGTCTACAAAATAGGGGATAGATTTATGGCATTTTTATTAGTATTTTTTTTCTTTTTACTAGTAATGGCGGCGATCTGTGATTTTTATCGTGACTGCAATATTGCAGCGGACACTTTTGACACTATTTTGCAACCCTTGTCATTTATACAGCGATCAGTGTGATAAAAATGCACTTTATCACTGTGTAAAAGACACTGGCAGGGAAGGGGTTAAACACTAGGGGGCGATCAAGGGGATAAGTGTGTCCTAGGGAGTGACTCTAACTGTGGGGGGGGGGGTGGGCTACCAGTGACATGACAGAGATCACTGCTCCCGATGATAGGGAGCAGTAGATCAGTGTCCTGTCAATAGGCAGATCAGGGAAATGCCTTGTTTACATCTCCCCGTTCTGCCTCTCCGTGACACGATTGCAGGCCGCCGGCGAACATAGAGTTTGCGGGGCTCACGGTCACAGAGAGCGCGGCAGGCGTGTGGGTTCTTAAAGGGGACGTACCAGTACATCCATTTGCCCACCGCTGCCAATGTGCCGACGTATATCGGCGTTCAGCAGTCGGCAAGTGGTTAATCCAAAAGAAAAAAAATCTGTTTACTGTATCTGTTTATAAAGTGTTAGCTGGATTTCAACGTTTTAAGAAAGGGAGGTGAAAAAAAGGCAGGGCACCAGAGAGGCTGTTTGAGGGACATCTTGTGATACAGAAAAATGGAATATGAAAGATTTTCTCAGTATTGTAGATATCTATCAGACATTCAAAATTGTTCTTAGTAGAACCATCTAGCCATATGTTCTTCAGATTTATCCCATAGGGCAGAAGTTAGGTGCTCCATGCGTTCTATTACATTCATCCTGCGCTGAGGATGGGGACTGCTGTTTCCACACAGTAGGGACACAGGCTCTTGCAGCATTTAGTAGATGTTTCTGAAGTGATTTATGTTAACATTTTCTGGATAGAGGCATCAAGTTTAAGAGGACAGTGACCGGATTGTCAAAAAGGGTATGTTGTTGGGTTGTTTGAAGAGCCTGCTGCCAAAAAACATATGCACAGTCCCAGAATATATGCAAAAACATTCCCTTGTGAACCCTGAATTTCCAACACAGATCCTTTGTTACGGAAAAAGTTCAGCTAGGACAGTATGGGTCCTACACCAATGTGTCAAGATCACAAATTGGGTGATTGTTTTGTATTTATATCATCATGCTATGCTTCTATGTATTTTATTGCCCCTCTTTTGGGAATGGTTTTTACTTTATGTGAAGAATAAACTTTGTTATATTTTATACCTTTGTTTGTTTTATACCCTCTTTCACACTCCTGCCCTTACCTGCCTAAAAAATCCACTCTGGGGCAATTTCCTTTCTAGTTGCATATTGGGATGTTGGCAGGTGTATTGGGGTCTTTCAGTGGTTTACTAGCTCCTCCCCCTTCACAATGTGTCAAGATCTTGTAAGTAGTTTCTTAGTATTTACTACAGATCAAAGTTTTGTGCACAAAGAATAGGATTCAGTATTTTTGATAAAAGAATGTAATATCCAAGACTTTTCCCCATTTTCAAAGTTAAATTGAGTCCTGTCGGGAATGCATTTCCTATTAGAACTTGGTAGGGCAAAGAAAGTTTCTTCCTAATGTGACAGCAGGAAGGTAAAGTCACCTGGTTGCATCCAGGGGGGTAGATATATTTCGCCCAGATTCAGGCTTTACGCCGACTTATACAACTAGGTGGAGAGTTGTATAAGGCTAGTGGGCTCATGGATGACTCATACCTCTAGGGAGAGTGTGGGGCGTCGTACAGACAGGGAGTTGATGAGGCCAGCTGAAGCTTGTCAGCTCATTTAGGCCTCTATAAGAACTCCCAGATTCATTAGGTGTTAGCTCATGCCTGGAACCAGACCTGTGTGGACTGTCTAGGGAGAGTGAACCCCTGTGCGGTGAGACAAAGCCTGTGTGGCTATTTGCTTGGACATTTAAAACCAGGGACTTAGGGACTAGGACAGCACTAGGCTGATCCCAGTTGTTAGTTAGGAAACCTGTATGTTTAGTCAGAGGTCAAGTTGACCAGGATTTATTTTATTTATGTTTCTTTTGCTTTGCTGTGTTTTGTCACTGTAAATAGAAAATAAACCGCACCTTTTTGATTTTGAAAACCACAACCTCCGTTTGCTGGGCCTGTTTTTGTCTGGGGAGCCCATCCCGGGGGTCACACACACCCGCTGCCGAGCTAACCCCCTCACAGTTGGTGGAGAATGCGGGCAGAAGAAACCGTTGAGCAGCTTGTGGTGCCCAAACCTTACAGGAAGTTGGTGTTGGAGTTGGCCCATGGGCACATTCTTGGAGGTCATCTGGGGACAGAGAAAACCCGAGAGAGGGTATTACAGAGATTCTATTGGCCGGGGGTGATGAAGGACATAGAAAATTATTGTTCCTCCTGCCCTGTGTGTCAGAAGTCGGCCCCGATGCCACATTTCCGTAGCCCGCTGGTCCCTCTACCCATCATTGAGGTCCCGTTTGAGAGGATTGCCATGGATTTGGTAGGGCCTATAATCAAGTCCGCTAGGGGGCACCAGTACATATTAGTTATAATGGACTATGCCACCCGTTATCCAGAAGCGATCCCTCTCCGAAATACCTCGGCCAAAACCATAGCCAAAGAGCTATCTCTTGTGTTTAGCCGGGTGGGTATTTGTAAAGAACTGCTTACGGACCAAGGTACACCCTTTATGTCCCGGGTTATGAAGGAGCTGTGTAAATTGTTCAAAGTGACGCAATTACGTACATCTGTGTATCACCCCCAAACCGATGGGCTGGTTGAAAGATTCAACAAAACCCTAAAACAAATGTTGAAGAAAGTGGTGGATAGAGATGGAAAGGATTGGGACTGTCTACTTCCTTATCTGATGTTTGCTATTAGGGAGGTGCCCCAATCCTCTACGGGATTCTCCCCCTTTGAGTTACTGTATGGGAGACACCCAAGAGGGCTGTTGGATATTGCCAAGGAAACTTGGGAAAGTGAGAGTTCTCCCCACAGGAGTGTGATTGAGCATGTCGCCCTGATGCAAGACCGAATTGCACAGGTAATGCCCATCGTGAAGGAACATTTGGCCCAAGCGCAGTTAGCACAGCAGAGAGTGTACAACCGTGGAGCCAAGACCCGTACCTTTTCCCCGGGGGATAGGATACTGGTACTTGTCCCTACGGTTGAAAGTAAATTCCTTGCCAAATGGCAAGGCCCCTATGAGATAATGGAAAAAGTGAGCGAAGTGAATTACAAGGTCAGACAACCAGGAAGGCGAAAGCCCGAACAGATCTATCACGTTAATCTGTTGAAAGCCTGGAGGGATAGAGAGTCCCTAGTCGCAGACACTTGGTCACCAGCTCAAACTGGTTGCGTGATTCCTGAGGTTGGAATAGCAGCCACCTTGTCACAACCCCAACAACAGGAGGTTAAGGAGTTTGTGCTTCGCAACAAGGAGGTATTCTCTGAGCTGCCGGGACAAACATCTGGGGTAGAGCATGACATCATTACCCCGCCCGGTGAAAGGGTGAAGTTAAAACCCTATCGGATCCCAGAGGCCCGATGGGAGGCAATACGGGAGGAAGTACAGAAAATGCTGAACTTAGGGGTGATAGAGGAGTCCCAAAGTGATTGGTCTAGTCCCATTGTGTTGGTGCCTAAACCGGATGGGAGCTGGCGATTTTGTAACGATTTTCGTCAGTTGAACAAAGTTACAAAATTTGACACCTACCCCATGCCACGTATAGATGAGTTGATCGACCGGCTGGGAACAGCCCGATACATGACGACTCTTGACCTCACAAAAGGGTATTGGCAAATCCCCCTGGCCAAGTCGGCCAAAGAGAAAACCGCATTTGTAACCCCAGACGGGGCGTTCCAATATAAAAGAATGCCGTTCGGGTTACAGAATGCGCCGGCCACATTCCAGCGGAAAATGGACCAGATGCTGAGGCCCCATCGGAAGTATGCTGCGGCTTACCTGGATGACGTAATTGTCCATAGCACAGATTGGGCCTCACATCTGCCAAAAGTGCAAGCAGTCCTGGACTCTGTTCGGGAAGCGGGGTTTACGGCTAACCCCAAGAAGTGTACCATTGGGCAGGAGGAGGCCAAATATCTTGGGTACACCATTGGGAGGGGAGTAATAAAACCCCAACTCAACAAAGTCGAGGCCATCCAGAGTTGGCCACGTCCCAACAGCAAGAAGCAGGTACGAGCCTTTCTGGGAATCGCTGGGTATTATCGGCGATTCATTCCCCACTTTGCTTCTAAGGCTGTGCCCCTAACCAACCTAACGAAGGGGAAAGGGTCGGTCATGATTAAATGGACCCCCGAGGCTGAGGCAGCATTCCAATTCTTGAAACAAGCCTTATGTAGCCAGCCAGTGTTGTACTCACCCGACTTCTCTAAAGACTTTGTCGTACAAAGTGATGCGTCAGATGTGGGGTTAGGAGCAGTATTGTCCCAGGTCTGGAACGGGGAAGAGCACCCAGTCATTTACCTCAGCAAGAAGTTGAAGTCCCATGAGGTAAATTACGCCACGGTTGAAAAGGAGTGTTTAGCGGTGAAGTGGGCTCTAGATTCCCTTCGGTACTACCTGCTAGGTAGGCACTTTGACATGGTTACGGATCACGCTCCGTTAAAGTGGATGGCTCAAAACAAGGAAACAAATAGAAGAGTGAATAGGTGGTTCCTGGCCCTCCAGGAATTCAACTTCACAGTAAAGCATCGCCCTGGCGTTCAAATGGGGAATGTGGATGCTTTGTCTCGAGTACATGAATGCCTGATTGCTGGTGTTCCAACCCCGAGGTTAAAACAAGAGGGGGGGGGTATGTGACAGCAGGAAGGTAAAGTCACCTGGTTGCATCCAGGGGGGTAGATATATTTCGCCCAGATTCAGGCTTTACGCCGACTTATACAACTAGGTGGAGAGTTGTATAAGGCTAGTGGGCTCATGGATGACTCATACCTCTAGGGAGAGTGTGGGGCGTCGTACAGACAGGGAGTTGATGAGGCCAGCTGAAGCTTGTCAGCTCATTTAGGCCTCTATAAGAACTCCCAGATTCATTAGGTTTTAGCTCATGCCTGGAACCAGACCTGTGTGGACTGTCTAGGGAGAGTGAACCCCTGTGCGGTGAGACAAAGCCTGTGTGGCTATTTGCTTGGACATTTAAAACCAGGGACTTAGGGACTAGGACAGCACTAGGCTGATCCCAGTTGTTAGTTAGGAAACCTGTATGTTTAGTCAGAGGTCAAGTTGACCAGGATTTATTTTATTTATGTTTCTTTTGCTTTGCTGTGTTTTGTCACTGTAAATAGAAAATAAACCGCACCTTTTTGATTTTGAAAACCACAACCTCTGTTTGCTGGGCCTGTTTTTGTCTGGGGAGCCCATCCCGGGGGTCACACACACCCGCTGCCGAGCTAACCCCCTCACACTAACTACACCTGTGCTTTGGCAAAGCTCTTCAAATGACATAAGTTGTCTTTGAAAGGAAATTGGTTTGGGTAGTGAGCGGACAAAGTGAGTGAGCTGTTGGGATCCTCACAGTGGTGCCGTATTATGGAATAGTCTCCCTGTCAAGCTCCAGGAGGCCCCTACTATCTCGTTCTTCCACGGGTTACTGAAGACTTGGCTTTTCATGCAAGCCTTTCCTGCGTACTCTGTCTCTTCCTCCCTTTCTGCCGCTCTGTGCTGCTCTTGGTTCCATGGGTCCTCTTTTCCCAGGAACTCTGCTATGCGCGTCGGGACCCTTCGGGGTAAGACCGCGCTATATTAGGATACCACTCAACTCAACTCAACACAGTCCTAGGGCTGGAGTTGTGGGGTCAGCTGGAATATTGGTAAGATTTATCCATTTGTCAGATCGCAAAAAATGTGTGTCTCACATGAATCCCTTTTTAGACCAGAGTGTGAAAACTCTGTGTGAGAGCTCTGGGGCAAGCTCTGAGTGTGCTATTATGGGCTTCATGGGAGAGGGAAAGTGTGGCCTTTCTAATATCTTATAGTAAATGGAAAAAATCCAGCGCTGCCTTAAACAGTGACAAAATTAAATAAAAAATTAAAACTTAAGTGTGTTTGAAACACAAATTAAGTGTGATGCTCTAAATGTGTGAGAGAAGGGTGAATGGTATGACCTTCACCTGACGGGCGGGTGCTGCTATTCAATTAGCCTGAAAAAGGACTCAAAACATATGGAAAAAAGAAATCAAAAAAGCGCAACCCAATGTGAATGATAACAGTGAATCTCTGAAACAATGTGAAATTCCAACCGATATCCCAACCGATATCTCAAAGCTGGAATATAAGTGAAACAAACATATATAAATGGAAAAAGATAAATTGATCAAAATAAAAATAAAACTTATGACATAAAACTCTCAATTGATAAAAGTCCATATGATGTAATATCTATGGGATACTAGTCCAGAGATGACATATATAGGATTGTTGCCGTGAAGGAATTCCTATGCGGCGGAAGGCGTAATACTCAGACAGGTTGATAGTATAAGCTTCACATCCAATAGTAAGTCAATGGCTTGCTTACCAGATATAAGATGATATTGGGCTCAGGACTAGGCCGACCTGCCTTCACTCGATCTGTTCTCCGTGTTCACCACACATGGATCGATTGGAAAATCCGGAGGCGGTCACTTTGGCGCTGAATCCCACAGACTGCGGGCACTAAGGTGAGTATTGTGTTTTATATAACTCACGTTTCCCACATACAGCAAGTGGAGATCAGCATTGATCACCGGCCGGCTGCAGAGATCCGCTCTCTTCTCCTCACTGACAACTTCTGTGTAAGGAGAGGAGAACCTTTCTAATATCTTGTAGTATCTGTCTATTTCGCGTTGAGTTGGCCTGATCAAAGGGTGGTTTTGGAGATCATATGTAACCTGCTTGCCAGCCCAAGGAAATCCTGCTAGGGGAAATGGTGTGAAGTCTTACTCTAGGGTCACCTAAAGTTTTTGACATCAATGTACGTACAGGGCAGGATCAGGAAAACCCATCTCTCCCCTAGGCTTAGATCTAAGTAAGGTAGCTCTGCTGATATGGGATGCTTTACCCTCCCATATAAATTTAACAAGCTCAGCGTGGACAGATCTAAAGAAAGCCTGAGGCATTCTGATAGGTAATGTTTGCAATAAATATAGGAGGCAAGGCAATATCTTAATTTTTGGAACATTGCACCTACTGAACCATGATGGGGCCAACATTTTCCACTTCTCCATGACAGCTGTCATGGAAGCTAAGAGTGGTAAAAAGTTCAGTTTGAGGAGAAGATTGAGGTTCACAGATATTTTAATCCCAAGGTACTGAATGGCCTTTGTAGCTCAGCAATCACTCAATTTTTAACCATTTACTAGCATAGGAATGTAGGGGAACTCGGATCCCAACAGGGACATGGACCGTAATAGAACCCAACAGAGGTTTTATCCCATCCCCCATTTGCATTTATACTTACATTGATACACAAATACATTAGAAGCAACATTTATAAAGAAGCATAATATTTTAGGTAAACCTGATTACTTGTGACAATCCTTTGTGTATCAATGCATTTTCACACATTTTAAAGTCAGCTGTTTCCTGATTACAAAGAGAGGTTACAATATAGATTTATAAGATAAAGCAATCATAGTGAGACCGTTCTACGTATCTAATTTTCATAATCCAAGTTTTAGCTTGTATCTATCAAGTAATAATTTATACACTTTTGTGCTAAAGTACATTAAAGAAGTTTATATTTTTTATTAGTATGAAAGACTAATACTGTAGTGCAATTGTTAGGACCATAGTCTATAGTTGGGATAATTTTACTTATGAATACACACATCTGTATGCTGTGAGAGTTCAACTATAGATGAAAGGGACACTCTAACAGTCTTATTTCCATTTTCAGTATGTCTTTGAAAGCCTAAAGTGCTGCTTTACATGTTTTGTAGTAATCGAAAGCTATCTATGGTTCTGACTAAAATAAGGGATAACAAAGTGAAAGCAGCAAAAGTAGGGTCTAAAAGTCATATACAAGAATGGGAGAAGAATATAAAGTAGCAAAAAGGGAACACTAAAGCCCTGTACACACGATCGGATTTCCTATGGATTCTAATCCGATGGATTTTTCCATCGGAAATCCGATGAAGCTGACTTCCATCAGTCTTGCCTACACACCATCAGTCAAAAATCTGACCGTCCCAAACGCTGTGACGTAAAACACTCCAACAAGTCGAGAAAAATTAAGTTCAATGCTTCTGAGCATGCGTCGACTTGATTCTGAGCATGCGTGGGTTTTTTGTCCGATAGAGTTCCACACAGACGATCGGAATTTGCTATAGTTTTTTTTCCCATCGGATAAATTTAAAACATGTTCTATTTTTTCTCACCGATGGAAAAAAGACAGATGGGGCCCATACATGATCGGTTTATCCAATGAGAAAAGTCCATCGGACTGTTTTCATTCGTAAAACCGATCGTGTGTACACGACATAAGAGAAAAGCATTGTTGAAAGCTTCTGCATTTGCAGCTGCATTGAAACAGGTATATTATACTCGAGCAGGTTGCTTATATCAGTTAAGAAAAAAGACTGTATTCTGTAGGTATCTTTTTATTAAAGAAACATTCAAGTCTATTGTTTTTTTGTTTTTTTTTTATTAACCACTTGACCACTGGGCACTTAAACCCCCTTAATAACCAGACCAATTTTCAGCTTTCGGTGCTCTCACATTTTGAATGACAATTACTCAGTCATACAACACTGTACCCATATGAAATTTTTGTCCTTTTTTTCCACACAAATAGAGCTTTCTTTTGGTGGTATTTAATCACTGTTGGGTTTTTTATTTTTTGCGCTATAAGAGAAAAAAGACTGAAAATTTTGTAAAAAAATGATTTTTTTTTCGTTTCTGTTATAAAATTTAGCAAATTACTATTTTTTCTTCATAAATTTTGGCCAAAATTTATACTGTGTGACAGCAGGAAGGTAAAGTCACCTGGTTGCATCCAGGGGGGTAGATATATTTCTCCCAGATTCAGGCTTTATGCCGACTTATACAACTAGGGAGTTGATGAAGCCCAGCTGAGGCTAGTGGGCTCATGGATGACTCATACCTCTAGGGAGAGTGCTGGGCGTCGTGCAGGCAGGGAGTTGATGAGACCAGCTGAAGCTTGTCAGCTCGTTTAAGGCCTCTATAAAAACTCCCAGCTTCATTAGATGTTAGCTCATGCCTGGAACCAGACCTGTGTGGACTGTCTAGGGAGAGTGAACCCCTGTGCGGTGAGGCAAAGCCTGTGTGGCTATTTGTTTGGACTTTTACTAAACCAGGGACTTAGGGACTAGGACAGCACCAGGCTGATCCCAGTTGTTAGTTTAGGAAACCTGCATGTTTAGTCAGAGGTCAAACTGACCAGGATTTATTTTGTTTGTTTCTTTTTGGCTTTGCTGTGTTTTTGTCACTGTACATAGAGAAATAAACCGCACCTTTTGATTTTGAAAACCACAACCTCCGTCTGCTGGCCCTGTTTTTGTGTGGGGAGCCCAACCAGGGGGTCACACACACCCGCTACCGAGTTAACCCCCTCACAGTTGGTGGAGAACCAGTGGCAGTTTTTTTTAAGCCAGCATGGAGGAGATACTGAAACAGCTGGCTCTAGCAAATGCCAATCAACAGCAGACAAATGCAGGTTTGCAAAGGAGCCTTGCAGCCCAGCAGCAAGCTCATCAACAAGCCCAGCAGCAATCTGAGGCCCGCTTCATAGACCTGTTACAGAAGCAAGAGCAGAGACTACAACAAGTGGAAGCAGTAATGCAGCAACGTCCGCAGACCAGTGAGGAAAGCCGTCCCACTAATACCGCGTCCTTTGGGGTGAGTCGTTTATTGACAAAAATGACTGGAGAGGATGATCCAGAGGTATTTTTGACCACATTTGAAAGGACTGCTGAAAGAGAAAAGTGGCCTGAGGAGCAGTGGGCTGGACTGGTGGCTCCTCTGTTAACTGGTGAATCGCAGAAGGCTTACTATGACCTAGAGCCTGACCAAGCAAAAGACTATGTGATGCTAAAAGCTGAAATATTGGCAAGGCTGGGTGTCACCCTGGCTGTCCGGGCTCAGCGTGTGCATAACTGGACTTTCCAGCTTGGAAAACCCCCCAGGTCTCAAATGTATGATCTCATTCACCTGAGCAGGAAGTGGCTACAGCCAGAGACTTTGTCCGCACCAGAGATTGTGGAACGTGTTGTAATGGATCGGTTTTTGAGAGCTCTTCCTACTGCCATCCAAAAGTGGGTAAGCCATGGAGACCCAGAGACGGCCGGTGGTCTTGTGGATCGTGTAGAGAAATACTTGGCTACAGAGAACCTGACGGCCTCTTCCAGAGACACTCGGACTTTCCACCCTAAGACCAGACCATCCCCAGGGGCGGATAAGAGGATTCCAAGGGGTGAGGGTGGAGAGAGTGAGAGGGTGGGAGCTCTACCCCAAGTTTGGCGAGAACAGCCTGGGAAATCAGCGGCTCAAGAGGCCGCAAGAAGGATCGTTTGCTACCGCTGCCGGCAAGCGGGACATATTGCAGCCAATTGCCCGGTTGTGGAGGAACCCATGCAGTGTGACTTTCTGACGGGCAGACGTCAGTCGCTGTGTGCGACAGTCGCATGCACTGCCATTCGAGGAACTGAGAAACATTTATGCAAAATGTGTATTAATGGTAGAAATGTTGTGGTATTACTGGATTCAGGTAGCCTTGTGACCCTGATAAAGGCTGAATTAGTTAAAACAGAGGTCTCTGGGAATAGCAAGGTAGCTGTTATTTGTGTACATGGGGACACCCGAGAGTATCCAGTGACTACAGTGTGTTTCGAGACCCCCAAAGGTACCCTCTCTCATCCAGTGGGCTTAGTATCTCAGTTACCGCATGACGCCATTGTGGGAAGGGATTTTCCGAAGTTCTGGGAACTGTGGGATGATCCTGAGCCCCCCACTGGTGCCCCTATGTACCAGGAATGTGATAGCCAGAACTCCTCTGAGAGTGGTGAGGACTCTCCAGAATTTCCCTTGTCAGTATTTGCAGGGGAGACTCAAGAAACTGGAGAGGAGCCCACCTCCTCAGACGAAAACCTACCGTCTGTGGAGTTTTCTGATCTGGAGGTTCACAGGGAAAATTTTGCCACAGAACAGTTAAAAGACCCCGCCCTAATAAAGGCACGGGAAAACGTAGTGGAAATAGATGGCGAGTTAGTGAACCCAGATAATACCTGCACTTACCCATACTTCAGCGTAGAGAAGGACCTACTGTATCGGGTGGCAAAAAGGGCAGAAGAAACCGTTGAGCAGCTGGTGGTGCCCAAACCTTACAGGAAGTTGGTGTTGGAGTTGGCCCATGGGCACATTCTTGGAGGTCATCTGGGGACAGAGAAAACCCGAGAGAGGGTATTACAGAGATTCTATTGGCCTGGGGTGATGAAGGACATAGAAAATTATTGTTCCTCCTGCCCTGTGTGTCAGAGGTCGGCCCCGATGCCACATTTCCGTAGCCCGCTGGTCCCTCTACCCATCATTGAGGTCCCGTTTGAGAGAATCGCAATGGATTTGGTAGGTCCTATAATCAAGTCCGCTAGGGGGCACCAGTACATATTGGTTATAATGGACTATGCCACCCGTTATCCAGAAGCGATCCCTCTCAGAAATACCTCGGCCAAAACCATAGCCAAAGAGCTATCTCTTGTTTTTAGCCGGGTGGGTATTTGTAAAGAACTGCTTACGGACCAAGGTACACCCTTTATGTCCCGGGTTATGAAAGAGCTGTGTAAATTGCTCAAAGTGACGCAATTGCGTACATCTGTGTATCACCCCCAAACCGATGGGCTGGTTGAAAGATTCAACAAAACCCTAAAACAAATGTTGAAGAAAGTGGTGGATAGAGATGGAAAGGATTGGGACTGTCTACTTCCTTATTTGATGTTTGCTATTAGGGAGGTGCCCCAATCCTCTACGGGATTCTCCCCCTTTGAGTTACTGTATGGGAGACACCCAAGAGGGCTGTTGGATATTGCCAAGGAAACTTGGGAAAGTGAGAGTTCTCCCCACAGGAGTGTGATTGAGCATGTCGCCCTGATGCAAGATCGAATTGCACAGGTAATGCCCATCGTGAAGGAACATTTGGCCCAAGCGCAGTTGGCACAGCAGAGAGTGTACAACCGTGGAGCAAAGACCCGTACCTTTTCCCCGGGGGATAGGATATTGGTACTTGTCCCTACGGTTGAAAGTAAATTCCTTGCCAAATGGCAAGGCCCCTACGAGATAATGGAAAAAGTGAGCGAAGTGAATTACAAGGTCAGACAACCAGGAAGGCGAAAGCCCGAACAGATATATCACGTTAATCTGTTGAAAGCCTGGAGGGATAGAGAGTCCCTAGTCGCAGAAACTTGGTCACCAGCTCAAACTGGTTGCGTGATTCCGGAGGTTGGAATAGCAGCCACCTTGTCACAACCCCAACAACAGGAGGTTAAGGAGTTTGTGCTTCGCAACAAGGAGGTGTTCTCTGAGCTGCCGGGACAAACATCTGGGGTAGAGCATGATATTATTACCCCGCCCGGTGAAAGGGTGAAGTTAAAACCCTATCGGATCCCAGAGGCCCGACGGGAGGCAATACGGGAGGAAGTACAGAAAATGCTGAACTTAGGGGTGATAGAGGAGTCCCAAAGTGATTGGTCTAGTCCCATTGTGTTGGTGCCTAAACCGGATGGGAGCTGGCGATTTTGTAACGATTTTCGTCAGTTGAACAAAGTTACAAAATTTGACACCTACCCCATGCCACGTATAGATGAGTTGATCGACCGGCTGGGAACAGCCCGATACATGACGACTCTTGACCTCACAAAAGGGTATTGGCAAATTCCCCTGGCCAAGTCGGCCAAAGAGAAAACCGCATTTGTAACCCCAGACGGGGCGTTCCAATATAAGAGAATGCCGTTCGGGTTACAGAATGCGCCGGCCACATTCCAGCGGAAAATGGACCAGATACTGAGGCCCCATCGGAAGTATGCTGCGGCTTACCTGGATGACGTAATTGTCCATAGCACAGATTGGGCATCACATCTGCCAAAAGTGCAAGCAGTCCTAGACTCTATCCGGGAAGCGGGGTTTACGGCTAACCCCAAGAAGTGTACCATTGGGCAGGAGGAGGCCAAAAATCTTGGGTACACCATTGGCAGGGGAGTAATAAAACCCCAACTCAACAAAGTCGAGGCCATCCAGAGTTGGCCACGTCCCAACAGCAAGAAGCAGGTACGAGCCTTTCTGGGAATCGCGGGTTATTATCGGCGCTTCATTCCCCACTTTGCTTCTAAGGCTGTGCCCCTAACCAACCTGACGAAAGGGAAAGGGTCGGTCATGATTAAATGGACCCCCGAGGCTGAGGCAGCATTCCAATTCTTGAAACAAGCCTTATGTAGCCAGCCAGTGTTGTACTCACCCGACTTCTCTAAAGACTTTGTCGTACAAAGTGATGCGTCAGATGTGGGGTTAGGAGCAGTATTGTCCCAGGTCTGGAACGGGGAAGAGCACCCAGTCATTTACCTCAGCAGGAAGTTGAAGTCCCATGAGGTAAATTACGCCACGGTTGAAAAGGAGTGTTTAGCGGTGAAGTGGGCTCTAGATTCCCTTCGGTACTATCTGCTAGGTAGGCACTTTGACATGGTTACGGATCACGCTCCGTTAAAGTGGATGGCTCAAAACAAGGAAACAAATAGAAGAGTGAATAGGTGGTTCCTGGCCCTACAGGAATTCAACTTCACAGTAAAGCATCGCCCTGGCGTTCAAATGGGGAATGTGGATGCTTTGTCTCGAGTACATGAATGCCCGATTGCTGGTGTTCCAACCCCAAGGTTAAAACAAGAGGGGGGGGTATGTGACAGCAGGAAGGTAAAGTCACCTGGTTGCATCCAGGGGGGTAGATATATTTCTCCCAGATTCAGGCTTTATGCCGACTTATACAACTAGGGAGTTGATGAAGCCCAGCTGAGGCTAGTGGGCTCATGGATGACTCATACCTCTAGGGAGAGTGCTGGGCGTCGTGCAGGCAGGGAGTTGATGAGACCAGCTGAAGCTTGTCAGCTCGTTTAAGGCCTCTATAAAAACTCCCAGCTTCATTAGATGTTAGCTCATGCCTGGAACCAGACCTGTGTGGACTGTCTAGGGAGAGTGAACCCCTGTGCGGTGAGGCAAAGCCTGTGTGGCTATTTGTTTGGACTTTTACTAAACCAGGGACTTAGGGACTAGGACAGCACCAGGCTGATCCCAGTTGTTAGTTTAGGAAACCTGCATGTTTAGTCAGAGGTCAAACTGACCAGGATTTATTTTGTTTGTTTCTTTTTGGCTTTGCTGTGTTTTTGTCACTGTACATAGAGAAATAAACCGCACCTTTTGATTTTGAAAACCACAACCTCCGTCTGCTGGCCCTGTTTTTGTGTGGGGAGCCCAACCAGGGGGTCACACACACCCGCTACCGAGTTAACCCCCTCACAACTGCTACATATCTTTGGTAAAAATAAGTACAAATTGGTGGATATTATTTGGTCTTTGTGAAAGTTATAGAGTCCACAAGCTATGGTGCCAATATCTGAAAATTGATCACACCTGAAGTACTGACGGCCTATCTCAATTCTTGAGACCCTAACATGCCAGAAAAGTACAAATACCCCCCAAATGACCCCTTTTTGGAAAGAAGACATTCCAAGGTATTCAGAAAGAGGCATTGTGAGTTTTTTGAAGTTGTCATTTTTTCCCACAATTCTTTGCAAAATCAAGATTTTTTTTTTCTCTTTTTTTTTTTTCACAAAATTGTCATATTAGCAGGTTATTTCTCACACACAGCATATGCATTCCACAAATTACACCCCAAAACACATTCTGCTATTACTCCCGAGTATGGCGATACCACATGTGTGAGACTTTTACACAGCGTGGCCACATACAGAGGCCCAACATGCAGGGAGCACCTTCAGGCGTTCTCGAGCACCAAGGCCAATTCTGACATTTCTCTCCTACATGTAAAAATCATCATTTATTTGCTAGAAAATTACATAGAACCCCAAAACATTATATATGTTTTTTTAGCAAAGACCTTAGAGAATATAATGGTGGTTGTTGCAACTTTTTATCTCGCACGATATTTGCGCAGCAATTTTTTTAACGCGTTTTTTACGGAAAAAAAATGTTTTGTGCTTAAAAAAAAAAAAAAAAACAGTAAAGTTAGCCCAATGTTTTTGCATAATGTGAAAGATGAAGTTACGCCGAGTAAATAGATACCTAACATGTCGCCCTTAAAAATTGCACACACTTGTGGAATGGCGCCAAACTTCGCTACTTAAAAAATCCCCATAGGCAACGCTTTAAATATTTTTACTGGTTACATGTTTTGAGTTACAGAGGAGGTCTAGGGCCAAAATGATTGCTCTCGCTCTAACGTTCGCAGAGATACCTCACATGTGTGGTTTGAAAACCGTTTTCATATGTGGGCGGGACTTACGTATGCGTTCGCTTCTGTATGCGAGCTCACGGGGTCAGGGGCGCTTTAAAAAAAAATATATATTTTATTCTTCATTTTACTTTATTTATTTTAGTTTGACATGTTTTTCCGCCCTAAACATTTTTTTGATCACTTTTATACCTATTACATGGAACGTAAACATCCCTTGTAATAGGAATATGGCATGACAGGTCCTCTTTACAGTGAGATATGGGGGGGGGGGGGGGGTGTCAATAAGACCCCACATCTCACCTCTAGGCTGGGAAGCCTGAAAAAAATACAAAAAAAAAAAACAACAATCCTGGCTTTGATCGTAGCGGTGAGTCGGTAGAAGCACCGGAGGGCGGCGGGGGGGGGACATCCCCTCCCGCCTCCCGTAAGAATGATCAAGCGGCGGAACAGCCGCTATGATTGTTCTTATGGTGTAGGGAATCGCCGGCTGAAAAAGCTAATATCTGAATGATGCCTGTAGCTGCTCCCATCATTCATATATCCCCGCACAAAGTCAAGGACGTCATATGACGGCCGGAGGGCGGGAAGTGGTTATTGCAGAGTATTGCCGGGCATTGCGGAGTATTGCCGGGCATTGCGGAGTATTGCCGGGCATTGCGGAGTATTGCCGGGCATTGCGGAGTATTGCCGGGCATTGCAGGGTATTGCGGTGTATGGCAGGGTATTGCGGTGTATGGCAGGGTATTGCACAGGGTATTGTGGAGGGTATTGCACAGGGTATTGTGGCGGGTATTGCAGAGTATTGTGGCGGGTATTGCAGAGTATTGTGGCGGGTATTGCAGAGTATTGTGGCGGGTATTGCAGAGTATTGTGGCGGGTATTGCAGAGTATTGTGGCGGGTATTGCAGAGTATTGCACCAGGGTATTGCAGAGTATTGCACCAGGGTATTGCAGAGTATTGCACTCAGAGTATTGCACCAGGGTATTGCAGAGTATTGCACCAGGGTATTGCAGAGTATTGCACCAGGGTATTGCAGAGTATTGCACCAGGGTATTGCAGAGTATTGCACCAGGGTATTGCAGAGTATTGCACCAGGGTATTGCACCAGGGTATTGCAGAGTATTGCACCAGGGTATTGCAGAGTATTGCACCAGGGTATTGCAGAGTATTGGCAGGGTATTTTGCAGAGTATTGGCAGGGTGTATTGCAGAGTATTGGCAGGGTATAGCACAGGGATGGCTGAGCAGGGATGGATGGATGGATGGATCTGTGACTGCAATTGTCACAGATCCAGCCCACAGTGCTGCTGCTGCCATCCGCTCCCTCCCCCTCCCCTCTCACACTGTACCGATCGGTACAGAGAGGGGAGGGAGGAACCGGCGTCATCAAATGACGCCGGTCTGTTTACAAGTGATTGCTCCGTCATTTGACGGAGCGATCACGTGGTAAACGGCCGCTATCAGCGGCGATTTACCGCGATTCGTGATTCGTGTTTCCCGTGTGCGCGCCCCAGGGGGCGCGCGGGAGCGCGATTCTGGGAGGACGTTATATAACGTCCTCCCAGAGTTAAGCAACCACCTTGTCGACGTTATTTGTCGGCAGGTGGTTGTTAAGTGGTTAAATATCATTGATTTTTTTTTCAGTACGCCAATAGCAATCAGTCAAAATTCATCTTTCACTGATCAGGCTGAAATCTGCTTGCTTTGATATACACCACACTGCAAGTTTCCTAACCTCTTAAGACCAATTAAGTCCAATGGAAAAGATTTCCTTAGTCATTATGTTAGATGTTGATTGGAAAAATAAAAATTTGTTCTGAGTAATTTTTTGTACCAATACACAATCTATTAATGGTGTAAGCCATCCTTCTAGTAAACTAAAGTTTCAATTACTTGGATCTTGACCACTGTAGTTAGATGTGGCTGTGGCTCGACTGGAACAATTCCTTTTTTTTCCCAGTAAATGTTACCTACAGGTTTTAAAATGTTACTATTGAGCATAAATCACCTGCATATTGAACCGGAGGTGGTCTAAAATGTAAAATGTAGCAGTGCTAAAGTGCAGGCACTGTGTGACTCCAAATACATGATTCTTCTGAATGATACCTCTGTCTCCATGGATACTATTGTAGCAAGCATTTTGAAATGAAATTTCTCCTTTTGGCCACAAGATGGAAACAGAGAGATGCTGACTTATCCTTACAGAAGACTGAAAAAAAGGGGAGTTTCAGGAAGTGCTGAGGAGAATGAGAGGAGGGGAAGCCTGAGGTGAAAGAAAGGGAGAGGGCTGACAGCAGACTGAGGAGAGGAGATTGCTTAAAAGAGAGGGAGATACCAATGCTCAAAAAGTCCTTTGCTGGGACACAGTGACACTTAACAGTGAGGAGAGGAGGAGTGTATGAGGGGAAGGAACTGAGGGTCCAGAGTGAGGAGAGAGACACACACTGACACCAGGGACTGTGTGTGCCCCAACAGAGGAGGGATATCCTGAAGCCTAAGAGAGTCTGTGAGGAGAATAAAGAAGAGAGGTGAGGACACCTGAGGGGAGCCAGGAGCAGAGACAGCCACGTGGTCCACTACTATTTAGTCCAGGGACCCTACTCAGCAGCCCAGCACCACTCAGCTCAACATAGACGACCCACACCTTTCAGGGATCGAGATACCCAACCGGGTATCGGGTCAGCCGCTGCCAGGTCATCTTGTGAGTTTCGGTATCAGTCATATCGATCGGCCAGCAGCAAGAGATCCAGTGCCTTATAACATTGCTAGGAGCATCAGGAGCCTGAACCAGCACCTGGGATTATTGTTGTGTCATTGCACTGAGGATTGGTGAGAGGGTGCAAACCCAACATCCTTCTTAAAACCATACTGACACTGCATGCAGACACCAGTCTCCCTTTTTAGTGTTATGGGATGCTTGTTTGGAAGCTACCATCTCTAGTAGTTTCCCCTTTTTAATCTCTACCTAACGGAATATTCTAGGGGATTACTGCTCCATGCAAGCGTGTTTAAATCTACAAGGGCCCCACCTTTTGCTAGCCAAAGACACTAGTATTCTTCACCTCAGGACCTGCAACATTACAGAACTGTGTTTACTGTACTTGTGTAACCCATTCTTTTCTTTGCATGTTTGCCTCTCAAGGGTGTTTGCGGCCCAGAAGGAGCTGAGAAGTTGACAAGTCTTCTCTCCTCCCTCTCAGCACCTGTATCAAGGGTAAAGAGATCACTGCCCTTCCTTACCTGCAGTTGCTAAATATTGAATGTTGTCTTTTCTAATGTATTAGTTATTTGTAGCAAGGTTTAACAGTGTTGTAAGTTTCCATATGCTTTAAACTGTGCTAATATATTCAACTTATTTATCACTGCCAGGTGTGTGTCTATTCTTTTTGGTGATAATCCACAGTCAGGATAACAGTATTTACCACATGTGTCCTTCAATGTGTTTGCAGTAATTTTGTTTAACTAGGAGTGTCAGAGGGGCTGAGGTTATTCTTGGAGTTGAGGCGGAGATCAGAGAATCCAAATTCACCAAGCGGCTCCTTCGGGGGTGGCGCTACACTATACTAAGATTATGCAAATTTTTAAGCCAGAGGGAGTGGGTTTTGACAAAGGGAGGGGTAAGGCTTTACTTCAACTTGGGCGGAAGGCCTCCCTAAGGAGTAGCCAATTCATTACCTATGAGAGAAGATTCTGTTGCATGGTCTAGTGCAGGGGTGCTCAACCTTTTGAAGAGCACAGACCACTTAAAGGAATTTTTTTAATCAGCTGTGGACAATGGAATGAAATTGTTCAGAATTTCAAATTTGTTTTTTCTTTGAATAGCATATTCAAAAATTTTAACCCCTTTCACGCCTAAGGGTAAAACAAATCGAAATGCCTAAACACAATTTTGGAACTTTGACATGTGTTAGTAAAACTGTACATATCACCACAACTACATTGTGCACCCAGGTGGATTATACCTTGTTTTTTTTCAGGGCAAATTGGCCTTTTATTTGGTGGTCAATGGTAATGATTTTTTTTTAATAAAGTAAAACTGGCCCAAAATGGTAAAAACATTTTTTTTTTTTACAAAATGTAGCTCTTTTTCATGTAACTACCATAATCCACCACCAAAGAACAACCCAAAATAAATTCACCTCCTCCTGATGATCGCAGCGATACCACATATGTGTGTTTTTTTGTTGTTTGTACCCATAGTACAGCCCAGAAGAAATAGTGTGCCTTTTGCTTTTTTTGTGTCTTACCTAAAACACACTGACTCTGATGCGAATTTAAACAAAAAAAATATTGCCTGAAATATACTGACCCTGACATTGACCTTTGACCCTTACTTTTTATTATTTTAAAAAAAATTGCACACACATTTTTTTCCTCTCTGCAAGGAAAGCGATACATTGTACCTTTCCTCTCCATTCACAGAGAGAGAAACACGGGCGGGCTTCACAGTGACTGATCACTGCGATAGCCAATCAGAGGCTACCACGGCGATCATGTGACCCGGAAGCAGGATTTCCGTGTCCCGATCGTTGGTACTGGGCGCGGGCTCTTGGTGAGGCCTCCGGTCTCTGTGCTGGAAGGGAGATATACATATATGCGGCCCCATGGGAAAAAAAAGCCCACTTCTGTGAGACCACATATATGTGTTACGTCGGCGGGAAGGGGTTTAACGATCAGCATGATCATTTTTCTGTTGGACCAATCCCGGTTGGATGTTTACCCACGGTTTAATCACAAAAACAAAACAACAAACAAAAAAAAAATGTTTTTATTAACCAGATTATCATTAATCCCACTCTCATGCACAGTTGTGACCAGCCAAAAAAAAGGTCTGAACCAGTGTTGCAGTCTTCACTATATCAGGGTCTTTCCAGCCATCCCTTGAATTGTCAAAACAAGGACTGTGAACAATCTAAACAGACCAGGGAAGTGCATGCCCTAATGGTGGAATAAAATGTATCAAGCAAAGATAAAATGACACATAATGCACAACTTTGAGGAATCGTCAGGAAAGGGTTAGCCTGCTGGTGGCACTGTGGCTCCCAGATCTGTAGGCTGCAGTTCCGGTGTCCACCAGCGGATGTCTCTCAGCAGTCAGAAGCTGACATCTCCTGCAATCAGTCATCACCTGATGCTGATTGCAGGAAGTGTATTTAAACCCTGTGCATGCTATTCCTCACTGCCTTGGTATTGTCTCCATGTGCCCCTGACATGTGTTCCTGCATCCTGTTTCCTGTTCCTGGACCCTGATCCCTACCGTGCAGCCTGATTCCTTCCCACCTGCTCTCTCCGTCTCCTGTTACCCTCTCCATCTCCTGTCTGGCTCCCCTCTCCCTCTGCTTGATCTCACCTGTATGACCCTGGCTTGGTAGGATTATTGCATCTCGCACTTGTATATATTTGGTTTAGGCAGTTGTTCATTGTGTGTCACTGTTTGTTTGGTTCGCTGGTTTGTTTTACACAGTTTGCTATATTGGAGGTGCGTTTACTTTTGTGGTATTCACTTATCTTTAAAATAAATTATATTATTTACACTCTTGTGCTTGGTATTCTCTGTGGCAGTCCACACATTTCTGGTCACACCGGTTACTGACAGGAATTCACCTTCAGAACCCCTGTGTGCATGCCACTAGATGTAATCCACTCGGCTAAAGGCTCTTATCTCCATGTCTCTGTCATGGGTGTCCACAGAACTTTATGACAATGTCATAAAGGGGGGGCTTAGTCATCATATAAAGCACAAGCATGCAAAGGTTTGAGAAACCTGATGCAAAAGCTTAATAGAAGGATCAAGCTGCCATTGTCTGATTAGCAATTTCTAATCTGTTTTTTAACCCCTACTCTGCCCCTCGTAAATGATCTCATGAAATTAAACTGTAAAATGTTTTATGCAAAATTAAGTTCCAAAAATCAATATTAACAACAACTTAATTATAATTTATTAACATAAAGCCTATTGGTACCCATCAGTGCAGTTTATAAGTTCCGCCCCATCAGTGCAGCCTACCAGTGCCTATCAGTGCAGCGTATTATTGCCCCTTAAGTGCAGTGTATCATTGCCCCTTAAGTGCAGCATATTATTGCCCATCAGTGCAGCCTATCTGTATTCATCAATGCAGCGTATTATTGCCCATATGTGCAGCCTCATCAGTGCCCAGCAATGCATCAGGGAGGAATCAGGAGGATCTGCCGGCCGGATGACACAGGGCAGGGTTCTTCCCCTGAGACGTGGCTTGTATATGAATAGCCTCTGCTGTCAAACGAAGTCCCGCCTTTGTTTGACAGTGGCCGGCTATTCATATACTCAGCGTCTCAGCGGGAGATCCCCGCTCTGTGTGATCTGGCTGCCCGATCTTTCTGACAGTTTCCTGGCTGATTGCTTCTGGCAGAAGCGGTGCAGCCTTTTGTACAGGACATAAAAGTGGCCCGGGGGCAGGGAGCCCCCCTCCGGGCCGCTCTGATGACTGCGCCGCTTCTGCCAGAAACAATCAGCCAGGAAACTGTCAGCCCAGTCTGCCCCTGCTCCACACTCGCCCTCCGCTTATTTCCACTGGCCAAATGCGAGCAGACGAGTGGAAATTTTGAGGGCTGCCTGTGCGGACACCTTGCTCCGGTGGGGGGGTTTCGCAATACTAAGATGTCACTCAAGAAACATCTAATGGTGGGTAAAGGCAAAAAGCTCTCCCATGACCTTCGCAACCTTATTGGTGCAAAACATACTGATGGCATTAGTTGCGGAAAGATTTCTAAACTTCTGAATGTTCCAGTGAGGACTGTTGGGGCCATAATCCAGAAGAGGAAGGAACATCATTTCACCATAAACTGGCCACGACTAGGTGCTTCTCACAAAATTTCTGACAGAGGAGTGAAAAGATTTATCAGAAGAGTTGTCCAAGAGCCAAGGGCCACTTGTTGAGAGCTTCAGAAAGACCGGGAATTTGCAGGTACAATTGTTTAGAAGAAAACAATAAGTAATACACTCAACCGCCATGGCCTGTATGCATGCTCATCACTCAAGACTCCATTGCTGAAGAAAAAGCATGTTGAAGGTTGTTTAACCAGTTCAGCCCTGGAAGGTTTTACCGACTTCCTGGCCAGAGCACTTTTTACAATTTGGCACTGCGTCTCTTTAACTGGTAATTGCGCAGTCATGCAATGCTGTACCCAAACAAAATTTGTGTCTTTTTTTCCCCACAAATAGAGCTTTCTTTTGGTGCCATTTGATCACCTCTGTGTGTTTTTAATTGTTAGAGCTATAAAAAAAAGAGCAACAATTTAGAATTTTTTTTTTTACTTTTTGCTAAAATAAATATCCCCAAAAATGTTTTAAAAAAAACTCATCAGTTTAGGCCAATATATATCCTTCTACATATTTTTGGTAAAAAAATCACAATAAGTATATATTGATTGGTTTGCGCAAAAGTTATAGCATCTACAAACTATGGGAACGTTTTATAATTGTTTTTTTACTAGTAATGGCGGTGATCTGCAATTTTTATCGGTATTGCGATGGACCGACCAGACACTTTTGACATATTTTTGGGACCATTGACATTTTATACAGCGATCAGTGCTATAAAAATGCACAGATTTACTGTGTAAATGTCACTGGTAGGGAAGGGGTTAAAACTAGGGGGAAATCAAGGGGGTAAATGTGTGTTCCCTCAGTGTGTTCTAACTGTATGGGGATTGGACGGAGTAGGAGAGTAGACATATCGCTGTTCCTACTTACTAGGAACAAACGACATGTCTCCTCTCCTCTGACAGCACAGGAATTTGTGTGTTTACACAAATTCATTCATCCTTTTTGAAATGTATTTTGTGTTGCTTTAATTTTTTGTCTTGGGATTCACCCTGGTAATTGTACACCATTTTTTGTTTTCTTCCAGAAGAAGGGGATTTATGGCCCATATAAATAAGATTTTACCACACCTGATCATTCAGCTGGTCAATTCCCTTAATACACCTATGTCACAGGACTGTCTTACTGTCTGAAACTATACCTGTAAATAAAGGAGGAGGCTATTTACTTTGCGTTGTGAACAATAAAGTTAGTTGCCTGGATTTTACATTTGTACGGCTGAAGATGAGCCATGAGGGTGTCAGAACTTGAGGTGTAGCAGATGCTACATGTGTATGCCTTTAACTGGGGTCACCTCTGTGTTGACGTTGATGTGGAATCATATATTTATTTTAAAGTCTTTCAATGTCTATTTGAAGCAAACAGACCAAAATCTCCATCCTTGTTAAACCACACAGTGAAATTCCCCAACTTATTGCATCTAGTTTGCACATCTGGTGAACAAAGACGTCTTGAGGTGTTGACTATTCCTACATAAATTCTACATAATAAAGTATTCTGAATCTGAATAAATGTCCTCGTGTATGGCAGCATTTGTTCTTGAAACTTTGTATGTGTTTGTTGAAGCTGAGACCTTTCTAGATTCCTAACAAAACCATAACTAAACAGATACGATATGCAGGGCAGGAAAAATAGCACATAACCCAATATTATATGTATACTTTTTTTTTTTTTTTCTTTTTTTTTTTTTTGAGGGAAGCAATTAATTTGAAACTCCAATTTTTTTTTTTACCTTAGTCAAGACAGTTGTGCTCCTGTCTAGCGTTATTAGTCTGTTTCACAATTATCTTTTTTTGTCAGAACACAGCATTTTCTGTTGACTGTCATCTTCTGCAGCTCAAAATGTAACCTAAAATGGTTTTTGGAGTTCTTTGTTTGCTCTCCTGTGGTGGCTGGCTAACCTGGAAATGAGCTCTGTTGAATTGATTCCCTCTATGAATTCACATGATGTTCTGATAACATTCTTCAGAGACCATTTCATGGCATTCATATTAAATTGATTCAAAAAAACTTTGACCACTGAGCAGAAGTTATTTATTCTTGCATTTGTGCAGTCAGAGAATAGATTTGCATTGTTTATGATTTGCATGCCTTTTAATCTGTAGTCTTTCTTCTAATTCCACAAGTTTGACAAACCTGTTTTCCATTGACATCTGAACAACCTTTTCTTTATATAGTGCTGCAGGGACATGCAGTCAGGGGAGGCAAGTAAGGCAGAGCCTCACCTGCCATGAAAAAAAAGACCAAGCTTCGAGGGTCGTAGTTGGTGACCTGGGGTCACAGATAATTTTGGGGGGCAGGTAGCTGAAGTCCTACCCCACCACTGGTAATTTGGGGCTCCTGTCACCTATAGTTCCAGAGATACGGGGCTTCTTGTGCAGCATGTCAGAAGCTGCATACAGAGCTTTTAAATACAAGCTGGCACACTCTGTTTGCAGGAGACTGAGAGGATGAGCTCACTATGTGTCACTATGTGTCAGAAGCACTGAGCTTAAAGGACAGCTCTGAGCCTGCCCTTGGACCAAAGTACCTTTGGAACAAGCTGTCCAATAAAAATGCTGGATTGGAGGCTGTCCCCTCACTACAGTGTCATAGAAGGGGCATGTGTCTAAAAGAAAAATGCTCCCTTCCAGTCCAGCCCTCTTTACTACAAGGAAAAAACATGGGTTTATGGGTATAGGATTTACCCACAATCCCATGTTTTTCTCACACTGTTAAGAGGGAGAATGAGAATCTGCAGCTGCTAGAAAAGGTACTGTTTTTTTTTTTAATCACACCTTTTGACACACCATTGTAAAGCAGATCCCCGGGTGACCTCTATTCAGGGCCGGATTAAGAACATCATGGGTGTAGTACTGAGGATTTTGGTGCGGCTTTTTATAAAAAATAAATACATTAAAAGAAAATGCAAATTTTTTTGTTATAACAAATTAACGAGAGAGAGAGAGAGAGAGAGAGGATGTGCATGAGCATGCGTGGGAGTGACAGCAACGCAGCGCGGCAAAGGCAAGTGACCGAAGGCACAGAACCCAGAAGGAAGACTGGGTGAGGATGGAAGCACCCGGGACCCACTGATCGCAGCTCTGGAGGGCTCTGACTGACAGGTAGGTGTACCCTAATGTGCTATTATGCTGTGCATACTTGTACATTATGGCATAACCTACCTCAGGGCCTCTAAGATGTAGTAATGTTAGCAAAGTTTACTACCGCTTTAATATCACAGGACTCTCATGGGGCCCCCTACTGACCCTGCGGCCCTTGGGCAGCGCCCAAGTGCATAGTTGCCAACATTTCAAAACACTCCTTTTTTTAACAGCGGTGTATTTAGAGTAGCTGACATCCCCCTATGTTCCTATATACATTACTACATTACAGTAGTAATCACAAAATTAAATGAGTACTAATAATGAGCAGAGCAAATATGGGGACTGAGAAGATTTCCTTTAGTTGAACTTACAAAAGTGTGCCCATTCTAGAGCTGCTAACATTGAGGATATTTAATTTTAAATAACTGTTTTTGTGGGTAAGAGGCATAGGGGAGGAGTATGGATGGTATAAAAGTGGGAAGTATGTGCAGGTTATAACAGTGGGCAGTATGCACAAGAGAGGAGTGTGGAGGGTATGACAGTGGGCAGTATGTTTAGGAGAGGAGTTTGGAGGGTATGACATTGAGCAGTATGTACAGGAGTGGAGTGTGGAGGGTATGACAGAGGGCACTATGTACAGGTGAGGAGGATGAAGGAATCTGGGAAGGAAAAATTTAAAGGTTTGTAGAAGGATGTTTAGGGACTGCATAGTGGTTAAGCGGGCCATACATGGATTGAAATTAAGCCAATTAAGCAGAGACCAGCCATAGTCAATCTACGTATGGGCTAGCTGGTTGTACACAAGTCAATCTATTAATCGGACTTGCCTGTCAGGTTTTTCCCAAAACAACCAGTGCTGCCTGCTACAGTTGGCAACGCTGAACACTGTATTCTGTGGGTGGGGAAGGCTCCCCACTGGCAGAACACAATAACACTGCGGATTCCCCTATCCGCAGGTGAGAGGGTGTGTGGGGACAGGCTGAGGAGGGAGGTCTTTCAGCAGGGGGGGGGGGGTGTGAGGTGGTCATGGAGGGATATCAATCAGCGGGTGGGGGGAGTAACTGGGAGTGATTAAATTTCTGATATACCTGTAGAAGAACTGCCTTTAATATATATGGGCTCTTGAAATGCATTAAAAGCAGCATTAACTAATGGAGGCACGTATTTTTCATATCCAGTTTTATAAATGAAAACATATTTTATTGTGTACAAGCTTGAAACCTATAGACCTAGAAAAAAATAAGTCTTCCTGTGAATTTGTTTTAATATTTGCATTTTTTATCTCCCAATTTATATGCGTTCATTGTGTAACTCCCTGTAGCATACCCATTCAATTAATTAATCCTTTCCCCGATGAATACCGTTACTGTAATGGAATACAACTGATTAGAATGCAGTCTACTCAATGTTTTCTAAATAAGCACAACCATTTGAAATGCACAAGGCATAATGAATCATGATTCAAAGTTCATTGTCATCACAGAGTAGGGAATCAAAGCACAAAGTCTATATCTAATGTAAGAGCTAGAGGAGATGCCTTTTTCTGTCAGTTTTTAAACCTACATTGTGCTTTCTATTTAAAATAAACAGTGTTAATATAATTTATTAACATAACTGGAAAAATTGAACACATATATTATGGCTGTATAACTATGCAGAGCTATATATTCCAATGTAATTGTTCCCTACATACTATACACAATGGGGAATATTTATAAAGCAGTGAATATAATGTCCTATTCTTTTAACAGTAGAAATCTTTTATTAATGTTTTTTTAAAGTACAATATACGATTAGTATAAATAGTAAAAAGTATCATAGATAAGCACAATATATTATAAATATAGAAGTGCATAGTCTGTGTAAATCTTACAAAAATATTAATCGGAAACATAATGCCTGAGACAAAGTGCCAGTATTTACCATTACTGGACATAGGTTTTCAAGTTTCATGAAAGAAATTCAGGGGGTGGGTGAAGGCAGGAAGGAAGAAGTGGAAAATAAAGGGGGGAGTGGGGTCATATGGAATCTAGGCAGTCTCTACTCATTAAAGCCAAATCAGAGAAGCAGCAGAGTTGCTTCTCTGTCTTGCATATATCAAGAATCCCCTTTAGATCCATTTCATCAGGAGCTGCAGACCATCAACCCCCTGTGTTTGATATCCTTGTGGTCCTGTCCCCAGTCGCTGTTTGCAATTTGACAGCTGTGGCTCTTCTACCACCTTTTCACCGCTACTTCAGTGGACATATTTAATTTAGTTATCAGAATATTTTGAGCACTTGGATATGTGCCTGTTGGCACTTTGATATTGTTTACTCGTTAAAGTCAATTGTTATAGAGAAAATGTGGATCTAACAGCTGAACACTAATCTGGGTAAGAGGGTGGGGCAGCGAGGTTCTATTTGAGTAGGATTTCCCTCCTGGGATAGTAGGATGTGTAGAACAACAGTAGTTAATCATGTTTCAAGATAGAGATAAAAAGACCTACAAACAAATGACAACCACCCCAACCTGTAACTAGCCTTTGCAGCAAGGAGGACATGGCCCTGTCTAACCATTCACATTAAAGTGGTAGTAAACCGCTGTGCGTTTTTTTTTTTGTACCCTGCAAGGTAAAGGCATAATGTGCTAGTTTGCATCACTTGCCTTAAAACAAAGCCTCCCAGCAGCACACTGTCACCACTGCAGGCACTCCCATCTTCACTCGGTCATACTTCCAGATTTGCGGACTCCGGCTGTGTGATTGGCTGGAGCTGTGATGATGTCACTGCTGCGCATGCACGTGGGATCCGCCACTTACAGCACCAGACTCTGAAGGAACGGCCCGGGTGGCCACTTATTCAGAGTGCATGCGCCGGTGATGTCACTGGCTGCATGTAAAGTAAATATCTCCTAAACGGTGCAAACTTAAGAGATATTTACACTACCTATAGGGATACATTATTATAGGCTTACCTATAGGTAAAAGCCAGAGATGAGAGTTTACTCCTTCTTTAAAAACAAGAGGCTTAGTTGCACACATTTGCAAACATGTTTGTAAGCCACAGTGGCCATGTCAAGGCACCCCAGTTTACTGCGGTCCTAACTTTATAATTTAGGGAGTCTCCCACATATGTAGCAGTTGAATAGATTAAGGACAGGTGTGCCTGGAGTGAGCCAACCCATCCTTGAAGGTATACGGACGCACGGGACACCCAACAAGGGCACGAAGGCAGCTGAAGGGTATCTCATGCATACCTGCACCAATTCACAAACTACAAATGGCAACCACCCCAACCTTTACACCACATTTGCAAAAATATGTGGAAGCCACAGTGGCCACGTCAAGGCACCCCAGTTTACTGTGGTCCTAGCTATAAAAAAGATCTAACAACAGAACCAAAGGATCTGGGGTCAATGATAACTTTAGCATCTAAGTCAATCCAGTTGTTACTTATTTCCAATACTCACAAATCTAAGGGCAACTCCACAACATATGATAGAAGGTACCATTGGTATAATGACATTTTGTGACAGAGTTGAGAGAGTGGGATTGATATGATGCAGCCTCTGGGGGTATAATATATCCTATGTAAATAGTTCAATTGAACTAATTTATCCCTAGCAGATATCAATTTTGTGTATTGGGCCACCATATCTTTCCACTCCTTCTCAGAAAGAGCAAATCTGACAGTTACCAAACATTGTGAAAAAGAAACAAAGGAACCACACTCTTATATCATAAATTACATTTAATGAATCACCATAGTGAATAAACTTATAAAAATACATACAAATTGTCAAGTCGTGAATAAACGTCCCTCGTGAGTATAGGAAAGGTTCCTCTCCACCCGGATGCAGGCAAACAATGCACTCACCAGACTTAATTGACCCCTATTACGGGGAGTCGATTTGCGATTTTTATGGGAAAATCCAAGATGTAATACATGAGCTCATAGGAATGAATCCAAACCACTGCTGTCATCCATTCAATATATATATATATATATAACATTTCAAAAAGGGAAGCAATCATAACTAAAATTGAAATAGTCCTTCAGCAGCGCTATAAGCGCTATAAGCTTTATATTGTTGCATAAAATAAGTAGTGATCTGTAAATCCAAATGGGACCGAAGCTCAAAACAAAGCTTTGCATGTAGCAGTTCATAAGTGATTCATCAGCTGTGTTGAACGTTCGATCGTTATCACATCTAGTGCTTAAACTCCCTATAGGAATTGCACGTTTCAGATTAATGAAAGCCTCTGTATATGTGTGAGGTTGCTGGAATCACTGCCAAACGAAAATCCGTCCGACCCTCAGAAAACGATCAGCCAGCAGAAAAACAGACACCTGCGTCCTCTGATTCACCAGGATCCAATCAGCTGAGAGTTTTTCATTATACTCGGGCAAAGAAAGGGAAAGGGAAGCCTCATAGTGTAAAACTGTAAATCTTTTATTTATCTAAAAGACCCCCTTCCCTTAATACATTAAACTTACAAACAGATGTTTGAAAAAAGCATCCGATAAAATAGTAGCATGGTAAATTCGGTTCTGTTAGTCTTGCCTCCTATCGGAGAGCTGTGATCGTCCGTGGTGGTTCCCGGGAAGAAACCAGAGCCATGTAGTACACCTAGATGCGTTTTGTGACTTCGTCTTTATCAATAGGTGTGACCCAGATGGTGGGTCACGCCTATTGATAAAGACGGATTCAGGAAACGTGTCTAGATAGCGGCGGCAGCACCTGAGAGCCGACTGACAGATCGGCTTCGGCTGCCGACATCACGGGCACCCTGGACAGATAAGTGTCCATATATTAAAAGTCAGCAGCTGCAGTATTTGTAGCTGCTGACTTTTAATAATTTTTTTTCGGCGGAACACCGCTTTAAGTTATCAGCAAACATAGAAAGGTAAAAAATAAATATGTGGCCTGCAAGAAATGTACCTTATCTGATGCCACAAGGCAATTTTATCTGTTTGAAAGAAGTTTCATTATCTAGTATAGGATCATTGTAGTGAGGTACTTCTTTTCCGGTATACTAAGCAATGGATTAGTTCAGCTTGGCAATACATACTGATCCGGCCTAAATTATGTTTCTGGCATCCCAGTCTACTCATCTCAAAAATACATATATAAATTGTAGAGCTACAAGTGAATTGAAAAATACAGAAATTACACCAAGTGAATAAATACCGTGCTTAATACTGAATCAGTAAACAAATATCCATATGAAAAAACATATAAAATGTTGCTGATGTGTGAAATCAATGAAAGAGTTCAATGTAAATAAAGTGTTGGTGCTCCCACAATCTTGAATGAAACAAGTGATGTGAAGATGGCCACCACCAATATAGGAGAGGCTTACCGGAAACAATGGACCCCAAAAAACATACGTTCAAAGGGTCAACTAGGCATGGTATAAACCACTGTAGAAACTGGATCCTCTGCTGTAGCTTCCAAAAACATCTCTCACGTCAGACAAGTGCAGGACGGTAAGCTGATGTTGAGTGCTTGGGGGCGGTTACCCAATAATGCCAGGAAAGGAACCAGGTGAAGTATAAATGGAAGAGAGAAGGGCACATAGCCTGATACTGTATATAATTTGAATTTAATGTAGGTAGGAACACTTACATTTAGGAGATGAAACGCGCACTTATCAAAATGTCAAAACGGCAACAGTGGAGTCTCCCGACCCGTTTCGCAAAATAGTGCATCGTCTGGGGTATCCCTCCATTGTTGCCCTCCAGAAACTTATAGACAATGTGACCCCACAAGAGGCCCTCCTCTGGGTGTCCAACACGTGAGCAACTGCTTCCTGGTCATCAAAGATGGCGTCCCAGCGTGCACTCCAAGTCTCCATGTGGAATACACTATGGACACTGTAATTGGCCACGGTGCGTCCAAGGGGTATGTCTATATATTGGATTAAAGTCCGGCTAAAGGAGCTTAGGAGGCGCTGCATATGACGCAGCACGCCAACCCTCACACTGAGCCACATATTCAACGCCCGACATAGAAGGCAAAGGGGCAGACCAAACCCAACCCTGCACATCATCGGCGAGACGCGTCTCGTGGGGTACAGCCCACGATATGTCACGCGGGAGTCACGTGCTGCGCACCAAATCGGGACTACAAGGAAGCAGATGCGCTCCAACCTCCGTGTGTCACTGACGCAGCACGCAATACACGCAACACACCGCATGAAACATAAATGTGCAACCCTTGAAAAAGCAATTACAGTGCTAAAGTCCATATATATGTACACACACGTGTAAAAAAGCCTGGAACAACGTCCTGAGTGAAAAAATTACTATAATATATTGTTGTAGAAAAAAATATATATGTAAGTACCAGTGAAAAATATATATAAATGTGTAAGAAAAAAGTTCCAATAATTTTAGTTCATGAGCAGAAGGGGTGACCACATCTGATGGTATTGGTGTGTTCCAACAGAACTCCTAAAAGTAGCTATAAGCAGAATTCCACTTCCAGCTTGCTCAGGTAGAAATAGAAGAAAAAGTAGCTTATCAGATGGATCTCTATTACGGAGATCTAGGGGGGCTCAGAATCATGTAGCGGTCCCACGGGCAATCGGCAACAAAACACCGGATTCGGCTGGTATCTCAGTCCTCCAGAACCTTCAAATGAGGATTTATGGAAGGGAACTCCCTCTGGGTGTCAGCATGCACAGGATCACTCACACAGCAGGATAAAATGATAAAAAGAAAATAAAATAAAATAAAAATTTCATGGTGCAGTACTTCTTTTTTCAAAGGAGGAGATACCCTTTATTGATCCTGGGTAATTGACATCATGTAAGTTCAACAGAAAGCGGCAAGCTAAAAACGAACAGTACTCAGCTGCGGTGTCAAACAGTCAGCTGTAGCGTAGTGGCGTCATGATCAACAGCTCCACCCGACGCTGCGTTTCGTCGTAGAAGGCGTCCACTGGGAAAGAAGGCTATTCATTATTTTTTGGATAAGGAGCACTCGTTGGCTCCTTTCCAATGTGAGTTCATCATGGAGTTGCTTGAGTTCGCCACTAAACGGAGCTACTTTTGGTTCAATGAAAATTTTTACCTACAGCTGCGTGGCATGGCTATGGGGGCAAAATATGCCCCAAGTCTTGCCAATCTTTTCATGGCCAAGTGGGAGGAGGATGTCGTCTATACCTATGACACCCCCTCATTGGTGTTGTGGGCTAGATACATAGACGACATCCTCCTCCTCTGGGATGGCAGCATGGCATCCTTGGAGACTTTCATGAGCTATCTTAATCTTAACGATAGAGACATCTCCCTCACATATACAGCCAGCCAAGACAAGATCCAATTCTTGGACTTAGAGATTAGCATTATTGATCACCAATTCCAATTTTAAACTTTAAAAAAAAAACAGATCGGAATGGTTTTATCCCTAGTGACAGTTGCCATCACCGATCTTGGTTAAATTCATGCATACAAAGTCAATTTCTAAGATTGTGCAGAAACTGCACCGATACAGAGACATCTATGATACAGGCTAATGTCCTCAAAAAAAGATTTATTGATAAGGGTTATGACCCTGTAAATATTGAACAGGACCTTAAGGGTACGTTGGAAATCAATAGAAGTTCTCTACTTGATATTAAACCCAAACAAGAACAAGATGACAAGATGACAGTTTTAAGTGGGCCATGCTCACATCTTTTTCCACCCAGCATAAACAGGTGTAAGCCATTATGGCCAAACATTGGGGGATTTTAAGGAATGACCATGTTTTAAACACTGTCTTGCCTGATCGAGCCAAGGTGGTTTTCAGGGGTGCTCCAACTCTTCAGAGTAAGACAGCACCTAATATTATCAACCCCCCTGTGCATGCTTCCTTTTTCCACCAATTAGTGGGCTTCTATCCCTGTAAGAATTGTACCGTTTGCAAATTCAATATTTCTGGGAGAGGTAAAACCTTAGAATTTAGATATACCATTACGGGTAAAACCTACCCAATCAAACGTTTTTGCACATGTGGCACTACACATGTAGTGTATCTCATAACGTGCCCATGTGGCAAACAATATGTGGGTCGCACCATTCGAACCTTCTCCGTGAGAGTCGGCGAACATGTTTCTTTGATTCTCAGTGGTGACACCCACCATATTGTGCCTAGACATTATAGGTTACATCATAACAGGAATCCTGCGGGCACGCAATTCCTGATTATTGATCAATTTATTCCCCCATGGAGGGGAGGTCCCAAAACCAGGGGGGTATCACAACTTCAGACCTATTGGATCTATGAATTACAGTCACATAGGCCGTCAGGTTTGAACGTTGAGTGGGATATCAACTCTTTTATCAATAAGTCTTAATATTGGTGTTATTTCTTTTTGTGGGTATTTTTAGCTTTCTCCTTGATCTTATGAGAACATGTGTTTATACATTTATATATGTGTAATTTATGTGTTTCTTTTATTTATGTTTGATTTTAGAATTTATTGGATTCATATTGCATCATCCTAAAGATGTTTGTATTTACCGTTGGTTTGACTAGAGTCCCCTTTTTTGGGGGGTCCGTTCCAGGGGCAGTCCATCTAATGAGCAACCAAAAGTGTGAGGTTTTCACCTACACAATTGGCTATATGGGAGTTCATTATTAATTCCCATTCAGTTTACAATCCTATTTTAACCATTTTGCAATGTGGTTTACATATTATATAATAGAATAGGTTTCATGGTTTTATTTATATGTTATATTCATTTGTTTACATTCCATTTGTGGGTCCATCCTGACCTAATGTCTTGTTTTGAATCCGCAATATTGGAACATGGCACTTCATTAGCACTGCACACTTCACTGTGACAGCGCTTTTATATATTTGTGTATTCCCCCTTTTTATTGAATTTATTTCATTTTATAAATAAAGTTTTTTCCATTTATTGGGTGGAACGCATCCTGTCTACAGGCCGTTGAAGTTTGGAGCGCATCAGACGTTTCATGCGGTGTGTTGCGTGTATTGCGTGCCGCGTCGGTGACACACGGAGGTTGGAGCGCATCTGCTTCCTTGTAGTCCCGATTTGGTGCAGAGCACGTGACTCCCACGTGACGTAGTGTGGGCTGTACCCCATGTGACGTGTCACGCCGATGATGTGCGGGGTTGGGTTTTGTCTGCCCCTTTGCCATCTATGTCGGGCGTTAAATATGTGGCTCAGCGTGAGGGTTGGCGTGCTGCGTCATATGCAGCGCCTCCTAAGCTCCTTCAGCCGGACTTTAATTTAATATATAGACATACCCCTTGGACGCACCGTGGCCAATTACAGTGTCCATAGTGTATTCCACATGGAGGCTTGGAGTGCACGCTGGGACGCCATCTTTGATGACCAGGAAGCAGTTGCTTACGTGTTGGACACCCAGGGGAGGGCGTCTTCATGTGGGGTCACATTGTCTATACGTTTCTGGAGGGCAACAGTAGAGGGATACCCCAGACGATGCACTATGTTGCGAAACGGGTCGGGAGACTCCACTGTTGCCGTTTTTACATTTTGATAAGCGCTTGTTTCATCTCCTAAATGTAAGTGTTCCTACCTTCATTAAATTCAATTTATATACAGTATCACGCTATGTGCCCTTCTCTTTTCCATTTATACTTCACCTGGTTCCTTTCCTGGCATTATTGGGTAACCACCCCCAAGCACTTAACATCAGCTTACCCTCCTGCACTTGTCTGATGTGAGAGACGTTTTTGGGAACTACAGCAGAGGATCCAGTTTCTACAGTGGTTTATACCATGCCTAGTTGACCCTTTTGAACGTATGTTTTTTGGGGTCCATTGTTTCCGGTAAGCCTCTCCTATATTGGTGGTGGCCATCTTCACTTCACTTGTTCCATTCAAGATTGTGGGAGCACCAACACTTTATTTACATTGAACTCTTTCATTGATTTCACACATCAGCAACATTTTATATGTTTTTTCATATGGACATTTGTTTACTGATTCAGTATTCAGCACAGTGTTTATTCACTTGGTGTAATTTCTGTATTTTTCAATTTACGTATTTAGCGCTACAATTTATATATGTATTTCTGTTTTCACCATTTTGTCTATTGGTTTTTGTAGCTGCTCACCATTTTAGGCAGTGCGGAATTTTTATATTTGTACTCATCTCAAAAAGGTTAGATTTCCTTCTAGAATGGACCTTTCACAATTTTCTTTCTTTACATCTTTATGTACATCAGAGCCAGCATAAATCTGTAAGTCATGTAGGTTAGAAAATCACAAACCAAAAAAAAATGCCTGTAAACATTAATCATAAGTATATTTTCATACTCATAGTGCTGCTTTTAAGAAAAGTTAAGTCTAAATGTATCTCTAATTTAGGTTTAGCTCAAAAACGTACTATTTTAAAAAGGTAAGTAACAATTACACGTCTCTTTTAAGACGTAATTTAGCACATTTATCTTATGCATATCTAGGGTTATGTTTTAAGCTGGAGTCAGGGTTTCTATTTATTGTTTTCTTTATGTCATAGTAATGGCTAAGGGTATACTAGTACCAGAACAGCAGGACCTGCCTTCATTTCTTAGCATTTCCCTACATCCTTTTAGGAAACCTAGAGTGTAAAGGAGCCAGTCTACCAGTGGCAGCTGGTGCTCCATTTTTTTAGGGGGGCGCAAACAAAACCCCAACCACCCCCCCCACCTCCCTCCCCAACGTCACTCACCTGTGATGGGGCCTAAAGACAGACAGATAGACAAATAGACAGATATACAGATAGATATATAGCTATGCAGATAGATAGCTATGCAGATGGATAGCTATGCAGATGGATAGCTATGCAGATAGATAGCTATGCAGATAGATAGCTATGCAGATAGATAGCTATGCAGATAGATATAGAATAGAATAGATAGAGAATAGAATAGATAGAGAATAGAATAGATAGAGAATAGAATAGATAGAGAATAGAATAGATAGAGAAATAGATAGATAGATAGATAGATAGATAGATAGATAGATAGAGGATAGATAGAGGATAGATAGATAGATTGAGAGATAGATATAGAATAGATAGATAGATTGAGAGATAGATATAGAATAGATAGATAGATTGAGAGATAGATATAGAATAGATAGATAGATTGAGAGATAGATATAGAATAGATAGATAGATTGAGAGATAGATATAGAATAGATAGATAGATTGAGAGATAGATATAGAATAGATAGATAGATTGAGAGATAGATATAGAATAGATAGATAGATAGATTGAGAGATAGATATAGAATAGATAGATAGATTGAAAGATAGATATAGAATAGATAGATAGATTGAAAGATAGATATAGAATAGATAGATTGAGAGATAGATAGATATAGAATAGATAGATTGAGAGAGAGATAGATAGATAGATAGATAGATAGAATGAATAGATATAGAATTGATAAATAAATACATAGATAGAGAAATAGATAGATTGATCGAGAGATAGAGAAATAGATAGATACAGAATAGGTAGATATTAGATAGATAGATAGATAGATTGAGAGATAAATAGACAGATAGACAGATGGATAGAGAGATAGATGGATAGATAGATAGAGAAATAGTAGATAGATATAGATATAGAATAGAGATGAGAGAATACACAGTCCTGTACAGCATGACTCTAGGAGGACGCAGTGCTGGGAGCCCTCACACATACAGGAGATTTGTAATGAAGGCTCCACAGCAGATTGTCGGGTCGGGCTGAGCGGAGGTTGATTCCAGGCAGGACAGAGAGGTGAAGCACGGCTCCATCCATCCTCAGTCTGATCAAAGACTGAGAAGAATACATACAGCACAAGGTGCTGCTGTATATGGGGGTGGAAAGAAAAAACAAAATACAGGCTGCCGCTGTTAGCAGTACATTACCTTGCCTCGGTTGCCTGGCTCCTCCACACAGAGCCGAAACCGGAAGTGACACGTGCCCGGAGACAGCACTGCCCAGACATGAAGGAGAATGAGTATGACCCAATGAGTGCTTAGAGGCGCACTCAAGAACGCCACAGGGCATCAAAAAAACACTGCAAATGAAGCGTCTTGCCTGCAATCACGGCATTGCATTGGCATGATGCTTTCATAGCACACTGTGACCGGCGCCCGCCCCGAACACAGTACACTTAAAAGGAACTTTTTTTTTTTTCTTAAAGGGACATTTTTTTTTATAATTTTTTTTTGTGTGATTGGCTTTGGGGGGGGGAGGGGGGCGGCGCCCCTGCACCCCCTATGGACAGGCCGCCACTGCAGTCTACTCCATGACAGGCTTCACCAAAACCTAGTAATTTACTTCATTTTGTAAACTCAAGTTGCTTAAATGATCTGATGAGCTAAAGGACAACCTATCAGTCCACTCTTGGATTGCCGAGCTTGTAGAAACCAACACAAACAGGACCACAAACAGTCACGCAGCAGAACTCTGCTTTTAAGTAGGCTGGGGCATATGGAGCTAGGATCCACATGGCAATAAAATGTTGCATGCGGTGGCAAAATATCTGCTTGACTTACTATGGGGAGGAGGCATAGTTAAACAAATGCAGTTTATTCTAAATATATATATATATATATATATATATATATATATATCTTGTGTTATTCAGATTTTTTTTAATGTTATAAAGAATTTTAAATCATTTACCTTCCCTTCACGTCCCTCCCACATATGGTGTGGCATAGATCTATAGTTTTTCAAGATTACATCACCAGTGTGGTCCAAAATCATTTGTCCTAATTGACTCAATGTTTTCCCCACATGCAGAAGCTTACATGGACATTCCGCTACATATATACATACATATAACACTTGTTGTACTGCAGTTCAAAAACTCATTAATTTCAACTCTTTCGGATTTTAGGATTACCACAATCCTTTTTAGTGGACATATATTAACTCACTGTACGATGTCCACACTTAACATAACCTTATGGAGGGTTTGGGAGCCAATTTGTATTCCTTTTAGATATACAATATTTTCAATTTTTTGGACTAATCTGTCACGCAAATTTCTTCCCCTACAATAATCGATCAATGTTATTTTCTCTAAAACCACCTTTAGATCCGTATCTTCTGTAACTATTGGTCAGGATTAAAGATACCACAGATAGAGGTTGATTATACTAAAAATCTACTGATAACCCTGATCAGATCTTTATCTTTTTTGTTAACCTTTCCACTCAAAAGAGTTTTACGGTTCTTATTTTTTACTCTATAGTGTGCTTTGGTAATACTTTCACTTGATAGCCTCTTCTCCTGAATCTATACCATTAAAGTTGTATTCACTTTCAAAGTCTGCCCTAAATGAGCAGTTTCCCCTTGCCCGAACTGACCAACCAAAATGCCCTTTATTAAGAGCTGCCAGATGGTTACTCTTCCAGTGTGAAAAGGTATTGGTGGGAGTTAGTTTGGGAAAAATCTTCATCTTCATATAAATCAATGAAATCTAATTATTCTCTCTGGATTTCGCTAGTGAAGTACATCCCTACTTCATAGTTACATAGTTAGTCTGGTTGAAAAAATACCATCTAGTTCAAATAATAGCAAAAACACACACACACACACAAAATTACAACCCCAATTCCAGAAAAGTTTGTATGCTGTGTAAAATCTACATAAAAACAGAATGCAATGATTTGCAATTCTCATAAATCCATATTTTATTTCCAATAGAAAACATGTCAGATGTAGGGATGAGTCCGATGTTCACCATCGGGTGTTCGCCGGATTTAGAACATTAGGGGGCGTTCGCGGGAAATTCAAGCACCCGATGGAAAGGCACCATAATGAACGGCAAGACCGTCAATGCACTGCAAGATCGCGATGCATTGACGGCTGCTGATTGGCCAAAGCATGCACCTGACCTGCATGTTTTGGCCGAACACAGCGCACTCTGCTGTGAGAGCCATGATTGGCCAAAGACAGGGTGTCCTTTTGTGATGAACACAGCGCAGACAAACCGACAAAAAAAGCCATAAAAACATAAAAACTCTGCCTCGATGGGAAGCATCCCCACGACTGCAGGCTTTTTGCATTGACAGTGTTATATAGCTGAGGGTGTGGCCACCCGATGATGTAAACGGGTGACCCCGCCATCATCTGACGTCAGAAGGGGGCGGGGTCATCCACTTACATCATCGGGTGGCTCCGCCCTCAGCTATATAAGAGCTGTCAGCGCAAAAAGGCTACAGTCAATAGGACCCTCCCATTGAGGCAGAGTTTTTCCTTTTTTTTTTCTCGGGTCGTCTGCACTGTGATTGAAGATGAATGGACATCATGGGAATTTTAGTTTTTTTTAATAAAGGAATTGTCCCAAACTGTCTACTGTAATTTTTTACTTTTTTGACACTTTGGTGAATGTGTAGGGGTAAAATGTACCTGATACCCATTCACATACGGGGGGCCAGGATCTGAGGGTCCCCTTGTTAAAGGGGGCTTCCATATTCCGATAAGCCCCCCGCCCGCAGACCCCCACAACCACTGGGCAAGGGTTGTAGGGAAGAGGCTCTTGTCCCCATCAAAATGGGGACAAAGTGTTTTGGGGGACCCTAAAATACCCTCCCCATGTTGAGGGCATGTAGCCTGGTATAGTTCAGGAGGGGGGGGCGCTCTCTTATCCCCCCTTTTCCTGCAGCCTTCTAGGTTGCGTTCTTGGATAAGGGTCTGGTATGGATTTTGGGGGGACTTGGAGTTATAGAAAACATCTATATACACAATCCTATACCCACAGAATATCCCTTGGATCAACTACCCCCGGTGCTGTATTGTGCATTGAGGAAAGAATACAGGTCATTTTTAAAACAATCTACTGAGCTGGCCCGAACCAGCCCTTGAGGTAGTCTGTTCCACATTTTCACAGCTCTTACTGTGAAGAAGCTTTTCCGTGTTTGGAGGTTAAATTTATTTTCCTCCAGACATAACCTCCTTTGTCCTTTTGTGATGATCTTAAAGTAAATAACTCTACACCAAGTTCATTATATGGATCACTTATGTATTTACACATGGTGCTCATACCCCACCCCCTTATCTTTAATTGCCTCTTCTCATGAGAGAGTAAATTCCATTCAGCTAATCTTGCCTCATAGCCAGGCTCCTCCTTGCCTTTTATCAGTTTGGTTGCCCTTCTTTGCACTTTCTCCAGTTCCCCAATATACTTTTTGTGAACTGGTGCCCAAAAGTGAACTGCATATCTAGATTAGGCCTTACTAATGATTTGTACAGGGGAAACCTTGTGTCTTTCTCTTTGGAGCCTCTTTTAACCACTTAACGACCGCTCACTGTATATATACGTCGGCAGAATGGCACCGACAGGCACAATCACGTAGAGCATACGTGATCGCCTTTGTATAGTTGGGGGGTCCGATCGGACCCCCCTCCTATACAGTGAGCGGCTGTTAATCGTGGGGGAGCGTTCGGAGATGAGGGGGTGACCATTCGATTTCGGCCACCCCCTCGCGATCGCTCCCGGCCAATGAAAATGCTTCCTCTGCCATGTGATGTAAACACAGGCAGGAGGAAGTGATGTCATCTCCCTCGCGGCGGTCTTTTCGATTCCGGCGCCGAGGAGAGAAGAAGCAGGTTAGTGCACCAACAGTCCACTGACACTTAGGTACACATAGGCACACATTTCACCCCCCATACACCCCCAGATCACCCCCCAGGTCACCCCCCAGCCCCCAATCACAGTGTCACTGATTGCAGTGATCATTTATTTTACTGATCACTGCATTTAGTGTCATCTGTGATAATAAAAAGTTGCAGGGCAGTTAGGATTAGGCCCCTTTAGGTCCAGGGTAGCCCCCTAACCCCCCCTAATAAAGGTTTAACCCCTTGATCGCCCCCCAGGTAACCCTCTCACCCCCTAACGCCAGCGTCACTAATCAATCGTATTTTCGATCGCTGTATTTAGTGCCGGTGGTGCCCTAGATAGCCAGTTAATTATTTTTAGGTTCGCCGCAGGTTTTTATTAGCGTCAGATACCCCCATATATTATTTTAACCCCCTGATTGCCCCTAGAGTTAACCCTTTCACCAGTGATCACCGTATAAGCGTCACTGGTGACATTGGTTACCCAGTTAGTTATTTAGTTATTTAGGTAACCCGTCAGGTTTTTATATAGCGTTGGTTACCCCCATATTCAACCTAATAAAGGTTTTAACCCCCTGATTGCCCCTAGTTAACCCTTTCACCAGTGATCACCATATAAAGGTTACGGGTGACGCTGGTTGGTTAGTTTGCTTTTTATAGCATCAGGGCACCCGCCGTATATAACCCAATAAAGGTTTAACCCCCTGATCGCCCGGCGGGTGAGATCAATTAGGTTTTAGCGCCAGAGAGGGTCTGCGTCGCCCCAGGCAGCGTTAGGTTAGTGCCAGTAACGCTAACACCCACGCGCAAAGCATACACCTCCCTTAGTGGTATAGTATCTGATCAGATCTATACTAGCGTCCCCAGCGGTTTAGGGTTCCCAAAAACGCAGTGTTAGCGGGATCAGCCCAGATACCTGCTAGCACCTGCGTTTAGCCCCTCCGCCCAGCCCACCCAAGTGCAGTATCGATCGATCACTGTCACTTACCAAACACAAAACGCTAACTGCAGCGTTTGCAGAGACAGTCCTGATCCCTGCGACCGCTAACAGTTTTTTTTGTAGCGTTTGATATATTTGCTGACGACAGTCGGGTGCTTTTTTTTCCTGTGAATCTTACTAGTGTACCCCTAAATTTAGAGCCCAAAATGGCAAGTCGAAGGTACACTAGTAAAGAGGCCTACGAGATTCTGAGCATGACAGATAGTGAAGAGGAGGTCACGTATCTGTCAGATTCAGGCTCAGAATATCTTCCCGTAGAAGACAGTGACGTCAGCGGCCCCACGTCAGATAGCTCTGACGACGAAGTTGAGGTCCCTGCTAAGGTCAGGCGTACCCGATCCCGATCTTCTGAGGTTGTTGAGGAGCAAGAACCGCAGGGCTCTCGTATCATGGAGCAGAGGAGTACTAGCGCCGCTATTCCTTCTGGTGAATTGGCAAGCACCAGCGGCCTAGTACAGCCTGGGCGTACATCCAGCACTGCAGTATCACGTGGTGACGTGGCGAGTCCCATAAGTGCAGTTCAAGCTGGCGAGGTGGCAAGCACAAGTAGTGTCCCACTGCCACCAATAAGAAGACAAAGGCAGGCCCGTCGTGCCCATAGTAAGCTTCCTGCAGAATTCGCCTATCCTGATTGGGTCCCCACCACTTCTGCAGAACCTGTACTTCCCCCATTCACTGCCCAACCCGGTATTCAGGTGGAAACAGCTGATTTTATGCCAATCGATTATTATTCGCTGTTTTTCACGGAAGATCTCTATAGATCTATTGTGGACCAGAGTAATTTATATGCTGGTGAATTCATCGCCGCTAATCCCCAGTTGCCTTCCATTGCCAAAGATTGGAAACCAATTACGGTTTCCGAATTTAAGACCTTTCTGGGCCTTTCCCTCAACATGGGCACACATAAATTCCCGTCATTGCGTGCTTATTGGTCCACGCACCCAATTGACCACATGCCCGTGTTCTCTGCCTCCATGCCCAGGAAACGATACGAGCAGATTTTGCGGTTCATGCACTTCAACGACAATGAACTTTGTCGTCCACGTGGGGACCCTGAATACGACCGGCTCTATAAAATTCGGCCCCTCATAAACCACTTCAACGAACGTTTTGCAGCCTTGTTTATTCCCGATCAAGCTGTCTGCGTTGATGAGTCCCTGATTAAATTTTCTGGCCACTTGGCTTTCAAGCAGTACCTTCCCAGCAAGCGTGCCAGATACGGAGTCAAGCTCTATAAGTGCTGTGACAGGGCAACAGGCTATGTATGGAGCTTTATGGTTTATGAGGGAAAAGATAGTCAGGTTGAGCCGGTCAACTGCCCGGATTACATAGGGAGCGCTGGCAAGATAGTGTGGAACTTGGTGTCACCCTTATTCGGAAAGGGGTACCACTTGTATGTGGACAATTATTACACGAGCGTGCCACTGTTTAGTCACTTGTTTGATCATCAGATTGGAGCATGTGGCACCGTGCGACCTAATCGCCGGGGCTTTCCCCAGCGGCTTGTAGATGCCCGTCTTAGGCTGGGGGAGAGAGCCTGCGTAAAGTGTAATAACTTGCTCGCTATGAAGTGGAGGGACAATAAGAATGTTTTCCTTCTTACCTCCCTTCATGCAGACACGACAGTCCAAATTCGTACGGCGACTGGTGTTGTGGAGAAACCCCTCTGTGTCCACGAATATAACAAAAATATGGGAGGGGTGGACCTCAATGACCAGTTGATGGCGCCGTATCTAATTGACCGTAAGGCAAGACGCTGGTACAAAAAAGTGTCTCTATCCTTATTTCAATTGGCTTTGCTGAACGCTCATGTGCTATACAGAGCTTCAGGCGGGACTTTATCTCTTCTAAAATTCCAGAATGAGATAGTCACAGAACTCCTGTATCCAGGCGGTTCTGCACCTCACCATCCCCTACCAAATGCAGTAAGCCGGCTGCATGAGAGGCATTATACGCATCTCCTCCCGAGTACCCCTACCCAACGAATCCCCCAAAAAAGATGTTGTGTCTGTAGCAAGTGCGGATTTAGGCGTGACACCCGTTATTATTGTCCACTCTGTCCTGACAAACCTGGTCTTTGCCTTGGTGAATGTTTTGAACTCTACCACTCAAAAGTGAAGTTTTAGCGTAGGGTACAGCATTTCACAGACTAGGACACACTTACACAGGGTCTCCCAAGATGCCATTACATTTTGAGAGACCCGAACCATTACAGTTGTTAAAGTTTAAAAAAAAAGTGTAAAAAAGAAAAAAAAAAAACGTAAAAAACAAAAACACAAAAAAAATATAAAATAAAAAAACCAAAAATAGTTGTAGTTTTATTGTTCTCTCTCTCTCTCTCTCTCTCTCTCTCTATTTTCTCTCTATTGTTCTGCTCTTTTTTACTGTATTCCATTCTGCAATGTTTTATCATGCTTGCTTTTCAGGTATGTAATTTTTTGTTTTCAGGTGCGCCATTCAACTGCAGCGCGGAATTATTTATCTTGACAGCAACAGCGTTTGCTCCCACGATACATAAAGCCGTGACTCCAGTGCTGTAGGAGGTGATTTCACCACCACAGTTAAAAAAAAGAGCATATATGCCGAAGCATGGGGGCAGCAGGGGCGGAGGAGCGATTTTGATCCTAATGCCACGTATATACGGTCGAAATTCTGACGGAGGCTTGCCCGTGGAAAAGTTCGACCGTGTGTACGCGGCATAACTTTTTTGCGGGAGGATGCCCCCATGCTTCGGCATATATATATTTTAGGCACAGGTTGCGTTAAAAAAATGTTTTATTTTTTACTAGGTTTTGTTTTGGTATTTGCTTTGCAGGTATGGTAAGGTAAGGTCTTACTGTTGTACTGTAATGTTACTTTGTTTTAATGTTAACCATCATTTGCTTAGCAGGTACGCCATTCAGTTGCATCGCGGATTTATTTATCTTGACAGCAACAGCGTTTGCTCCCACGATACATAAAGCCGTGACTCCAGCGCTGTAGGAGGTGATTTCACCACCACAGTTAAAAAAAGAGCATATATGCCGAAGCATGGGGGCAGCAGGGGCGGAGGAGCGATTTTGCTCCTAATGCCGCGTATATACGGTCGAAATTCCGACGGAGGCTTGCCCGTGGAAAAGTTTGACCATGTGTACGCGGCATAACCTTTTATGCCGCGTACATACGGTCGAAATTTCGACGAAGGCTTGCCCGTGGAAAAGTCCGACCGTGTGTACGCGGCATAACTTTTTTGCGGGAGGATGCCCCCATGCTTCGGCATATATGCCCATCATTAGAAGTGGGTGGATGAAGGGAGGTATTCTAATGGTGGGCATACCCACCGATCAATCTCCTTTTTTCGTTCAGCCAACAGGCTGCATGAAAAAAAAAGATTACAATACATGTCCAACAAGGACCAGCAACGTACTGGTATGTTGCTGGACTTTGAATGGTTATACCAGATTGATGCCTGCGGGTATCATTCTTTTTAGCCAGCGGCCGGCTTTCATGTAAAAGCAATCCTAGTGGCTAATTAGCCTCTGGACTGCTTTTACAAGCAGTGGGAGGGAATGCCCCCCCGGATATAAACAGCGCCATTGGGAAATTGGGAAAGCATTTTATCACACCGATCTTGGTGTGATCAGATGCTTTGAGGGCAGAGGAAAGATCTAGGGTCTAACCCCCCATTTTTTTTCAAAAAAAGAGTACCTGTCACTACTTATTGCTATAATAGGGGATATTTACATTCCCTGAGATAACAATAAAAATGATAAAAAAAAATAAATATGGAAGGAACAATTTAAAAATAAAATAAAAAAGCAAAATAAATAATAATAAAATTTTTTTTAAAAAAAGCACCGCTGTCCCCCCCTGCTCTTGCGCAAAGGCGAACGCAAGCGTCGGTCTAGCGTCATATGTAAATAGCAATTGCATCATGCATGTGAGGTATCACCGCAAAGGTCAGATCGAGGGCAGTAATTTTAGCAGTAGACCTCCTCTGTAAATCCAACGTGGTAACCTGTAAAGGCTTTTAAATGCTTTTAAAAATGAATGTAGTTTCTCGCCGCTGCGCGTTTGTGTGCAATTTTAAAGCATGTCGTGTTTGGTATCCATGTACTCGGCCTAAGATCATCTTTTTTATTTCATCAAACATTTGGGGAATATAGTGTTTTTTAGTGCATTAAAAATAAAAAAGTGTGTTTTTCCCCCAAAAAATGTGTTTGAAAAATCGCTGCGCAAATACTGTGTGGAAAAAAAAATGCAATACCCACTATTTTAATCTGTAGGGCCTTTGCTTTAAAAATATATATAATGTTTGGGGGTTCAACATAATTTTCTTGCAAAAAAAAAAATGTTTTCATGTAAACAAAAAGTGTCAGAAAGGGCTTTGTCTTCAAGTGGTTAGAAGAGTGGATGATGTGTGACATAAGCTTCCTAATGTTGTGCATATAATGCCAGGACAGTTCAAAACCCCCCCAAATGACACCATTTTGGAAAGTAGACACCTCAAGCTATTTGCTGAGAGGCATTTTGAGCCCATTGAATATTTTTTATTTTTCGTCCCAAGTGATTGAATAATGACAAAAATAAAAAAAATAAAAAAATTTACAAAAAGTTGTCACTAAATTATATATTGCTCAAACATGCCATGGTTATATGTGGAATTGCACCCCAAAATACATTCTGTTGCTTCTCCTGAGTACGGGGATACCACATGTGTGAGACATTTTGGGAGCCTAGCCGCGTACAGGACCCCGAAAACCAAGCACCGCCTTCAGGATTTCTATGGGTGTAAATTTTTGATTTTACTCCTCACTGCCTATCACAGTTTCGGAGGCCATGGAATGCCCAGATGGCACAAAACCCCCCCCAAATGACCCCATTTTGGAAAGTAGACACCCCAAGCTATTTGCTGAGAGGTATGTTGAGTATTTTGCAGATCTCGCTTTTTGTCACAAAGTTTTAAAAAATTGAAAAAAGAAAAAAAAATATGTCTTTCTTCATTTTCAAAAACAAATGAGAGCTGTAAAATACTCACCATGCCTCTCGGCAAATAGCTTGGGGTGTCTACTTTCCAAAATGGGGTCATTTGTGGGGGTTTTGGGCTATCTTGGCATTTTATGGCCTTCAAAACTGTGATAGGTAGTGAGGAGTGAAATCAAAAATTTGTGCCCTTAGAAATCCTGAAGGCGGTGCTTGGTTTTCGGGGGCCCGTACGCGGCTAGGCTCTCAAAAAGTCCCGCACATGTGGTATCCCCGTACTCAGGAGAAGCAACCAAATGTATTTTGGGGTGCAATTCCGCATATAACCGTGGCATGTTTGAGCAATATATCATTTAGTGACAACTTTTTGTACATTTTTTTTTTCTTTTTGTCATTATTCAATCACTTGGGACAAAAAAAAAATATTCAATGGGCTCAACATGCCTCTCAGCAATTTCCTTGGGGTGTCTACTTTCCAAAATGGGGTCATTTTGGGGGGTTTTGTGCTATCTTGGCATTTTATGGCCTTCAAAACTGTGATAGGTAGTGAGGAGTGAAATCAAAAATTTACGCCCTTAGAAATCCTGAAGATGGTGCTTGGTTTCCGGGGTCCCGTACCCGGCTAGGCTCCCAAAAAGTCCTACACATGTGGTATCCCTGTACTCAGGAGAAGCAGCAGAATGTATTTTGGGGTGTAATTTCACATATGCCCATGGCATGTGTGAGCAATCTATCATTTAGTGACAACTTTGTGCAAAAAAAATAAAGTTTGTCATATTCCCGCAACTTGTGGCAAAATATAAAATATTCCATGGACTAATCATGCCTCTCAGTAAATAGCTTGGGGTGTCTACTTTCCAAAATGGGGTCATTTAGGGGGGTTTTGTGCTATTTTGGCATTTTATGGCCTTCGAAACTGTGATAGGTAGTGAGGAGTGAAATCAAAAATTTGCGCCCTTAGAAATCCTGAAGGCGGTGCTTGGTTTCCGGGGTCCCGTACGTGGCTAGGCTCCTAAAAAGTCCCACACATGTGGTATCCCCGTACTCAGGAGAAGCAGCAGAATGTATTTTGGGGTGCAATTCCACATATAACCATGGCATGTGTGAGCAATATATCATTTAGTGACAACTTTTTGTAATTTTTTTTCTTTTTAGTCATTATTCAATCACTTGAGACAAAAAAAATATTCAATGGGCTCAACATGCCTCTCAGCAATTTCCTTGGGATGTCTTCTTTCCAAAATGGGGTCATTTGGGGGGGTTTTGTACTGCCCTGCCATTTTAGCACCTCAAGAAATGAGATAGGCAGTCATAAATTAAAAGCTGTGTAAATTCCAGAAAATGTACCCTAGTTTGTAGACGCTATAACTTTTGCGCAAACCAATAAATATACGCTTATTGACATTTTTTTTACTAAAGACATGTGGCTGAATACATTTTGGCCTAAATGTATGACTACAATTGAGTTTATTTGATTTTTCTTATAACAAAAAGTAGAAAATATCATTTTTTTTCTAAATTTTCGGTCTTTTTCCGTTTATCTCGCAAAAAATAAAAATCGCAGAGGCAATCAAATACCATTAAAAGAAAGCTCTATTTGTGGGAAGAAAAGGACGCAAATTTCGTTTCAGTACAACATTGCATGTCCGCACAATTTACAGTTAAAGCAGCGCAGTGCAAAATTCTGAATTCACCTCTGGTCCTTTAGCTACCAAATGGTCCGGGGCTTAAGTGGTTAAGAAGAAAGTATTTTGCTTGCTTTAGAAACTACAGCTTGGCATTGCATAATATTATTAAGTCTATGATCTACCAGAACACTCAGATCCTTCTCCGGCATTGATTCCCCCAGTTGTACTGTATGTATGATGCGTGCACATTTTTTATCCCTCAAATGCATAACTTTATATTTATCAACATTAAACCTTATTTGCCACATAGTTGCCCTGTTAAACAGTGTATTGAGGTCTGTCTTACAGAAGATGTAAAGATGTTATTCCACTGCATAGCTTGGCACCATCTGCAAATACTGAAATGGTTCTTTTAATTCCAAACTCTAAATCGTTTATAAATATATTAAACAGTAAGGGTCCCCACACTGAACTTTGTGGTACACCATTAATAACCTAAGACCACTCTGAGTATGTATCATTAATCACTACACTCTGAATCCGAATACAGTCTTTTAGCCAGTTATCTATCCCTGTAGAAAATTAATTTTCTAAGCCTGTAGACTTTACACATTAGCCACATGTGGGGAACTGTATCAAACTTTTTTGCAAAATCCATATATCCTATATCTACAGTCACTCTTTGTCTAAGTTATTACTTACTTCCTCATAAAAGAAATCAGATTTTTTTGACAACTTCTGTCTTTTGTAAATCAATGCTGTCTGTTTCTTAAAATATTTTATTTTCTAATAAAAAAACATCTTTGTGATCAATTTAAACTCTCCGGTATCTTTCCAGCTATAGAAATTAAACTAACCAGTCTGTAGTTACTTGGTAAAGACTTTGATCCCTTTTTTAAATTTAGGCACCACGTTGACCTTACACCAATCCAGTGGTACTATGCCAGTCATTAAAGGATAAGTTTACCTTTTTATAAAATTTCCAAAAAGGCACTATTTGATATGGAAAAAAATATGCATTGAATAAATTAAACCATTTTAGCCTAGAAGGCATTGCAATCATGGTTAGTGTACCATGGGTGCAATGCTGAGGCTTTTGCAGAATCTACTTCTAAGCTGAGCTCCGAATATTAACTACAGACCTTCAGTTAGAAGAGTTCAGGAAGATCGGCTGGACTACAAATGATGTGACAAGAGCACTCTGCTACGTCAAGACATCATTCTTAAAACTGACACCTGCACCTGAGGAATCCTCTCACTCCCTGCACACAGCAAACAAGGGAAAGCTGGCAGATGCTGTTACAGCTGTATGCCCCACAGAGACAAAGGAAGAGAGGGGAGGAAGCCAGCTGAGAGTGAGCCGAGCATAGAGCTTATAATCTTGCCCCGAGGGAACATGCTCGCTCTCTGAAAACGTGTCTGCCGAGGTGGCAGATGGGAAGTGTTTTCTTGGCATAGGGCCGATGGCACAGAGCGATGAGGAGGCTCTGTTGGGTGTAGAGACGCACAGCATCTCTGTTTTTAAAAACAAAGAAAATGAGACAGAAGGTGCACATAAGGATTCTGACATAAACACAAATGTAAGTTGATTCCTGGGGTCATGTACAGTATGCTCCCATGCTGAATGTTGCATCCTAAACATGGGTGTAACATAGGGAGAAAGGTGAACTTATCCTTTAAAACAGGGGTCAGCAACCAGTAGATCAGTGGACAGGTGGTAGATTGCGGTCTGGGCTTGCTGACCCGCCATTCTAGAGCATCAAAGAGTGCAATGCAGAGGAACTACTTGTAATGTTAAAGCTGTAGTAGGGAGCAAGAGCTGCAAAGGCCGATGCCTCCTCTGTAGTGCTGGCTCCTGTCCTATGCAGAGTGATCCCAACTGCACTCCACCTCTTATCCCGGCTAGCGGTCTCCAGAGATTGTAGGGCTGCTTTCACACGGATGTGCTGCGGTTTACTCAAACCGCAGGTGCAGTGCAGCGTACCTGCAGCTTTCCTATGGGTTTGGTGCACTTTCTGAATGCAGGAGCTTTGGTGTGCTATGGCAAAGCGCAGCTAACCGAGGAAAGTTGCAGATGCACTGCGCTGCACCCGCCGTGCAGGTAAACCGCAGCACATCAGTCTGAAAGCAGCCTTATAGGGGGTTCAGAACAGTAAGGGTTCATTTACATTTGCAGTTTATGTGGTGGTGAAACCCCATACTTAAGATGTGTATTTATCACCCCCACTCCAACCGCACCCCCTTTAGCTGCAGTGGCCAGGGGTGTGCACATGCCGCAGTAGGAATTTTATGCCCTGTCATGGTTGGTGGGTGTAGCACCTACTGTAGCACAGATGGGGCATTTCTGGGGCACAGATGGGCACTGCTGGTCACTTGGAATAGGAAAGAGAAAACTCACGCTGCAGCTTCTACCTCCTCTGATCACATGATCGGTGTCAGCAATGGAGAGAACCTGATATTATGAAGGATTGTTGACAGTGATCGCTCCATCATTGGATGGAGTGATCACATAGTAAAGGGCTGCTGGGATTGGCCCTTTACCCTGATCCGTGACATACCAGGCCCCGAGAACCCGGCAAGCATGGACACTGCCGTGTCCGCTCCCCAGGGTGCATGGGGGGAACGTGATTCTGGGAGGTCGTCATTGTCATTTGGCTATGGCCTGGTTGTTAAGTGGTTAAAATTAAGCTCTTCCAGCGCCAAGATGTCAGCGCTGCAGGCACTTTCATCTTCACCCATCTTGCTTCCGAGTTTATGGACTCCGGCTCTGTGACTGTCTCGAGCCGCAATGACATCACTCGCGCACATGCGTGGGGGTGGCGTTTCTTCAGAGCGCATTCACCAGTGATGTCACTGGCTGCATGTACACTAAATATCTCTTAAATGGTGTACGTTTAGGAAACATTTACATTACCTATAGGTAAGCCATATTTCCTACAGGTAAAAGCAAAAGATAGAATGCTCTGGTAGGATAAAGCAAAAACGCTATGTGTGGCAGAAAACTAACACTGCACATCACCCTGAAAACACCATCCCCACCGTGAAACATGGAGATGACGGCATCATGTTGTAGGGATACTTTTCTTCAGCATGGACATGGAAGCTGGTCAGAGTTGATGAGAAGATGGATGAAGCCAAATACAGGGCAGTCTTAAAAGAAAACCTGTTAGTCTGCAAAAGACTTGAGACTGGGGTGGAAGTTTACCTTCCAGCCGGGCAACGACCCTAAACATGCAGCCAGAGATACAATGGAATGGTTTACATCAAAGCATATCTATATGTTAGAATGGCCCAGTCAAAGACCAGACCTAAATCCAATTGAGAATCCGTGGCAAGACTTGAAAATTGCCGTTCACAGACGCTCTCCATCCAATCTGATAGGACTTTAGCTATTTTGCAAAGAATAGGCAAAAATTCACTGGTAGAGACCTACCCAAAAAGACTTGCAGCTGTAATTGCCACGTAAGGTGGTTTTACAAAGTATTGACTCAGGGGCTGAATACAAATGCGCGCCACACTTTTCACATATTTATTTGTAAATCATTTTGAAAACCATTTATTATTTTCCATCCACTTCACAATTATGTGCCACTTTGTGTTGGTCTATCACATAAAATCCCAATAAAATACATTTACGTTTTTGGTTGTAACATGACAAAATGTGGAACATTTCAAGGGGTATGAATATTTTTTTAAGGCACTGTATTTTCAGAAATTTTTATATTTTTTTTCAAAAAAGTACTGGTTCAGTATGTCTGAATATTTTGTTGGGATGAACTGCTGTAGGTTCTTTAGGCATTTGCAACCCTGTTTTGTAGATTAGTAAGACTTCCTGAAACCCAGTCAGTAATTTTGTATTTTATTTGAAAGGGTTCACTAAAAATGTGTGCCTAAAATGTACCTTTTGTCTGCCATTCCCCTGATAATAGCAGTGTAGTTCCTGGTATGTGAGTGTGCATAGTTACAATATATATATATATATATATATATATATATATATATATATATATATATATATATTGTAACCTGGGGGACAGGTAGCAGGTACAAAAAAGCTCCATGGGATGAGCAGGAACAGATACCAAGTCCATGGGATAAGTGAAAAAACAGTGTTGTTTATTGGTGCTATATACAAAGTCTATTGACAGGTGCTGTACAGTGTGCAGAAAAACAAACAGAACAAAAAAATAGTTAAACGAAACCCTAGCCGTGTCTCGGCTCTAACTATACGGTATATACAGGCCCTCACTACCAGGCTGAAAAAGCCTACAGCTTGCCAGCTTCCACATCAACTAATTAACAGTTTTCACCAACCTTCTTGCTCTCAGTCTGTGTTTCCCAGGCAGAGCAAAGGCTGTCTGCTCAGGTGAGCTTTTAATTGACCTGGGAGAGAGGACCAACACCTGAACTGGATACTGGATCAGAGATCCCTAAACGTATAAGAGAGGAGCCTGGGAGATATATAAACCCCAAACAGGACTTTTCCTGGCTCTGCTACACAATATATATATATATATAAATAAAATCTAAGGCATTATGCTTTGGACTGCAAAACTCATATGATTTTAAGGTAAAATTTGGAAATGTCAATATTGTAATGCTCACTGTTCTTGCTGAAGACTCTAAGCCCTGTCTTTACCAAGATGGCTGCCTTCACACAAAGACATGGTGCAGTACAAGGCATGGTAAGTCAGTAACCAAGAAAGAACTATCTGTATGGAAATTCCCTTTTTTTTTTAGCTCAGCTTCTATGTTTTAAAGAGGACATGAGCTGTGAAATTTGTGCCCAAAAAACTCAAGCAGAGGCCAAAGGACAAGTCACTTTTGTTGCATATAGGCTCTCTATAGCTGAACTTTCCCTTATTAGTGACTTGCCATGCCTTGTTCCACACTGTTTCCCATTTAGAGGCAACCATCTTGGTGAAGGAGCAACGCTCAACTTCCTCATGTCCAAGCTTACCCTCTGGAGACTGGTGATCTGATGACTGGTGGGGTAATGATCAAGATGCAGCAAGAGGGGTTTCGAAAGCAGAGAATGAATGAAGCAGAAGATCCTTGCACTGCAGGTTTTCAGGTACAGTTTTCACAGCAGCAAGGAGAACCATGAGCAGTGGAGTAGTGACATACTTATCTTGTGAGATTGGGCGTTAGATGTAGCAGTGCCTTTTGAGACTCGAGGCACAAAAATGTCTATAATTTCAGGAGGAATTCAATACAAAATGTGAATATTGTAGAGTTTGCTTAGGCATTATTAACATTTCTAAACGTTCATATCGTGTACCTGGTAGCAGAGCCTGATATGATGAGGAAGGCCTTTTTTACACCTCTGTCTCGGGGGGCCCTGATAATGTAGATAGGAGTACAAAGTGGCACGAGTGCCTGTAAGTCTTGCTAGCAGCAGGGCAGGTGCCCACGCTGGGCAGGTGAAATTGTCAGAAGGCTCCAGTAAGCAGGCAAGGTGGTAGGTAGCAGACTGAGGCAGGCTGGCTCTGGCAACAGTGGGCAGCTTAGATAATTGCTGGTAGCAGATTGTAGGTCAGCAAGAACAGCAGGGTGGTAGGCGGATACCAGTGACAGCAGGCAGTGTAGCAGGGTTAGGCAGGCAGGGTCATACACAGACAGGATGGATCAGTTACAGGGGAAAAAGGCAGAAGCATGGTCCGGAAACAAGCCACGTCTGGAACCGGTCAGTGATGCAGATGCCAATGGAGCAGACAGAAGCGAAGGTCAGGGGACAAGCCGTGTGCAGGTGGAGTTCAGAGAGTGGTCAAGACAGGCCGGGTCAGCAACTGAAATCAGGGCACAGAATCACAGGATACACAGGAGACTGACCCCGAGCACTGGCCCAGTTTAAATAGCCCGTTTGGTGCCAACATCTATCACAAGTGCATGTGTTTGCGCATTAGCAAGTGCCCAATTTCTGCGCACACGAAAGGGACCATGTATTGGCCTGTGCACAGAAGTGCATCCAGAGGAGCCATCTTATTTATTGGCATGCCCTTCCTTACAGTTCCCTATAGGACAGAAAGTCTTTACTTTTTGAGTTCAGGTCCACTTTAGGTTTTTCATAGATAATAAAAAGTTTAACTACTAATCATTTCTTGTATTGGTCCCTAAATTCACCTCCTGCTTTGGGCATTGTGAGTGGCCCCCACTTTACGTGATAGATGTTTTACTCATTTTGTGTTAGAGAAAATAAAAAGGAAGATGTTGGAACATCCAAATATAGGCTGGAATGAAAACAAGAACTATTGGAGGAAGATCTTGCAACTGTACTATGTCAGATGTAGCCAGTGGAAGGCAAAATAAACCAATCTATATTTTCAAAATGTTTGCAGTTTTCACACATTTCAGTATTAAGCATAGACTTTGGAACTTCATTAATTTATATAGGACAAAAATATCAAACCACTTGCCCAGAGTAGAAGTCAAACTTTCCTGGAAATCCACAAGACTGGTTTATCTGATTATTTTGTGGGGAATTACTGTAGGTAAACTTTTTTGTCCCCGACAACCCAACCCTGTTTGGTGGATTAGTAAGAATTTGTGCATCCTAAAAATGTTTTTGAATTTAGTTAAAAATTGTTTTAACCGGTTAAGGACAGGCCACCACAGTTATACTACAGCAGGTTGGCTCCCCTGGGCGAATCGCTGTAGCTGTACATCAGTCGCTTTTAAGACCACTTGGGGGTGCGCACATGACAACAGAGCCGATGCGCGTGCCCGGCAGCCGCGATGTCCACCGGACACCTGCGATCGCTCCTGAGAGAGACAAAACAGAGGTCTGTCAATGTAAACAGACAGATCTCCATTCTGTCAGGAGAGAGGAGAAAGATCTGCTGTTCATACTGATTATGAAAAGTGATTGGTCTCCTCCTCCAGGCAGTCCCATCCCCCACAGTTAGAAAAAAAAATTATTTAACCCTTTGATTGCCCCCTTGTGTTAACCCCTTCCCTGCCGATGACATTTATACAGTAACCAGTGGCTATTTTTAGCTCTGATTGCTGTATATCTGTCAATGGTCCCAAAAAAGTGTCAAGTGTCTGATTTGTCTGCAAGCAATGTCGCAGTCCAGCTAAAAATCGCTGATCACTGCCATTACTAGTAAAAAAAAAAAAAAAAAGAATAAAAATGCCATAAATCTATCTCCTATTTTGTAGACGCTATAACTTTTGCACAAACCAATCAATATACTATTCTTGCGATTTTTTTTTTTTTCCACCAAAAAATATGTAGAAGAATATAGATCGGCCTAAACTGAGGAAGATTTTTTATTGGGTACAGCGTCGCATGAACGCGCAATTGTCAGTTAAAGCGACACAGTGCCGAATTGCAAGAAGTGCTCTGGTCAGGGAGGGGGTAAAATCTTCCGGAGCTGAAGCGGTTAATATCAGCTTGTTCAATTAGGCTTTGAAAATAAAATCTGGAAGCTGATTGGTTTCCATGCAGAGCTTCACCAGATTTTGCACTCTCCAGTTTTCGTAAATCTCCCCCACTGTGTCAGGGTTGGCAATTGTCAATTAAAATGACGCAGTGCCGTATCGCTATCAGGAACCATGAATCAGACTGAGACAGAAGTGCAGTAAAATTCACACTATTTAATAAAATGGTAAAATGGTATAAACAGGTTCGGGAACCAGGACAGGTAGTCAGAACAAGCCTGATAAACAGGAGTCCAGAGATCAGCAAAGTCGGGTGCAGCAAACAGGATCAGGAACCAGAAAGGAAGTCAGACAAACAAAAGTCTTTCACAGGAAAACACAGCAAAGAGTCCGGATGTGTTGACCAAGGCGAAGGCACAGAAGATCTGATCCATGTAGTTTAAGTGCTAGCAGAGCTAGCTGACGAGCAGGAAATGAAGACCAGGTGAGTCACTGTGGAATGAAGAGTGCTGACAAACAACCGAGAAGGTAGAGCTGAGCCCAGCCCTGACAATTGCAAAAAGTGGCCTGGTCATTAATGGGGCAAATCTTTCTGGTCGTTAAGTGGTTAAAGGGTTAATGCACCCAAAACTTGTATTTAAAGTAGACCTGAACTTAACACATAAAGGTTTGCTATGTAATAGAGAACTCTGAGAAATGGTAATTGTGGGCAGTACTCTGATAAATGTGTCCTTTGTCTGGAATTCCTCTCTCAGATATACCATAATGCCTCTGTTAGACCTACGTTATAAAACTGGTGGGGTGTAATTTCTATGGGTAATGTCAAGTTTCTGTCAGTTGACATTGTAATTTTTCAGTATGAAAATAGATTTTTTTTGCAAGCCATGTAGAGTGTTTAAACTAAAATAAAAAACAAGCTGATCAAAAAGAAATCCTAATGCTACGTACACACGACCATTTTTCTCGTCGGGAAAAATTAAATTTTTTCTCTTTGACGTGAAAAACGACCGTGTTTGGGCTTTTGGTCATTTTTCCTGACGAGAAAAACGGCATTAATCACAACGAGAAAAATTAGAACATGCTCTAATTTTTCTCGTCGTGATTCACAGCATTTTTTTCCGCAGCAGTTTTCCCATAGGGAAACACTGCCGGGGAGCCTACACACGGTCGTTTTTCTCGACCAAGAGAAAAAATGACGGGAAAAACGGCCGTGTGTAGGGAAACAAGCCGTTCCTTGTTTTTCCCGTCGATTTTCTCGACTGTGTTTTCACCGTCAAGAAAATTGATCGTGTGTACGCGGCATTAGATTTAAAATGTTAGTTAAAAATCCATCCCTTTCCTTCTTTGGAAAGTTGGGAAGTAGGCATGTTACATCACCTCCCATTTGCTAATGACTCAATACATCAAATTAAATGTAAATGTCACTTGTAACCAAAAAAACAATTTCTTGAATTCACGTTTAGCTGCAATTGCAGCGAGTCATATGTATGACTGTTAGGGATGAGCCGAACACCCCCCCGGTTCGGTTCGCACCAGAACCTGCGAACGGACCGAAAGTTGCACGAACTTTAGAACCCTATTAAAGTCAATGGGCCTCGACCGTTCGAAATCAAGTGTGCTAATTATCAAGGCTAATATGCAAGTTATTGTCCTAAAAAGGGTTTGGGGACCCGAGTCCTGCCGCAGGGTACATGAAGCAATGCAAAAAAAAGTTTTAAAAACGGCAGTGATTTTAATGATGCTTAAAGTGAAAAAAAAAGTGAAATATTCCTTTAATTATCGTACCTGGGGGGTGTCTATAGTATGCCTGTGAAGTGGCACGGGTTTCCCGTGTTTAAAACTGTCCCTGCACAAAATGACATTTCTAAAGGAAAAAAGGTAATTTAAAACTGCTTGCGGCTTTAATGTAATGTCTGGTCCTGGCAATATGGATGAAAATCATTGAGAAAAATGGCATGGGTACCCCCCCCCCCATTACCAGCCCCTTTGGGTCTTGTATGGATATTAAGGGGAACTCCGCACCCAAATAAAAAAAAGGAAAGGCATGGGGCTCCCAGGCCCTATATACTCTGAACAGCAGTATACAGGCGGTGCAAACAAGACAGGTACTGTAGGTTTGTTGTTGCGTAGAATATTTTTGTAATTTTGAACTGGTACATTTTTAAAGTGTAGCTCCAGCCAAAAAATCTATTTTTAAGCTTTTTGGAAAACATAGGGAAGGGTTATCACCCCTGTAACATTTGTTTTGCTGTTTGTGCACCTGTTCAGAACATTTCACCTCACTTTCCATCCCAATGACAAATGTTTTTTGAAATTTTTTTTTTTTTATTGAAACAAGGATTGGTGATAAAGCATCAGTGGAGAGAAGACATGTTTTTCCCATATTAACTCTTACAGGAGAGAATTTCCCTTCCTAGGGGTAGATTTCCTCTCACTTCCTGTAGTATTATTCCGTTTGCAAGTAGGAGTTGTTTGTAAGTTGGATGTTTGAAAGTAGGGGCCTGCCGTATATACTCTGCAGAAATTTGGTCCTTAGGTGTTGGTGTTGCCACAACACTGTAAGCCCTCACAGTTACTCTTGGTGGGCGCTGGAACACCCTGCTGTGAACTATTATATCAAGAATTGTAATTACATGCCATTGTTGAACAGTGGTAGGAAAAATTGGGCCTTTGGTGGTGGTGCCACAACACTGTAAGTCCTCAGTTACTCTTGGTGGGCGCAGGAATGGGCCCAGCTGTGAAATATTAGAACAAGAATTGTAATTACATGCCCCTGTTGAACAGGGGCATTAAAATTGTGCCTTAGGCACTGGTGCCACAACACTGCAACCCCTCACAGATATTCTAGTTGGAGCGCAGGAATGAGCCCTGCTGCAAAGTATTGCATTAAAAATTGAAAATTGCACGCCCCTGTTAAACAGGGGCTGAACAATTGGGCCTTAGCCACTGGTGGCGGTGCCCAAAAACAAAAATGTTCTTACATGCTATCAGCATGATCATTGAGGAGGAAGAGGATAGTCACTCAGCATAACAGGATAGTCACTCTGCATCAGCATAGGCAGTCTTGAAGGGATCTTGCATTTCAAAGAAAATTATTCTGTTACATCAGCATCAGGTGCTTGGTAGCTGGTGGTGATCCAAGACCGATTCATTTTTATGAAGGTCAGTCGATCGACCGAGTCGGTGGACAGGCACACCCTGTGATCGGTTACAAAGCCTCCAGCAGCACTGAATGTGCGTTCCGAAAGAATGCTGGATGCAGGACAGGCCAGTAGCTCAATTGTATACTGTGCAAGCTCTGGCCAGTGATCCACCCTCAAGACCCAGTAACCCAGAGGATTTTCGGTGGGAAAGGTGTCCAAGTCTGATCTTTCCCCTAGATATTCCTGCACCATGTAATCCAGACGCTGGCGATGGTTGCTGGAACCTATCATACCTTGGGGCTGCGTACTAAAAAATTGTCTAAACGCATCGGTCAGACAGCCACCTTCTCCACCACTCCTTCTTTGACTGACCGAAGCCTCAGCAACACGTTGTCCAGGACCAGGAATTTGTAACCTCCCAGTCTCTGGGAACGCGTTGCACAGACCTTTCTGCAAGGCCTCCCGAAGATGTTTCATCCTCTGCTCCCTCTGCGACGCCACGATAAGGTCCGCAACCTTACCCTTGTAATGTGGATCAAGGAGGGTTGCCAGCCAGTAATGATCCCTCTCCTTGATAGCACGAATACGAGGATCCTTCCGCAGGCTTTGCAGGATCAGGGAGGCCATGCAGCGTAGGTTTGCTGAGGCATTCGGTCCTCTGGGTCACTAAGGACGAAATAATCCGCAGCCACCTCCTCCCATCCACGTACAAGTCCATGTGTTTCTTGGGACTGTAATTGATCCCTTGAAGACTGCTGCTGATGCTGAGTGCTAGGCTCCACCTCCATGCTGACACAATCCTCCTCCTCCTCTTCGTCCTCTTCCTGTGTGATAGGTGGGCCAGCAGGAACACTGTCTGGATAAAGGGGGCCTTGAGAGGTAAGGAAGTCCTCCTCTTCCTCCCTCTGTTCTGCCTCAAGTGCCCTGTCCATTATTCCACGCAGCGTGTGCTCCAACAGGTGGACAAGAGGGACAGTGTCACTGATGCATGCACTGTCACTGCTCACCATCCTCGTGGCCTCCTAAAATGGTGCCAGGACAGTCCATGCATCCCTGATCATGTCCCACTGGTGTAGGGAAATAAATCCACGCTCCCCTGGCCCTGTCCTGGTGCCGTATTGATACTCATTGATGGCCCTCTGCTGCGTGTGCAGCTGCTGCAGCGTGTGCAGCTGCTGCAGCATGGCCAACGTAGAGTTCCACCTGGTGGGCATGTCACAGATTAGGTGGTTCTTGGACAGGTTGTATTCCTTTTGCAGGTCAGCCAGCTGAGCACTGGCATTACATGACCGGCAGAAATGCACACAGAGTTTCCTGGCCTGCTTCAAGACCTCCTGTAAGCCCGGGTACCTGCCCAAGAACCGCTGCACCACCAAGTTAAGGATGTGAGCCAAACAGGGCACATGGGTCAGTTGTCCCTGTCGGAGGGCAGAGAGGAGGTTGGTGCCATTGTCGCAAACCACCTTTCCTGGCTTAAGCTGGCATGGCGTCCACCACCTCTGAGCCTGCCCCTGCAGAGCTGACAGAATCTCTGCCCCAGTGTGGCTCCTGTCCCCCAAGCACACCAGCTCAAGCACCGCATGGCATCTTTTTGCCTGCGTACTTGCGTAGCTCCTTGAAAGCCTACGGAGCACCGCTGGTTCCGAGGACAAAGCACAGGAAGAGGCCTTGGAGGAAGAAGAAGAGGAGGGGGTGGAGGAGAGAGGTGTGTCAGAATCACCAGTAGTAGCATTTTGGAGGCGTGGTGGCAAGACAACCTCCAACACTACTGCACCTTGTCCTGCATCCTTCCCAGCTGCCAGCAGAGTCAACCAATGCGCCGTGAAAGATAGGTAACGTCCCTGTCCATGCCTGATGGACCATGAGTCAGCGGTAATATGCACCTCATCGCTGACCACCCTGTCCAGCGAGGCCAAGACATTGCCTTCCACATGCCGGTAGAGAGCCGGAATCGCCTTCCGTGAGAAAAAGTGGCATTTGGGAACCTGCCACTGAGGAACCGCACATTCTACAAACTCACGGAAGGGGGCAGAGTCTACCAACTTAAAATGCAGCAGTTGAAGTGCTAGCAATTTAGCCAAGCTAGCATTCAACCGCTGGGCATGTGGATGGCTGGGAGCAAACTTCTTTCGGCGGTGCAGCAGCTGGGGCAGGGAAATTTGCCTGGTACAATCTGACGTTGGTGTACCGATAGCAGATTGCCCGCAAGGACTTGGCTGTGACACACCTAATTCTACACCTTCATTCCTCTCAGTGCAGGTTTCAGAGAGGACTGACAGTATAGTGGGGTTGGAGATCCCAGCTGATGAGGAGCAAGGAGAGGTCCGCTTTGTTCTTTGGTGTGGGTCTTTTTTGTATGCTTGCCAACGGACTGCATGGCAGGTCGACGTATGTCTGGTCAAGCACGTGGTGCCCAAGCGGCTCATGTTTTGACCACGCGAGATACGCTTCAGACATATGTTGCAAATAGCAATGGTGCGATCTGCTGCACATGTCTCAAAAAAGGCCCACACTAAATAACTTTTGGAATACCGCACAGAGACAGCAGCGCCCTGAACATGCGGAACACTGCAGTGTGATGCAGTCGGTTGGCTGCCCTTGAGCTGGCCCCTGGATGGCATCCTGCCTCGTTGATGTGCCTCCTCCTCCTCCTCCTCTCTCCTATCAGGCACCCACGCGGAGTCAGCGACCTCATCACTGGAGCAAATCTGGCAGTATGCTGCAGCTGGGGGAATATGACTGCCAGATTGCTGTCCTTGTTGGGCACCCCCTCTCTCTGGGCTCACGTTACTGCTTTCCTCTTGCTGGGTACCATCATCGGAGCCTTTAAAACGCTGGGCATCCTCCTAGAGCATGTACCCAATACCGTGGTCAAACAGTTCGGGGGACTTCTCAGGAGGACATGGTGGGGCTAGGGAAGGAGTGACTGATGCCATTGAGCCAAGGGAAGAGGCCGCTTTGGCAGCTGCTTTGCCAAACAAAGTACCCTGAGCCTGGGTGAGAGAGGATGAGGAGGATGAGGACGGCTTGGTCATCCACTCTACTAAGTCTTGGGCATGTTGCGGCTCAACATGGCCAGCTGCCGAAAAGAAGGACAAGCGTGTCCCACGGCCATGTGCTGATGAGGATGCACCGTGTCCATGACCAGCACTGTTGCCTCTAGACACAGAGCCTGCGTGCCCTCTTTTATTGGCTCGTGACTGTCTGCCTTTCCTTGTTTGACTTCCAGACATACTAATGGCCTGCAGTGAGATGTAGAAAAGGTGGGATGTGTATATATATATAGATCTATAGTGATTATACTGCATCTAGCACAATCAACTGCCTGCTGTGGTATTAGTATGAGAAAAGCAGCAATTGTCTTCAGTTAGTTTTAGGTGCACACTGTGCAGAGGACACAGTACACTAACTGAAAATACTTGCAGCTCCCTGTCTGTGGTATTAGTTTAAGAACACCACTAATTGTATTGAGGTACCTTTAGGTGCACACTGTGCAAAGGACAGAAGTACACTAAATGAAATTAATGCAGCTCCCTGCCTGTGGTTTTAGTTTGAGAACACCACTAATTGTTTTGCGGTACCTTTAGGTGAACGCTGGGCAAACGACACAGTACACTAAATGAAATTAATGCAGCTCCCTGCCTGTGGTTTTAGTATGAGAACTCCACTAATTGTATTGAGGTACCTTTAGGTGTACACTCTGCAAAGGACACAGTGCACTAAATGAAATTAATGCAGCTTCCTGCCTGTGGTTTTAGTATGAGAACACCACTAATTGTATTGAGGTACCTTTAGGTGAACGCTGTGCAAAGGACACAGTACACTAAGTGAAAATACTGCAGCTAGCACAATCACATGCCTGCCTGTCAGTATAGAGAATAACAGGAACGGATCTTGCTAAACTGAATACAGTGTGTAAATATATATACAACACCTAGGATGCATATATATCCTCTACACACTGTAAATGCAGTTAACTGACTTGCCTGTCTGCTCTATCTAACTCCAAAATAAATGACACTGTCCCTCTCTCTCTTTAACCTTTCTCTTTAGCCACCACAACACACTACACAAGGCCGCCACGGAGGCGGCCTTATATAGTGTGAGGCGTGTACTAAACCCCCTGAGACATAATTGGCCAAAGCCACCCTGGCTTTGGCCAATTATGGCTCTCCGTTTTTTGCGTGTTGTGATTGGCCAAAGCATGCGGGTCATAGTGCATGCTTGGCCAATCATCAGCCAGCACTGCGATGCCGCAGTGAATTATGGGCCGCAACGCGCCACACGAATTTGTTACGAACGGCCCATAATGTTCGAAATTCGGCCAACAGCCAAACAGGCGATGTTCGAGTCGAACATGGGTTTGACTCGAACTCAAAGCTCACCCCTAATGACTGTGTTTTCTAGCTGTTTTATATCTTATGTTCTAACCATAACCATACATTATTAGTATTCCTGGGTTGTTAAGAATGCAGCCAACAGTAGGGCTTATTTATAAAAAAAACATATGTTTAATGTCTGCGCATTTGCATAGCTATCACCAATTATCACTGTCAATTTTTCGAATATGTTTGCATAAGAACATCGGTTCCATCTAGTGGCCTTATTGTGGTATTTTCTTGATTGTGGTATTTTAGGAAAATACTACATTACGGCCAATAGATGGAAAATTGTGATGGCTGTGCCAATGCTCGCACAACAATTTTTTTTAGAATTGGTCCCTAGTGTTTGGGTCTGTGACCTCTTAACACCAAATTAATACTTATTTACGTTTATGGCTAAATCATTAAATATAAAACGGCTAGCAAACACAGCCATCCAAAGGACTTTGCTGCAATTGCAGCACACAGGTGCAACATTAAACCCACAAGGTTACAATACAAGCAAAGAAAATGCCATATAAATCTTGCATATATCAATAATCTGCCATAAAATGACATAATTCATTTATTTTTTTTATGGAAATTCATCTGCTTCATTTTCAAATATATAAAAATAAAACTACACAAGTTGTCAATACTTACAAGCACTCAATGTTTGGTTCCTAAAAAAAAAAGCTGTTTTTAAAATATATGTAAATGTGCATATTCATGTTTCTTCAGATTACAGCTAATAATAACACTAACATTAAGGAATCTGGGAAGATCACGAGATTGATAAATGTTTATTTTCTGTATTTATATACTGTAGTAGCTGCCTTTTATGACCATACCATTAGTTCTTGCCCCAAAGGAGATTACATTCTAATGTAAGTGCCAGTTAGCTTACCAATGTGTTATGGGAAGAAAACTATTCAAACACAGGAAAGGGTGTACCCATTGTGACAGCAGGAAGGTAAAGTCACCTGGTTGCATCCAGGGGGGTAGATATATTTCTCCCAGATTCAGGCTTTATGCCAACTTATACAACTAGGGAGGGAGTTGATGAAGCCCAGCTGAGGCTAGTGGGCTCATGGATGATTCATACCTCTAGGGAGAGTGCTGGGCGTCGTGCAGGCAGGGAGTTGATGAGACCAGCTGAAGCTTGTCAGCTCGTTTAAGGCCTCTATAAAAACTCCCAGCTTCATTAGGTGTTTGCTCATGCCTGGAACCAGACCTGTGTGGACTGTCTAGGGAGAGTGAACCCCTGTGCGGTGAGACAAAGCCTGTGTGGCTATTTGTTTGGACATTTACTAAACCAGGGACTTAGGGACTAGGACAGCACCAGGCTGATCCCAGTTGTTAGTTAGGAAACCTGCATGTTTAGTCAGAGGTCAAGCTGACCAGGGTTTATTTTGTTTATGTTTCTTTTTGCTTTGCTGTGTTTTTTTGTCACTGTAAATAGAGAAATAAACCGCACCTTTTTGATCTTGAAAACCACAACCTCCGTCTGCTGGGCCTGTTTTTGTGTGGGGAGCCCATCCAGGGGATCACACACACCCGCTGCCGAGCAAACCCCCCCACACCATGTACCGGTGAGGATTCAACTAAGAACCCCTCACTGCACAGCAGGAGGACTAACCACTTAGCCTTCCCAGTGCCTGTATTCTTTTGTTTTAAAATTTTCCACACATACTGTAAGTTTTTATTTATTAGTTTCTAAAATTTTAAATAAAGAGAACTGCTGCATAGGTCTAACAGAGCCAGAACATTATTAGGCCTCATGCCCACGGACGTTTTTACAGCCGCGTTTTTGAGCGTTTTTTACAGCTTAAAAATGCCTTTCCATGTTAGTCTATAGCTTCATGCCCACCTAGACGTTTTTGAGCTGCAAATAGCATAGACGTTTTTAAGCTGTAAAAAAAACCCAGGACCAGTGCGTTCCTCAGCGTCAGAATTAGGCAGAAAAAAACGCGAGCGTCAAAAAAACGCCGCGGTTGCGTTTTTCTGCTCCGACGTTTTTTTTTTTTTTTTTTTATTAATTTTTTTTTCAAAATTATACAATAACATGCACAGGCGTTTTTAAGCTGTAAAAAATGCAGCTGTAAAAACGTCCGTGGGCATGAGGCCTAAGTGCGCTTTTGGCATGATACTTCTGCAGCCCCTTGGTGTCATGGCTTTTATGAATAAGTGAGTAAATTGCAAGGCAGTGTCAAACAAGTGCTTTGAGAAAGTGGTGAGACAAAAAAAAAAAAAACTGAACAAGGCAGGTTCAGTATGTATTAGAGCATGATTGTATTTATTGCAGCTTTGTTCCATCTACAGAACTATTTTGAATTAATTGTGCCTAGCAATAATACAGCTGCATGTCTCCCCCTGTATTCCCTATTAGAAGTAGAAATGGATTGCCTATAAAATAAAAATAAAACCCTATCATACAATTGAAGAGAGAGCACTAAATTCAAACATTCATTTACCTGGCATATAACTGTTCTATATGTTTCGATAAATATGGCTAGAACTATAGGTAAATTTCAGTATCTCAAAGTAAAACGTTTTAATATATTGAAACAAACAACTAATAACTTTTTGTAATAATATAAAAGCAATAAAAAATGTGGCATCCAGTCATATTTCATAAGTGTAATAAAGCTAGATAATGGCTCACTTGCTTTGGCTTACAGAACATCAATGCTCTATGTTAATAAATAAAGATCATGAGTTCTCTTACATCTGTTAAAGTGTAACTAAAGGCAATTTTTTCTTCATTTTGGATAGAGCAAGGGAGGGTTATAATCTGTCAGCAAAAACAGGAAGTGAGTGAAAATTTCTCCAAAATTAGGGAATCCCAGGGTGTCACCAGGGTCACTAGAACTAGTGTTCCCTTTGACCGATTTCCTCCATATTGTTGAGATTTTCTTTGGCTGACAGGTGTTCTAATCCCTCTATCCAAAGCAAAAAAGGTGTTGTTCACATTATTCCTTGTTCATTCCCTAATGTACCTGTGGGATCCTAACCTGTTTTTGTTGACTACCCTTGAGCCTATCACATGCTGTGTCTTTGAGTTAATGGCTTTATCCTGCAAAAAAACGTTTCCTTGTTCTGAATAGACAAGATTGTTTTGAGCCTCCTTTATTCTTAAGGTGGTCTCTCTCTTCCTCCTTAACCAGTACCTACCTTCCCTATCTCATGCTCCTTATCATCCCAAGGAGGTCTCCCTCAACTGTCTGGATATGGTGCGTGCTGCTTAAGTTTATCTCTCAGGGACTCTTTTTGTCATTTCTAAATGTCCCCACAGGGGGCTTGCATCTTATTCCACCATCTCTAGGTGGATTTGTCAAAATATCTAGTCTAGGGGCCTAAGGGCAAAGGTCAACTTTTCTCTGTCAAAGCATACCCTACTGGATCTGTTAGTCTTTGTTGGGCTTTTCGGCAAGCACCTGTTTCTCAGATATGCAAGGCTTCTACCTGGTCGTCTGTTCATTGTGGATTTTTACCAGGTAGTTGTTCAGGCTTCTTCTGATGCCAGTCATACGATTTTTGAGGTGGTTCTGTGAGTTCTTCCAAGCCCCTTCTATTTACATGGTAAAACATGGGCCTGCTGACTTTTTTGATTGCTGTGCTGCCTATTTCTCTGTTGTAGTGCTTGAGCATGTCCTACATTGTACTGAATACCATCCTGTGTCCTGTAATGTACATATTAAAGTGGATTATAAATGCATTAAGATAAAAAAAATTGTGTGCAGCAGCCCTTACCTGAGCCCTATCTCGATCCAGCCATGTCGCATGAGAGCCTCGGCTGTCTGGGACTCTCCCTCCTGATTGGCTGAGACACAGCAGCGGGCGCCATTGGCTCCTTCTGGCTGTCAATCAAAGTCAGTGAGCCAATAAGGAGATAGGGGCGGGCCGAGCTGTGGCTCCATGTCTGAATGGATACACAGAGCAGCAGATTGGCTCGGGTGCCCCATAGCAAGCTGCTATACCTTTAAGTACATGTACATCCTGTGTCCTGTAACGTACGATTAAGTACACGTGCTATCCTGTGTCCTGTAATGTACGATTAAGTATACGTGCTATCCTGTGTCCTGTAATATACCACTAAAAGAAAGTGGATGTTTGTTTTACGTGTATCTCCTGATGGAGTGGCATAACCCTACATTCCTGAATACTATACTATGTTCTGTATTGTACACCAATAAATGATTTTGCAGTTAGGATAAAAAATGTATTTTTCTAGGGAAACACATGGCAGTTGTTTATGGTACACAGAGCTTTAAAACTGCTTTATATTCACTGCTTTAATAATTAGAATTAGATTGTTCTAATGTTTTTCCATCTGTTTACCTTTTTTCAAGGTTTTGCCTGGGATTCTTCAGAAACATTGCTGTGTTTTGCCTGACAGAAACACAGGTACACATTGATTATTATTTTTTTCCGTTTCATGATAGATTCCTGGATCTAGAGATCTAGGGAAAGATTTGGAATTGTTTACTGTGACATAAAATAGCTTATCTGATCATTTAAGAAATATATCCATAGATCAAATCCGATCACTCTTTTTTCTATTATCTACAATGCATATGTATACATGTATTTTTTACTGTTGGCAGAAAACTGTGTTCACTGTGTGCACAACGTGGTAAATGTAACCTAAGTTATGCTTAAACTGTACACATGAATACAATGTTCAAAAGTATGTATTGCAGATGGCACAATATCACATTAATTTAGAACAGGTGAAAAGCCTATAATGCACTGGAAACTAAGGGTCAGTTAAAGCCGATAGTGCTGGAATAACAGTTTATTTAAAGATTCACAACATATACTTAACAGGAGGTATCGAGGGATGCAACTGCTCTCTTCTATTTACTGCTGATTCCATAAACTTTGTGTTAAAGTTGATCACTACTAGATATGTAAGATGTGGAGATGTAGTTCAGTCACTATGCATATGATTACTTGCAGGGTTTGGGTTCTTAGTTCTGTGTAACTATTTGTGTTGACCAGAAAAAAAGAAACGGAATCATAAGAAACAAAAAAAAGGTTATGATGCGCTGTCTTGCATTGAAGTTGTTGTTTTACTTGGAAACAGTTCACTTTTTGATTACTGCCTCTGTTAATAATTAGAAACTAGGAACAGGCCACATATGGATGTAAATTAAGTTCCTAATAGGTCCACCCAAACTCATATATAGTAGATTTAGATTATTTTCGGAAAGTTAAACCAGTGTTTCTCAACTCCAGTCCTCAAGGCGCCCCAACAGGTCATGTTTTCAGGCTTTCCATTATTTTGCACAGGTGATTTGATCAATTTCACTGCCTTAGTAATTACCACAGCTGTTTCATCTGAGGGAAATCCTGAAAACATGACCTGTTGGGGCGCCTTGAGGACTGGAGTTGAGAAACACTGAGTTAAACCACCTGATGGTGCCCTGTATGTCTTTGGAACACTGGTGGTGAGATATGTACGGTTGGGTTCCGAGGTGTGTGCACATCTTGTATTGCCACTACATTGTGGTCCTAGTATCCCTCTGCAGGTTCCAATACTGCAAATAGCGTGTGCACGTGAGTGACATTTTTTGCAAGATTATAATGTGAGACTATGCTGCATAATGATGCAGAGCCCGAGTTATGTGTCATTTACAGCCTGAGCTCACTATTAACCCAGAAGTGACTGTTCAAGGACCAAAGGAGGAGGGCTTAAAGAACAGTGCTAAAGAATGGAATAGGTAAGTAGAACATTTAAAATATATTTTTTAAACAAAATGGGGCAACGCAGTGTATAAAATAAATGTAGAAAACGGGCTTTTGATTTGCAGCCAATTTTTTTTTACTGCATAATTAGATTCAGGGTAACTTGGGGAACTGTGAGCATGGGCTTTTTGTCACTTTAACCACTTGCCGTCCGCCGCCTGTAGATATATGTCAGCAGAATGGTGCGGCTGCGCAAGGCAATGTACCTGCCGCATGCTCCGTGACCATGCCCGCGGGACCCGCGGACTCGATGTCTGCCGGTGTCCTACGATTGTGTCACGTAGCTGCAGAACGGGGAGATGCATTTCCCTGTTCTGCCTAGTGACTGGACAGTGATCTACTGCTCCCTGTCATCGGGAGCAGTGATCACGGTCGTGTCACTTGTAGCCAAGCCCCACACAGAATCACTCCCTAGGACACACTTAACTCCTTCATCGCCCCCTAGTGTTTAACCCCTTCGCTGCCAGTGTCATTTACACAGTAATCAGGGCATTTTTATAGCACTGAGCGCTGTATATATGACAATGGTCCCAAAATAGTGTCAAAAGTGTCCGATGTGTCCGCCATAATGTCGCAGTCATGATAAAAATCGCTGATCGCCGCCATTACTAATAAAAAAAAATTATAATAAAACTGTCATAAAACTATCCCCTATTTTCTAGAAACTATAATTTTTGCACAAACCAATCAATATACGCTTATTGCGATTTTTTTTTTTTTACCAAAAATATGTAGAAGAGTACATATCGGCCTAAACTGAGAAAGAAATTATTTTTTTTATATATATTTTTGGGGGATATTAATTATAGAAAAAAGTAAAAAATATTGCTTTTTTTTTCAAAATTGTCGCTCTTTTTTTGTTTATAGCGCAAAAAATAAAAACCGCATAGGTGATCAAATACCACCAAAAGAAAGCTCTATTTGTGGGAAAAAAAAGGTCGTCAATTTTGTTTGGGTACTACGTCGCACGACTGTGCAATTGCAAAGTGCTCTGGTCAGGAAGGGGGTAAATTCTTCTGGGGCTGAAGTGGGTAAAGTGATATTAAAGGCTTTCTTTTAAAATAAAAATAAATAACAAACATATCATACTCACCTGCTCTGTGCAATGGTTTTGAACAGAGCAGTCCTGATCCTTCACTTCTCGGGTCCCTCGTAGGTGTTCTTGACCCCTCCCTCCTGCAGAGTGCTCCCCGAGCAAGCAGCTTGTAATGGGGGCACCCAAGCAGGCTCGTACCCAAGCCGTGGCTCTGCGTGTCAATTCACACAGAGAGCCGTGGCTCGGCCTGTCCCCGCTCTCTCCTCTTTGGCTCCCTGGGTGCGATTGGCAGACCCCAGAGAGCTGAGCTTTTCGTGTGCATCACTAGATCGAGGTGGGGCTCAGGTAAGTGTTAGGGGGGCTGGGGGGACTGTAGCACAAAAGTTTTTTACCTTCATGCAAAGAATGCATGAAGGTTAAAAAACCTTGAGCCTTTACAACCACTTTATGTTTGAATTGAATTCCAATACAAAACTATGGAAATTCCGGCCAGAAGGAGATGAACTGCAGGTCAAATTCATCTGTCATTGAATTCTGAATGATCTCAGAAGCATCTCAAACTGATATCAAACAATGAACCAACAATTTGGATATCAAACAATTTGGCAATACAAATCATTTCAGTGATGGCACATTTGTTGTAAATGGAGATAAGAAGTAAAGCCTGCTCCTGTAGTAAATTTATCCTAATGTCAGTTTCCAAAAGCTAGCTTGAAATCAGGAAATATAATGAGCTGTTTATCATATGTATGTGTGTGTGTGTGTGTGTGTGTGTGTGTGTGTATGTATGTATGTATGTATTGTGACAGCAGGAAGGTAAAGTCACCTGGTTGCATCCAGGGGGGTAGATATATTTCGCCCAGATTCAGGCTTTACGCCGACTTATACAACTAGGTGGAGAGTTGTATAAGCCCAGCTGGGGCTAGTGGGCTCATGGATGACTCATACCTCTAGGGAGAGTGTGGGGCGTCGTGCAGACAGGGAGTTGATGAGACCAGCTGAAGCTTGTCAGCTCATTTAGGCCTCTATAAGAACTCCCAGCTTCATTAGATGTTAGCTCATGCCTGGACCCAGACCTGTGTGGACTGTCTAGGGAGAGTGAACCCCTGTGCGGTGAGACAAAGCCTGTGTGGCCATTTGCTTGGACATTTAAAACCAGGGACTTAGGGACTAGGACAGCACTAGGCTGATCCCAGTTGTTAGTTAGGAAACCTGTATGTTTAGTCAGAGGTCAAGTTGACCAGGATTTATTTTGTTTATGTTTCTTTTTTCTTTGCTGTGTTTTGTCACTGTAAATAGAAAATAAACCGCACCTTTTTGATTTTGAAAACCACAACCTCCGTTTGCTGGGCCTGTTTTTGTGTGGGGAGCCCATCTCGGGGGTCACACACACCCGCTGCCGAGCCAACCCCCTCACAGTTGGTGGAGAACCAGTGGCAGTTTTTTTTTAAGCCAGCATGGAGGAGATACTGAAGCAGCTGGCTCTAGCAAATGCCAATCAACAGCAGACAAATGCAGGTTTGCAAAAGAGCCTTGCAGCTCATCAACAGAGCCTTGCAGCTCAACAACAGAACTTCGCAGCCCAGCAGCAAGCTCATCAACAGAGCCTTGCAGCCCAGCAGCAGACAAACGCAACTTTGCAACAGAGTCTGGAGGCTCAGCAACAAGCCCAGCAGCAATCTGAGGCCCGCTTCATAGACCTGTTGCAGAAGCAAGAGCAGAGACTACAACAACAGATGGAAGCAGTAATGCAGCAACGTCCGCAGACCAGTGAGGAAAGCCGTCCCACTAATACCGCGTCCTTTGGGGTGAGTCGTTTATTGACAAAAATGACTGGAGAGGATGATCCAGAGGTATTTTTGACCACATTTGAAAGGACCGCTGAAAGAGAAAAGTGGCCTGAGGAGCAGTGGGCTGGACTGGTGGCTCCTCTGTTAACTGGTGAATCGCAGAAAGCTTACTATGACCTAGAGCCTAACCAAGCAAAAGACTATGTGTTGCTAAAAGCTGAAATATTGGCAAGGCTGGGTGTCACCCAGGCTGTCCGGGCTCAGCGTGTGCATAACTGGACTTTCCAGCTTGGAAAACCCCCCAGGTCTCAAATGTATGATCTCATTCACCTGAGCAGAAAGTGGCTACAGCCAGAGACTTTGTCCGCACCAAAGATTGTGGAACGTGTTGTAATGGATCGGTTTTTGAGAGCTCTTCCTACTGCCATCCAAAAGTGGGTAAGCCATGGAGACCCAGAGACGGCCGATGGTCTTGTGGATCGTGTGGAGAAATACTTGGCTACAGAGAACCTGACGGCCTCTTCCAGAGACACTCGGACTTTCCACCCTAAGACCAGACCATCCCCAGGGGCGGATAAGAGGATTCCAAGGGGTGAGGGTGGAGAGAGTGAGAGGGTGGGAGCTCTACCCCAAGTTTGGCGAGAACAGCCTGGGAAATCAGCGGCTCAAGAGGCGGCAAGAAGGATCGTTTGCTACCGCTGCCGGCAAGCGGGACATATTGCAGCCAATTGCCCGGTTGTGGAGGAACCCATGCAGTGTGACTTTCTGACGGGCAGACGTCAGTCGCTGTGTGCGACAGTCGCATGCACTGCCATTCGAGGAACTGAGAAACATTTATGCAAAATGTGTGTTAATGGTAGAAATGTTGTGGTAATGCTGGATTCAGGTAGCCTTGTGACCCTGATAAAGGCTGAGTTAGTTAAAACAGAGGTCTCTGGGAATAGCAAGGTAGCTGTTATTTGTGTGCATGGGGACACCCGAGAGTATCCAGTGACTACAGTGTGTTTCGAGACCCCCAAAGGTACCCTCTCTCATCCAGTGGGCTTAGTATCTCAGTTACCGCATGACGCCATTGTGGGAAGGGATTTTCCGAAGTTCTGGGAACTGTGGGATGATCCTGAGCCCCCCACTGGTGCCCCTATGTACCAGGAATGTGATAGCCAGAACTTCCCTGAGAGTGGTGAGGACTCTCCGGAATTTCCCTTATCAGTATTGGCAGGGGAGACTCAAGAAACTGGAGAGGAGCCCACCTCCTCAGACGAAAACCTACCGTCTGTGGAGTTTTCTGATCTTGAGGTTCACAGGGAAAACTTTGCCACAGAACAGTTGAAAGACCCCGCCCTAATAAAGGCACGGGAAAACGTAGTGAAAATAGATGGCGAGTTAGTGAACCCAGATAATACCTGCACTTACCCATACTTCAGCGTAGAGAAGGACCTACTGTATCGGGTGGCAAAAAGGGCAGAAGAAACCGTTGAGCAGCTTGTGGTGCCCAAACCTTACAGGAAGTTGGTGTTGGAGTTGGCCCATGGGCACATTCTTGGAGGTCATCTGGGGACAGAGAAAACCCGAGAGAGGATATTACAGAGATTCTATTGGCCGGGGGTGATGAAGGACATAGAAAATTATTGTTCCTCCTGCCCTGTGTGTCAGAGGTCGGCCCCGATGCCACATTTCCGTAGCCCGCTGGTCCCTCTACCCATCATTGAGGTCCCGTTTGAGAGGATCGCCATGGATTTGGTAGGTCCTATAATCAAGTCCGCTAGGGGGCACCAGTACATATTAGTTATAATGGACTATGCCACCCGTTATCCAGAAGCGATCCCTCTCCGAAATACCTCGGCCAAAACCATAGCCAAAGAGCTATCTCTTGTGTTTAGCCGGGTGGGTATTTGTAAAGAACTGCTTACGGACCAAGGTACACCCTTTATGTCCCGGGTTATGAAGGAGCTGTGTAAATTGTTCAAAGTGACGCAATTACGTACATCTGTGTATCACCCCCAAACCGATGGGCTGGTTGAAAGATTCAACAAAACCCTAAAACAAATGTTGAAGAAAGTGGTGGATAGAGATGGAAAGGATTGGGACTGTCTACTTCCTTATCTGATGTTTGCTATTAGGGAGGTGCCCCAATCCTCTACGGGATTCTCCCCCTTTGAGTTACTGTATGGGAGACACCCAAGAGGGCTGTTGGATATTGCCAAGGAAACTTGGGAAAGTGAGAGTTCTCCCCACAGGAGTGTGATTGAGCATGTCGCCCTGATGCAAGACCGAATTGCACAGGTAATGCCCATCGTGAAGGAACATTTGGCCCAAGCGCAGTTAGCACAGCAGAGAGTGTACAACCGTGGAGCCAAGACCCGTACCTTTTCCCCGGGGGATAGGATACTGGTACTTGTCCCTACGGTTGAAAGTAAATTCCTTGCCAAATGGCAAGGCCCCTACGAGATAATGGAAAAAGTGAGCGAAGTGAATTACAAGGTCAGACAACCAGGAAGGCGAAAGCCCGAACAGATCTATCACGTTAATCTGTTGAAAGCCTGGAGGGATAGAGAGTCCCTAGTCGCAGACACTTGGTCACCAGCTCAAACTGGTTGCGTGATTCCTGAGGTTGGAATAGCAGCCACCTTGTCACAACCCCAACAACAGGAGGTTAAGGAGTTTGTGCTTCGCAACAAGGAGGTATTCTCTGAGCTGCCGGGACAAACATCTGGGGTAGAGCATGACATCATTACCCCGCCCGGTGAAAGGGTGAAGTTAAAACCCTATCGGATCCCAGAGGCCCGACGGGAGGCAATACGGGAGGAAGTACAGAAAATGCTGAACTTAGGGGTGATAGAGGAGTCCCAAAGTGATTGGTCTAGTCCCATTGTGTTGGTGCCTAAACCGGATGGGAGCTGGCGATTTTGTAACGATTTTCGTCAGTTGAACAAAGTTACAAAATTTGACACCTACCCCATGCCACGTATAGATGAGTTGATCGACCGGCTGGGAACAGCCCGATACATGACGACTCTTGACCTCACAAAGGGGTATTGGCAAATCCCCCTGGCCAAGTCGGCCAAAGAGAAAACCGCATTTGTAACCCCAGACGGGGCGTTCCAATATAAAAGAATGCCGTTCGGGTTACAGAATGCGCCGGCCACATTCCAGCGGAAAATGGACCAGATGCTGAGGCCCCATCGGAAGTATGCTGCGGCTTACCTGGATGACGTAATTGTCCATAGCACAGATTGGGCCTCACATCTGCCAAAAGTGCAAGCAGTCCTGGACTCTGTTCGGGAAGCGGGGTTTACGGCTAACCCCAAGAAGTGTACCATTGGGCAGGAGGAGGCCAAATATCTTGGGTACACCATTGGGAGGGGAGTAATAAAACCCCAACTCAACAAAGTCGAGGCCATCCAGAGTTGGCCACGTCCCAACAGCAAGAAGCAGGTACGAGCCTTTCTGGGAATCGCTGGGTATTATCGGCGATTCATTCCCCACTTTGCTTCTAAGGCTGTGCCCCTAACCAACCTGACGAAGGGGAAAGGGTCGGTCATGATTAAATGGACCCCCGAGGCTGAGGCAGCATTCCAATTCTTGAAACAAGCCTTATGTAGCCAGCCAGTGTTGTACTCACCCGACTTCTCTAAAGGCTTTGTCGTACAAAGTGATGCGTCAGATGTGGGGTTAGGAGCAGTATTGTCCCAGGTCTGGAACGGGGAAGAGCACCCAGTCATTTACCTCAGCAGGAAGTTGAAGTCCCATGAGGTAAATTACGCCACCGTTGAAAAGGAGTGTTTAGCGGTGAAGTGGGCTCTAGATTCCCTTCGGTACTACCTGCTAGGTAGGCACTTTGACTTGGTTACGGATCACGCTCCGTTAAAGTGGATGGCTCAAAACAAGGAAACAAATAGAGTGAATAGGTGGTTCCTGGCCCTCCAGGAATTCAACTTCACAGTAAAGCATCGCCCTGGCGTTCAAATGGGGAATGTGGATGCTTTGTCTCGAGTACATGAATGCCTGATTGCTGGTGTTCCAACCCCGAGGTTAAAACAAGAGGGGGGGTATGTGACAGCAGGAAGGTAAAGTCACCTGGTTGCATCCAGGGGGGTAGATATATTTCGCCCAGATTCAGGCTTTACGCCGACTTATACAACTAGGTGGAGAGTTGTATAAGCCCAGCTGGGGCTAGTGGGCTCATGGATGACTCATACCTCTAGGGAGAGTGTGGGGCGTCGTGCAGACAGGGAGTTGATGAGACCAGCTGAAGCTTGTCAGCTCATTTAGGCCTCTATAAGAACTCCCAGCTTCATTAGATGTTAGCTCATGCCTGGACCCAGACCTGTGTGGACTGTCTAGGGAGAGTGAACCCCTGTGCGGTGAGACAAAGCCTGTGTGGCCATTTGCTTGGACATTTAAAACCAGGGACTTAGGGACTAGGACAGCACTAGGCTGATCCCAGTTGTTAGTTAGGAAACCTGTATGTTTAGTCAGAGGTCAAGTTGACCAGGATTTATTTTGTTTATGTTTCTTTTTTCTTTGCTGTGTTTTGTCACTGTAAATAGAAAATAAACCGCACCTTTTTGATTTTGAAAACCACAACCTCCGTTTGCTGGGCCTGTTTTTGTGTGGGGAGCCCATCTCGGGGGTCACACACACCCGCTGCCGAGCCAACCCCCTCACAGTATATATATGTATATATATATATATATATATGTGTGTATATATATATATATATATAATACATACTGTACATGCACACCCATACACTGTGAAGTGTGTATGATTTATCAGATGCCATACTATAAACTAAGTCTATTGCAGCTTAATGCCAGATGAACTAATTTATTTCTAATATGTGGCTTATTACAACTACAACTCCGGGGCTGATCATACTTTTACATACACATAGGAAGGACAAAGTGACTAGAATGCATATGTCAGTAATTGCAGCAGGTAAGAGCTGCAAAAGAGTATTGTAGTATATATAGTATAACTGACTATAAGGTATGTTTTTCACAGCAAAAGTGGAACGTGAGTTTAATTTATGTAATTCCCCCAATCCCTAGTTCATCCAGTTAATAGGGATTTCTTGAGTGCTTAGGTCTTGCGCTTAACTAACTGCTTTTCACCTATTTGTACTAAGCAGCTTTCAAATTTACTAGTGCAAGTAGCGCCTATACTCAAGAAAAGCCAAACATATTGTAGATAAAAGATGATATTATGCAGTCCTGTAGAAATCATCATGATGAACTGATAAGTGTTTATGTCTGTTGTGACAGCAGGAAGGTAAAGTCACCTGGTTGCATCCAGGGGGGTAGATATATTTCGCCCAGATTCAGGCTTTACGCCGACTTATACAACTAGGTGGAGAGTTGTATAAGGCTAGTGGGCTCATGGATGACTCATACCTCTAGGGAGAGGGCTGGGCGTCGTGCAGACAGGGAGTTGATGAGACCAGCTGAAGCTTGTCAGCTCGTTTGGGCCTCTATAAGAACTCCCAGCTTCATTAGATGTTAGCTCATGCCTGGAACCAGACCTGTGTGGACTGTCTAGGGAGAGTGAACCCCTGTGCGGTGAGACAAAGCCTGTGTGGCTATTTGCTTGGACATTTAAAACCAGGGACTTAGGGACTAGGACAGCACTAGGCTGATCCCAGTTGTTAGTTAGGAAACCTGTATGTTTAGTCAGAGGTCAACTTGACCAGGATTTATTTTGTTTATGTTTCTTTTGCTTTGCTGTGTTTTGTCACTGTAAATAGAAAATAAACCGCACCTTTTTTTGATTTTGAAAACCACAACCTCCGTTTGCTGGGCCTGTTTTGTGTGGGGAGCCCATCCCGGGGGTCACACACACCCGCTGCCGAGCTAACCCCCTCACACTGTATAGATCAGGTATGTTGAACTCAAATGATAAAGAATGTCAAAGTAAGCAGAATATATCTGTAAAGCCATGTACACACGATCGGTTTTACTGATGAAAACAGTCCGATGGACTTTTTTCATCGGACAAACCGATCGTGTGTGGGCCCCATCGGTCTATTTTCCATCAGTATAAAAAAATAGAACATGTTTTAAATTTTACCAATGGACAAAAAAACCGATAGCAAATTCCGATCGTCTGTGGGGAACTCCATCGGAGAAAAAACCCACGCATGCTCAGAATCAAGTCGACGCATGCTCAGAAGCATTGAACTTAATTTTTCTCGGCTCTTCGGAGTGTTTTACGTCACGGCGTTTGGGACGGTCGGATTTTTGACTGATGGTGTGTAGGCAAGACTGATGGAAGTCAGCTTCATCGGATTACCGATGGAAATATCCATCGGTTTAAAATCCATAGGAAATCCGATTGTGTGTACAGGGCTTTAGGGTTATTGACACGCTAATTTAATATTACATTTGTAATTAAATTTTTTTTTTTTTAATAAATGCATGTTTATTAAGGTTACCTCAGCTTTGCATGTAATGTTGAGATTCAAATTTGGTTCAATTCTTTCTGAACTCCAAATCAATTGAATTTTTCAAAATCAAATTTTACATTTTGAATTGCTTTGAAGTCAATAGGTGACCATTTTTTGTTAGTCACTTTTGACCCTTAGAAGGCCTGCTAGACAAATAAAATGAGAAACTCTCATCAAATGCTAATGATAAAAAGTGAAATTCCGCTCACAAATGGTCTTTTGTTCCTTTTGGGTGTAGTTGGTTGTTACTTGTGTTGTACACAATAAGTGTAAAAAAAGGTTTGAAAATAGCACCAAGAATAAAAGCTAAACTGTAGGTTTTTATTGTGATATTTTGGTATCTGCCTGCTGTTACCTTTGTTAGTAATAAAACTCTGAGCTGACCCCTTCTAAAAACAAACTTTCATTAATTTTGTTGTATCCAATTGCCTCTAACTTTACCTTTCTCGGATCAGCAGGTGGTGGTTGATAGTGATATTCATCAAATGTCAGACCACAGTGTAATTCACTAATAGCTTACCCTGGTCAAAGGCATTACCATGGAGGTCTTCTTAAAGGCATAATTATTCAAATATGCATTTACCTTAGGCCCAAAGGTCGGCAAACTTTAAAGAATAACTAAACTTAATAATAAAAATGTGATGTATTGCAGGATTCCGTTCTTAGATGGTTCAGGTGGCTGCATTTGTTTTTTTATTTTTTAGAGTTTATTTTCCTTTATCCTGCCAGTAATACAACTGTCCCTGGGGTGGCAGTGCTTGCTCACTGTACCATATCCATGGTGGAGCAGTGTTGCCACCCCATCGCAGGAATTTTCTTAGGACTACAGAGCACTCGCTCTTATTTTCTCTATGATTAGAGGGGTGGGGTTGATTTTTAATCCTAAAAAACTTCCTGATAACATTGCTGAAGATGCAGAGTGTACAGAACAAAGTACAACACTAGATTTCTGGCAGGATCAGAAGATTTTCTTTGCATTTATCGAAAAGCTATAACGGAATGCTTTTAATTATATATTTAAAAGACAAAAGGGAGCAAATAAAAACTATGTTTCATTATACAAAAACTTTAAACAAGCTTATATTTCTGCTCATTAGCTACAGTAGGCGCTTGAAATTTTTAATAGCGGGACAGTAGCAGAGAAATTGGTCATCACAGTGATATACAATAGCATCACTTTCTCTAGAGTTGGGTCTCTAAAAGTGAAGGATTAAACATGCTATGGACTGAAATGTTAGAGATATCTTTGGCAGCCATCTTTGAACACACCATTAGACCCTTCATACCATATTTCATTAGATTTTGTATTTTCTTGACAATAATTTGGTAAACTTGATCCAATTACCTAGCTATAATAATATAATCTGATAATTAAGTCCAGAGGTGTAACTAGAAACTTCTGGGCCCCGGTGCAAGAAATCACAAAGGGCATGATTTTGATACTTTTTATTTTTGAGGGGGGGTGACAACGGCAGTAGTTGAGGGGAGGGTGGCAGCAGTGGTACTTGAGGGGGGTGGCAATGGTGATGTTGAGGGGGGGGGTGGCAGCGGTGATACTTGAGGGGGAGGGGTAGCAGCAGAGGTACTTGAGGGGGTTGCAATGGTGATGTTTAGGGGGTGGCAGCGGTGGTACTTGGGAGGTGGCAGCGATGGTACTTGGGGGGTGGCAGCGGTGGTACTTGGGGGGTGGCAGCGGTGGTACTTGAGGGGGGGTGGCAGCGGTGGTAATTGAGGGGGGGCGGCAGCAGTGGTACTTGAGGGGGGTGGCAGCAGTGGTACTTGAGGGGGGGTGGCAGCGGGGGTACTTGAGGGGGGTGGCTGCGGTGGCAGTGGTGGTGCCATCCTCTCCCACCACCACCTGTGCCTCTTACTGATCCCATCCCCCCATCACCAGTGGTGGTGCCATCCTCTCCCACCACAGGTGGTGGTGGAAGAGGATGGCACCACCACTGCCACCCTCCTCAAGTACCACTGCTGCCACCCCCCCTCAAGTACCACCACTACCACCCTTCCTCAAGTACCACTGCTACCACCCCCTGGGGACGGGTTATCAGAACTGGGTGCCCGGTGTCCCTGAGGACGGGAGATCTGAATTGGGTGCCCGTTGTCACTGGGGACACGAGTTCAGAAGTAGGTGCCCGGTGTCACTGGGATGTGGGATCTGAATTGGGTGCCCGGTGTCACTGGGGACACAAGATCAGAATTGGGTGCCCCCTCTTTAGATGAACAGCCCTATGTTCCATGATTATAAAGGCAACCCTAGAGACACCTTCCTCTGAGCCCCCCACACTGCCCGGCCTCCAGTCACACAATGGGGGGGTTATGATCCAGCCTTGATGGAATAGAGCTACAAGTCCCAGCATGCCTGTCTGTCAGAGTGTGCCATGGCAGACTGGGTATTGCAGTGAATCTGATTGTCTGGGCGCTCTTACCTTCAGATAACTCGAGCTCCAGCTCGGCCAGGCTATCCCGGATCTGACTCCACCGGCAGTGTCTCCAGAATGGCACATCCCCCTCGCTCTGCCATCCCGGTGCTTCTTGTGTCATACGACTCAGCAGCAGCCGGCATCCCGCATACCCCCCGCACAGGGGCCTCCTTCGCTGGACAGCCAGGGCCTCTCCTCTTCCGGCACACGGAGCACAGTCTATGGCTCGGTGCTTCTTGTGTCATACAACTCAGCAGCAGCCGGCAGCCCGCATACCCCCCGCACAGGGGCCTCCTTCGCCGGCCAGCCAGGGCCTCTCTTTTCCCGGCACACGGAGCAGTCTGTGCCTCGGTCTGCGGCGGGCGGGCTTCTCACACGGACGGATGGCGGCCCCCCGGACTTGGCGAAACTACAGGGCCCAGTCGCAACTGCGACTGTCGCGACCCTGATAATTCCGCCACTGATTAAGGCTAAGCTTCGGGTTCAACCCCCCAGTCCTTAATTGTTCCAGTCTCCTCTGGAGGACATGCCATTCTCTATGTTATGCTTACTTTTTTGAGAGGTCTGTAGGCCTATCATGTGATATGCTGGGTCCTCTTTGCCTCTTCTATGGGGTTGTCCTCCACTGATGCAGAGAGCAGTGCTAACATCATAACGTCAATGCCACTCTATGATTCAGTACCATATGAGGCCTCCTCAGTGATCAGGGGCCATAATGCCCTACATTCATAATATGTCCACAGTCTTCAAGATTGAAAGCCTGAGGATATCTTGTGATGAAATTAAGTACTGAGTGGACAGCTTTGAATTGAAAGTGAGTGTTTCAGTCTGATCTGATTTTTTTGTTTTTTGCACTGGTGACCAATTTTTGTAAAATAAAAATTGCCTGGAGATCAAACTTTAATAAAAAAAATATATACAGTGGGTACGGAAGGTATTCAGACCCCCTTAAATTTTCCACTCTTTGTTATGTTGCAGCCATTTGCTAAAATCATTTAAGTTCATGTTTTTTCCTCATTAATGTACACACAACACCCCATATTGACAGAAAAACACAGAATTGTTGACATTTTTGCAGATTTATTAAAAAAGAAAACCTGAAATATCACATGGTCCTAAGTATTCAGACCCTTTGCTGTGACACTCATATATTTAACTCAGGTGCTGTCCATTTCTTCTGATCATCCTTGAGATGGTTCTACACCTTCATTTGAGTCCAGCTGTGTTTGATTATACTAATTGGACTTGATTAGGAAAGCCACACACCTGTCTATATAAGACCTTACAGCTCACAGTGCATGTCAGAGCAAATGAGAATCATGAGGTCAAAGGAACTGCCTGAAGAGCTCAGAGACAGAATTGTGGCAAGGCACAGATTTGGCCAAGTTTTTTTTGCTGCAATTAAGGTTCCTAAGAGCACAGTGTCCTCCATAATCCTTAAATGGAAGACGTTTGGGACGACCAGAACCCTTCCTAGAGCTGTCAATCCGGCAAAACTGAGCTATCGGGGGAGAAGAGCCTTGGTGAGAGAGGTAAAGAAGAACCCAAAGATCACTGTGGCTGTGCTCCAGAGATGCAGTCGGGAGATGGGAGAAAGTTGTAGAAGTCAACCATCACTGCAACCCTCCACCAGTCGGGGCTTTATGGCAGAGTGGCCCGACGGAAGCCTCTCCTCAGTGCAAGACACATGAAAGCCCGCATAAAGTTTGCTAAAAAACATCTGAAGGACTCCAAGATGGTGAGAAATAAGATTCTCTGGTCTGATAAGACCAAGATGGAACTTTTTGGCCTTAATTCTAAGCGGTGTGTGTGGAGAAAACCAGGCACTGCTCATCACCTGTCCAATACAGTCCCAACAGTGAAGCATGGTGGTGGCAGCATCATGCTGTGGGGGTGTTTTTTAGCTGCAGGGACAGGACGACTGGTTGCAATTGAGGGAAAGATGAATGCGGCCAAGTACAGGGATATCCTGGACGAAAACCTTCTCCAGAGTGCTCAGGACCTCAGACTGGGCCGAAGGTTTACCTTCCAACAAGACAATGACCCTAAGCACACAGCTAAAATAATGGAGTGGCTTCACAACAACTCTGACTGTTCTAGAATGGCCCAGCCAGAGCCCTGACTTAAACCCAATTGAGCATCTCTGGAGAGACCTAAAAATGGCTGTCCACCAACGTTTACTATCCAACCTGACAGAACTGGAGAGGATCTGCAACGAGGAATGGCAGAGGAACCCCAAATCCAGGTGTGAAAAACTTGTTGCATCTTTCCCAAAAAGACTCATCGCTGTATTAAATCAAAAGGGTGCAAATACTAAATACTGAGCAAAGGGTCTGAATACTTAGGACCATGTGATATTTCAGTTTTTCTTTTTTAATAAATCTGCAAAAATGTCAACAATTCTGTTTTTCTGTCAATGTGAGGTGCTGTGTGTACATTAATGAGGAAAAAATGAATTTAAATGATTTTAGCAAATGGCTACAATATAACAGAGTGAAAAATTTAAGGGGGTCTGAATACTTTCCATACCCACTGCAATTTTGTATATTGGTCTTTATGTCTTTTTCATCAAATAGAATACTTTACACTCTGCTGGCATGGAGAAAGCATACTTTATATAGTATTGGTTCATTTTGCAGAGAGCTATCCTTTGTGAAAACATACTGTACATAATATTGCTTCACTACATAAGTTGTAGCTGTGTATTTGCAGCCATTTCTTCTGTAGATCTTTCTGGAAACAGAAGAAAATTATTTCTCTTCGGTTCTGGCAGCAGAGGGCAGGGATCTGAAGACTTCACACAACCGACAGCTCTGAGCCCTGATTGGGGGGAGGGGGACACACCCCCTTCACACAGTTTAGAGCAAGCACGGGTGTGGACAACAGTCACAGTGCTGCAGCTCTCTCCATTACTATTTGAAATCTTGCTGTTGGGAAAAGCTGGCAAAACTGAGTCATGCTTATAATAGAGGAACCAGGCAGCAGAGAGAAATGACAGAGAGACAAGTACACAGTATAGAAGGATGTGCTATTTTCATATTTCATGCCTGAAGTTTACAACCGCATTAACATTTAATTAAAATCAACACTAATGAATCGTATGTATGTTATTGTATCCACACATTTTCTGTGACATAAAAAAATTGGATTCTCTATGTAGGACAAATGTAAAGGTATCATTTATTGTTTATTATAGTGCAGTATGCGAGCACTACATAATATTGAAAATCACTCAGAAACTCAGTTTATTAAGAAGAATTAGCTCACTTGTCATCATTTGAAACAGGCCATTAAGCTGCAAATCAATAGGTGCCTTAATTGCGGCCTTGGAAAATGATTTCTACTGGGCCCCTCAACGTACATTTGTTTTAGTACTTGCAGATATCTGTGAGCTTACTGATATACATTTGTGTGTAGCTAGCAAAATGGCAAATGTTCACTGTTAAGTTGCATTCATATTAATTGTGTGTACAGTGATTTTATTACTAAAAGATTCTGATATTTACAATAAAAGATCTGAGTTTTTTTCTTTTTCTGTTAAAATATAACTGGGTAGTGCAAATTTCCATTTACCTTCTTTGCTTCTTTAAACATTTGCTTCTTCCAACTCGCTAGCAGGTCTTTCTTTCTATTTTCATCAAGCAAGTGACCCTGGATAATACATTGCTACGTAGCAGTTTGAGATTAACTTTGAAGAAGCTGGAAGAATAGGGACTTGCTATGCTGTTCTCTAATACTTCCTAAGAGGCCTTCTTTATGCATTAGCTTGGCTGTCTGTTCTATGTCAATCTTTTATGTTAGTGAAAATAGATGGACTATGAGTACTATGATCAAGCAGTGATAACAAAATGAGTCACATTTTGGAACATTATGTTGTCTCTAATAAGAATAAGCCCTTTTTATCTCTGTGATACTGCTGACCTTTAAATAAAACCTGTACTCCATCCCATATATGTATGGGATGGGCTTAATGTTGGGCAACTGAAGAACTGTAAAAGTATGTTGAACAAATGCTTAAAGGGGTTGTAAATGTTCGTTTTTTATTTTCTAAATAGGTTCCTTTAAGCTAGTGCATTGTTGGTTCACTTACCTTTTCCTTAGATTTCCCTTCTAAATATTTTTTTTCTTTTTTTCTTTGTTTTCTTTGTCTGAATTTCTCACTTCCTGTTCCTCCTCAGTAAGCTGTTCAGTAAGCTGTTCTGGCTGACTCCACACCACTCGGATGATGGTGTGAAGTTTACTGAGGAGAAACAGGAAGTGAGAAATTCAGACAAAGAAAAAAAACATTTAGAAGATAAATCAAAGGAAAAGGTAAGTGAACCAACAATGCACTAGCTTAAAGGAACCTATTTAGAAAATAAAAAAAACTAACCTTTACAACCCCTTTAATACTATTTTATCATTATGTTTTGCTAATTAAGTACCAGCTGGGATTAGCACATGCAGACATATAGTAAAGCCAATATTCACTGCTAGCCATTACAGAGCAGGTCAGGATAATGACAGTTTTTATAAAGCTTCAGAGTATGTCACTATAGTGGCAATTTGCAGTGCAAGCCTTCAAGGAACAACTCAGAATACATCAGCTAATGTCAATTCCTGGAACCAATTATTGTAATTAATGGAACTGTTCAACTCTGTGCCAATTTTTACCAGTGTTTAAGGACAAGCTAGGAAAATTGCCCATCACACAATTTTCCATCCAGCATTAGTAAGATATTACCATGAATGGTAATCCCTGTATTGTATTTGTGTTAGTACAGATTAGTGATGGGCAAATCTTCTTGGGTTAGATTCGCAGGCGTGTTAAGCCAAAAACATACAAATCATCATAGGGGACACAGCAGGGGTGTCATTAGTGGAGAAGAAGTCTGAGTTCTTTCTCCATCAATTCCGTTATATGATCTTGTATTAGGCTTTCATTACTTTCAATACCAAAGTGTACAGTGATTTGAAAAAGTATTACTACCCCTTGACATTTTCCCCATTTTGTCATGTTACAACCAAAAACATAAATGTATTTTATTGGGATTGTATGTGATAGACCAACACACAGTGGCACATAATTGGGAATTGGAATGAAAATAATAAATGGTTTTAATTTTTTTTACAAATATCTGAAAAGTGTGGCATGCATTTGTATTCAGCCCCTTTACTCTGATACCCCTAATTAAAATCTAGTGGAGCCAATTGTCTTCAGAAGTCACCTAATTAGTAAATAGAGTCCACCTGTGTGTAATTTAATCTCGGTATAAGTACAGCTCTGAAGCCCTCAGAGGTTTGTTAGAGAACCTTAGTGAATAAAAAGCATCATAAAAGCCAAGGAACACACCAGACAGGTTAGATATAAAGTTGTGGAGAAGTTTAAAGCAGGGTTAGGTTATAAAAAAAATATCCCAAGCTTTGGACATCTCACGGAGCACTGTTCAATCCATCATCCAAAAATAGAAAGATTTTGTCACAACTGCAAACCTACCAAGACATGGCATCTAAACTGACAGGCCAGGCAAAGAGAGCATTAATCAGAGAAGCAGCCAAGAGGCCCATGAAGGAACTGCAGAGATCCACAGCTCAGGTAGGATAATCTGTCCACGGGACAACTATTGGTTGTGCACTCCACAAACCTGGCCTTTATAGAAGAGTGGCGAGAAGAAAGCCATTGTTGAAAGAAAGCCATAAAAAGTCCAGTTTTCAGTTAGCGAGAAGCCATGTGGGGGACACAGCAAACATGTGGAAGAAGGTACCTTACTGCCTCACAGTAAACGAGAAACCATGTGGGGGACACAGCAAACATGTGGAAGAAGGTACCTTACTGCCGTCCCATTGGACAAAACATATGCCAGGCTAGGCACAGAGCAGCGGTGATGTTGGTATACCCGTGTAGGGTGCCGGACAAACACATTTTTCCATATCAGCCTATTTTATTCGATCTGTAGAACTTTTAATAAACTTGTGTGTATGCCTTTTAAACGAATGTAGATTGGCACAACAATACGGAAAATAAGCAATGGGTAATCTAGAAGAAGATATCATAGGAATACAACTTAAATCCCTCCCATGGATTAAACCCCATTTCCGACCTGAGAAAAAAAGACTTAACGATCTTTGTGTTAGCTATCCATAATACCAGGGTCAACAAAAGTTATAAAGACGGACATCCTTCACCACATGACAACAGCAGCCAGAACAATAATAGCCCGTAGATGGCGGGAAACAAAAAGTCCTACAATAACGGAATGGATATGTGAAATGAACGAAATTCAACACATGGAAAATCAGATAAGGGAAGAAGGGTTCATAAAGAAGCAAATTCCAAAAATATGGCAACGATGGGATGAATTTCGATCCTCAATGAACTTAATAAAATATCTATGAATAGGAACAAACAATCCCATGGAGTTGAAGGGGGGGGGGGGAGAGAAGGAATGTTAATAGGGTTTTTTTTTTTTTTTTTTTTTTTCTTGGTATGAATGTAAATGTGAATGAATGGGAAAAAAGAATATTGGGGAAGTCCTAAAAAAATGCCAGGGGGAAAGAAAGAAGGGAATAACAAAGGTAAATAGACCTTATACTATAAATCGTGGTCCACTGTCCGCTATACAGGATAATAAGTATTGGCATAATGTATTTGTATTGTATAACTTGTATAAACAGTTTATAAAACTAATAGAAAGAGATTGAAAACGAAACAACGAATGTTGCTCAATGAGTCTATCTTCCTTTTCCATGTGATTTGCGGAATGGTTGGACTCTGGAGTTCCTTTTGAAGGGTAATCACTGTGCGGGATATCTCTCTGGAATCCAATCAAGTTGGCTGGACAGCTAAAGTGGTTATACCTGTAGTGAGGGGTGAATGCTCACTGAAGTGCTTATAGACCTTGGGAGATCTTAGTATCTGGTAAGCAGATATATTTACCATACTTATCCTGTGGGGAGCACCGGGTGTCTGCACCATTCGAAATTGGATTGACACTTCTTTTAAGTTCACTATATGGACACTTATGCCTTGTACACACGATCGGAATTTCCGTTGGGATAAACTCCGATTGATTTTTCTGAAGGAATTCCATTCAAGCTGTCTTGCATACACACTGTCACACCAAATTCCGACCGTCCAAAACGCAGTGACGTACAACACTACGACGAGCCAAGAAAAATAAAGTTTAATGCTTCCGAGCTTGCGTCGACTTGATTCTGAGCATGCGTGGTTTTTTCTCCGTCAGAGTTCCACACAGGCGAACGGAATTTCCGACAGGATTTTTTTTCCATCTTTATAAATTCCGACGGAAAAAAGTCCGATGGGGACCACACACGGTCGGAATATCCGATGAAAAAATTCCAATCCGACTTTTTCCATCGGAAATTCCGATCGTGTGTGTACAAGGCATTAGTTGTAATTTTGGACTTATTTTTCCCTTTTCTCACTCCATTTTAATAGATGGACTTTTGTGCTACACTATATATACTGATCGTGGAGTAACAGCACAACACTTAGATTTTTATGTGGAAGAAGGTGCTCTGGTCAGCAAAACGCTATGTGTGGCAGAAAACTAACCCTGCATATATATCACCCTGAATACACCATCCCCACCGTGAAACATGGTGGTGGCAGCATCATGTTGTTGGGGATGCTTTTCTTCAGCAGGGACAGGGAAGCTGGTCAGAGTTGATGGGAAGATGGATGGAGCCAAATACAGGGAAATCATAGAAGAAACCCTGTTAGGCTGGATTCACACCTATGAATTTTTAGTGCTTTTTGCATTTTGCATATTTGCACTACAGTCCATTTACCATGGGTTCCTATGGAACACGTTCTTTAGTGCAAATCTGCAAAATGCAAAAAGCACTAAAAATGCATAGGTGTGAATCTAGCCTTAGAGCCTGCAAAAGACTTGAGACTGGGGCTGAGGTTCACCTTCCAGCAGGACAACGATCCTAAACATACAGCCAGAGCTACAATGAAATGGTTTAGATCAAAGAAAAATTCATGTGTTAGAATGGCCCAGTCAAAGTCCAGACCTAAATCCAATTGAGAATCTGTGGCAAGACTTGAAAATTGCTGTTCAGACAATCTCCATCCAATCGGTCAGAGCTTGAGCTATTTTGCAAAGAAGAATGGGCTAAAGTTTCATTCTCCAGACGTGCAAAGCTGGTAGAGACATCCCCCGTAAAAAAAAAAAAAAAAGGGGGAGAAGAAAAACTAAAGTTCAGCCATGGGGATCCAGGGAAAAAAAAACCCCGGAAAGCTTATCAAACGGGGCGCAGACAGGTAAATAATCCAGTAGTTTAGGCAGTTCTTTTCATCTTAACTCACGGCCCTTCTGGCCCGATCCCATTCCCTATAGTCTCTGTAGATTGTTCTTGACCACACCTTCGCTGTATTGAAGCACCCGATTTTCTTTTTTGGGGCCCCCCTTTCCGTTGCCTTCTATCTATTGGATGCAACCAATCTGAGACCTCACATCCCTCAACTCCCAGGAAATTGAATAACTCTGGTAGGTCAGATGGTTGACAGAGTAAAAACGATAGAGGTCCCTTCTTTACAAATAATGATATTGGGTATCCCCAAGTATATGACCCCCCCCGCTGATTTGATCTTCTCTAGGATCAGTCTCAGCATCGCCCTCCGTTGTAAGGTTGCACGGGAAAGATCGGGTAAAATTGTATTGACATTCCTTCATATCTTATTGTCCCGATTTCCCATGCTTTACGACTGACCAGTTCTTTATGAGTGTAATGATGAAATCGTCCAATAACGTCTCTGGGTCTTTCTGGGTTTAGGGACCGGGGCCCTAGAGCTCTATGTAATCTATCAAATTTTATTTCTCTTGGTGTGGTCACTACTCCCATTTGTTTACATATTGATACAACCAATGAATTTAAAGATGTTTCCTCTATTTCTTCTGGCATCCCCCTAAACCTCAAATTGAGCCTCCGACTCCGGTCTTCAATTTCCTCGAATTTTAGTTGTACAAAATAATCCTGTCCCTCTTGTATAGACCTCTTTTCCATTCCTTCTAATCGTATAATCCGATCCTCCAATTTTGTTATACGATTTCCTTCTAGAGAGATCTTTTCTGTCAAAGTTTGTACCTCTGTTCTAATGGCCTGCATTTCCTTTTGATGAGTCTCCTCTAAACGAGACACCAATGTTTCCATTTCTTCTCTCGTTGGGAGCATTTGTAATATGGCCATTTCATCTCGGGTTGGTAGGGCTTGCAAAATGGACATTAAATCTAGTTCTCCTGTCTTTTTATCCATTTCTATTCTCTGAATATCCTCTGATCTAAATTCTTCACTTCTTTCTGGGGTTTGTGAGAGACTCATTCGGGGTGCGGCTCTAGGTATTTCTGTATATTCCACTCCTCGTGTCTCTACTATTGAAGCTCTGGCTACAGCTGCGCGCGTTCTTGGGAAAAAGTCCTTAATCTCCTGTTGTATAGGTTGAGGCTTTATAAGGTACTTTTGGGTCTGTTTTACTTCCTGCTTCTCCTCCCCTTTACTCCCTAAGCTTTTTATGCTTTTTATACTCTTTATGTTGCTCATCCCGTGTTCATCTCATATAATATCTCATATACAGAGTTGACAGTACTGAAAAACTAAATCCAGCTACCTTAATCAGTACCTTCAATATAGTCCAATATATGAGAACATATATAATATACTTTGTATATCAAATGGCATATATGGTATATCAAAAATGGCAAGCTGTCCGGAGTAAAATGTTCTCAATTCACAGTTCTCTTCTTATATTACTATATTACTTATTCCAAAAAAAATGACTTATTCCTTGTAGAACTTTTCCTGTTTTTCCTGCAAGGGATATACCAACCCACATACTCTGCATATGAGATCGCAAGCTGGGAATAATTAAGGACAATTACAGAGCTGATTAAGTGATATTCAGTGATATTCATGGTAATTCTCAGACACCTTTAGAAACCTTTAGACCGATTTACTACTCCAATATTCCACTGCACACTGTCCATAGAAAGATATTCCCAGTAGTCCGTTTATACTATTCCGGTAAATTTCATTTAAGAGTGATTTTTTAAAAAAAAGGAGGAATACTAAATTCCAGCGTACCTTATAGAGGGTTTCTCACCCAAGACTCGCAAACCCACACATGCCAGATCCCAGAAGAAATTAATTGAACCAGTATCTCAGTATCTCAGCACAGCGCAGCTAGAGCTTGTCTCACCCCCTTCCTTCCAGATGAACAGCGTCTCTTCTCTGCAACACTGGCAATAACACGGATTGGAGGCAGGCTGAAGCCACACTCACGCACAGCTTCCTTTTCAACGTACAGAGACCGGGCAGAGACCGACTATAGAGCCCTAGGCACCGACAACTCCCGCACAGTCAATTCACAGCTCACCTGCGTTCGTCTTCCTCTGCAGATAAGTTCACTGTTGATACCGCTACCGCTGCTATTCATTCGTTGTATAACATTGTATAGCGGTATTTGTAGAGTTCCATGGAGATGCCGGTGCCCAGATATTAGCACGGTGGGATCACTCTAATCAACATCAGGGCTCATTCCATACCGAACGGTCTAAAGACCTAAATACTGCAGGGTCTTGTTTTTCTCACAGGGCTTTGGAGGGTTCTGCTCAGCTCAACTCCTCACAACCTCCCTACTCCACCATTGCTAGACCACACCCCCTTGCTCCCTTTTATTGTTTTTATACAATATTCAATTTATTAAAAAATGTGCATAGCACTTACATTTAAAAGGAGCTCCAGTGCACCAACTGCATACAGCATATATCATGTAAAACCACTATGCTGCAGCTGCTTCGTGCCTCTCCGTGAAAGATGAAAAAGCATCTTGCCAAACCAATCTGCCCCTCCCCTACGCGTTCTATCATAGGGTCTCGTGACTCATCAGGGGGATTCCTAAACGAGGCATACAAGTGGAGCTTCCCCTTTTGGGTGGAGCTTTGCTTTAAGTCCTGTGAGTTGTGTCAAAAATGAGTGGGTAAAGTGTAATTATCTTAGAGTATTGTACACAGCCATCTCCTAGATCACAGGTTAAGGTTTAAAAAAAAAAAAAAAACTGTGGCACTAAAGTGGGAAAGAAAAACGAAACACAACCCCAATTCCAAAAAAAGTCAGGACATAATATCTGTAAAATCTACATAATAACAGAATGCAATGATTTAAAAATCTCATAAACCCATATTTTATTCACAATAGAAAACATATCAAATATTTAAACATTTAAAATTCCAAATTTTAAGAATAAAAATACGATCATTTTGAAATTGATTGCAGCAACACATCTCAAAGTGGGGACAGGACAATAAAAAAGATGAGAAAGTCAGTGGTACTAACAAGAGCAAGCTTAAAGAACATTTTTCAGCTAATTTGGTTTATTGGCAACAGGTCAGTAACATGATGGGATATAGAAAGGGCATCTTAGAGAGCCTGAGTGTCTCAGAAGTAAAGATGGGCAGAGGCTCACCAACCTGTCAAAAGCTGCATCTAAAAATGTAACAATTTCAGAATATTGTTCCTCAACATAAAATTGCAAAGACTTTAAATATATCATCATCTGCAGTACATAAAATCTTCAAATAATTCTGAGCATCTGGTTAAATCTCTGTGCGCCAGGGACATGGATGAAACACAATATTGGATGCCTGTGATCATAGGACCCTCAGACAGCACTTTATTAAAAACAGGCATTATTCTGTGATGCACATCACTGCATGGCCTCAAGAATACTTCCAAAAATCATTGTCTGTGAACACAGTTCGTCATGCTATCCAAAATTGCAAGGTAAATCTCTATCATGCAAAAATTAACATGCTCCAGAAACACCACAGTCTTCTCTGGGCCAAAGCTCATTTAAAATGTTATGTTGCAAAGTGGAAAAGTGTTCTGTGGTCAAACAAATCAAAATTTTACATTTTTTGGGCAACCATGGGTGCCATGTCCTCTGGAATAAGGAGAAAAATCTTCTGACTTGTTATCAGCACCCAGTTCAAAAGCCTTCATCTCTGATTGTATGGGTGCATTAATGCATATGGAATGGGCAGCTTGATCATCTAAAAAAGCACCATCAATGCTGAAAAATATATTCAGGTTTTAGTGTAGCATATGCTTCCATACAAATGATGCCTTTTACAGGGAATACTTGCATGTTTCAGCAAGACCATGCTAAACCACACATTACATCTATGACAACCGCATGGCTTCATAGTAGTAGAGTCTGGGTGCTTAACCAGACCTTTTACCAATTAAAAATATTTGGTGCCTCTGGAAATGAAAAATATGAGAAGACCCAGGACTGTTGAGCAGTTAGTATCCTATATCAGACAAGAATGGGACACTATTTCTTTCCCAAATCTCCAGCCACTGGTCTCCTCAGTTTCCAGACGTTTACAGAGTGTTAAAAGAAGAGGTGATGTTAAACAGTGGTAAACATTGCCCTGTGTCCAACTTTTTTGAGAAATGTTGCTGCCATCAATTTTAAAATGACCTTATTTTGTTCTTAAAATTGTATATTTTATCAGCTAAAACATTTGATATGTTTTATTGTAACTTTTGTGAATACAATATGGGTTATGAGATTTGCAAATCATTGCATTCTATTTTTATGTAGATTTTAGTCCCAACTTTTTGGAATTGAATTTGGAATTCAGCATAAATACTATGATACACATATGATGTGATAAAATAATGTGACAGATAGTCTTGTGGTTTAATATAGATCAATACAAGCTGCAGTCCATGTCAGAGTGAAGAAACCAGTGCCATTGAGGGGGAGAATTACAACACGCCATCTGACTCTGTCCCTGCCAGCAGAATGTCACAGGTTACAGGAATGGGATATGGGGATGGCACTTCTCCTTCATTGGCCTGCCCTATTGGACTTCTTTCCAATAAATGCCCAAAACAACAAAAGAAATGCAATCAATTATGTAAAAGCAAACATTGATATACTCTATAGGGGTATTTCTGAAAAAAATAAATAAAACTGAGAAAATATGTACATGCATATTGCAAACAAGACGGAATAATTAAAAAAATGGTTAAAGAAAACATAAAGCTGCATGGTATTGCACCAATAATGGCCATCATTTCAGTGAACAATAAAATACAGAGAGCAAACATTTTTAAAACAGAAGAAATTAACCTATACAGTGCAAATAACATTTGGGGTACAAAAGTAGATTATACTGCTCAAGTCAATAAATCCATTACATCACCACAGGTATAATTACCTGTACCCTATAACTGTAGAACTTCTCAGCATAAACAGTATACCAAAATTATAGCTTTATGTGGGACCTGTGTAGAACAGTTATTTTCCTCTTTTTTCTTCTGATAACAATGATATTGCCATTGAAATTGCAATAAGGAACTTGGAAATATTAATCTCCAGGAAGTATTCCTTAAACATTGGAACCATGGGAAGCAAACAGTGTATGTAAATGATGAAAGAATATAAATTGTAGTCCAATTTTTAAAGCCTAAATTTACTTTTTACATTTTTTAATCTGCATAAGGGACAGTACTCTTGTAAATGTAAGTGTCCCTTGTATTGGTGGCTGCTGTTCTAGTTGAAATCTTCTGTTCTCTGCCCCCACACCCCTGCAAGTGGTAATCTTACAGTGCTGTGGAGGTAAATATAACTGCTGAACCTGCTATAAGAACTCGTCAACAGTGCCATCTATGCTTACTCTTTCCAATCTTCTCTTGCATTCATAGAAGCATCATTGAAAAATGCTCTTTGAACCTTTTATCCATCTGTCTGTCCACCGTTCATAGAGCGCTTTTCATTGATGAGCTTGATTATGAAGCTACCTTCAGATGATTGGACCTTGGAAAACAAAGCGGTAAAAACAGCCCAAGCATTAACCCTTCCACACCGAGCCAACCTCTTTCTAATGTCCTTAGATATATGGCTATATGGATATAGATATATGGATATTAGAGATATAGATGTTTTTTTTCTGCAATTTTTTTCTTTGATAATTTTTTCATCAATACTCTTCTATTGGGTTACTAGCCACAGTACAGATCAAGAATACCTCTGCTGGGTATAATTACTATGTATTGCAGATCACAAGTGCAGGGGAAATGGGTCAGCGGGGCTTGTCAGCTCACACTAAGCTAACCACTCACAGAGGGTATGCTGCATCCCCCCTAACAGTTCTGATTCTGATAGTCCTGACCACTGGTTTATCTGTGTTGCTACCCTCTTCAGAAGCCTCTCTAGACCATTCTGGCACACACTCCTCCTCTTGTCTTTATAGGGAGATACTTTCCAACCATTATATCAGATTTTTTGGGGAAGGATCTTTTTAGAGGCCTCAGATCAAAGGGGACGCAACCAAGCTCCCTCTGCCTTTTTTGCTATCTTTTTTGATTCAGTATGCATGTCTTGCTTTGGATCAGCCTGTGTCAACCCGACCAAAGATCACCAGACTGGGTCCTCTAAAAATGCACCAGCTGACCCAAACATTCCCTGTATACTTGCTCTCATTTAATGGCTGGCTTCATCCTGAAAAAATCTTCATCACCCCCCCTCTTTTCTCTGGTATGGACCTAGCCACGTCCTGCCTTAACCTTGACAATCTCTGTTGGGGATGTCCCTGTTTTCAAGGAACCTGAGGATTAGAGGTTAGAAGCCCTAGTTCAATGCACTGTTTTCTCCAGATGTTCCTGCTTTGCAACCTTCTGTCATGACCATGTCTTTTTGTCAGACTTTTTGCTATCTGGTCTCCATCAGATGAAGCCCTTGCCTATAGACTTACTGTGTGGATGGGGATATCCAGGATGAGCTATCTTTTGGTTACATAGGTTCCCAAGAGTTGGTCTGCGGAGCTACCCTTTAAGAAGTTCCTCATGTGAATCGAATGCCATTTGAAGAATAGCGCCTATTTGGTGACTCCTTAGACACTGAATCTTCAGCAGACATTTGCTCTTCAGCAGGGGGTCATTGCCCCAGTTCCAAAGCGGGAGTGGTTTTTAGGGAGTCTACTTCAATATTTTCACTATCCTACTGTGCTTAGCCCCATTCTGGACCTAAAGATTCTCATCAGGTACCTTTTTTGGATTCAAAAATCTTAAATGGAATCTGCCTTCATACACAACCCATCCTCCCCCCCTTCAAATCAACACTATTTGCCCTCTGCTGTGGGTATGCAACATTTCCAGTTTGTTGCCATTCCTTTTGACCTTTCCACAGCACCTCGAGCCTTCACCAATGTCTTAACTACCATGCCAGTTCTGCAGTGCTCTTAGGGTATACCTGGACAACCTCCTTCTGGACTCCTGAAGGAACATTCAGTCCAGGGCCTGATGGTAAGCTTCTTTGAGGTAGTACTGTGCACACAATTACACTCCAGACCATTTCAATTTAACATTATGGCTGCTTGGGACAGTCTGTGGATCATTCCAGTTCACCTGACCAGCACAACCAGGCTTGCCCGATCCTTTCTACGATTCCAGTGTGAAAGGCTGAGGTGGAGTCCTGGATGGCCTCTCAGCACAGGGGAGTTGCTTGTCAGTGGAAGCCCAACTCCCTAGCAACATCCTGGGTTGTCCCTGCTGGACCTCGCGACTACAAGGCCACCCAACCCAGATTTAATTGGATAATGCCATAGCAGGGGTGTAAATTAACCAGCAATGGAACACAAGAAGTCACGCAGTTTAGTGAAAAGTGAAAACATTCTAGCTTGGGTGGTACTCCACCCAAGTGGACCTTGAACGTGACAACAGAGATAATCATGGGTGCAGCATATGTACTCCCTCATCCACTGCCTTCACAGCATAAAAATAAGTGGTTTGGGAGCAGCAAAAATGTGGCTCAGCTGCACATTATTACTGACCCTTAACAGAAGTGTAAAAGAGGCCTAAATGTAAATTGCAACTCTTCCTATACAATTTGGGCTTGCTATTTCTCCTTTCTTCCTCCTCAGCCTTCCTATTTTGCTCAGTGAAGCTATCTGTCACACTAAAAGGCCAATAGTAAATGGCAAGCCCAACTTCTACCGAAAAAAGTTTAATAAATATAAAACTTTAGTTGCTTATGATCTAGCTCCAGTACTTGTGTGCTTTTCACTGTGCATAACCTATACTTTTGCATTTTTGTATCATAGTCTGGATTTCCCAAGTTTGTGACAGATTTAATTTAAAAATTATTCTTGCTGATATATTTCACATCAGTTTCAGAACAAGAGAAAATATTGCTTAATTAATACATTAATCATTTTATGGGGAATTATAGGCTCATCCGCAGAAACACAAGTTGTTCTACAATTTATCCCATGGCTTGCATTGGTTTTAGGATTTTTTATTATCCTGCTTTTATTTTTTTAGAGAATAGTATGCTACATATAACTGAATTTTCCGTGACACAAGCCCAGTTCAAAATTCAAATTAAATGATGAATTTTGGACACTGGAACATTTAATTTATATTTCTACAACCTATTCTGAAAGAAGCAGTTTCCTTTTTAAATATTTATTTTTCAAGAAGTGCACAAGAGATTTTCCCAAGAGCAAAATGGGAAAATATAAGCCTTTCAATATAAGCTGTGTGACCTAAAAGGAACCCATACAGCTATAAATATTGGAAATGTTGTAGATGTTTGTTTTTAAAGATAGATGCTCTAGGGATGTAATTCCTAACCTCCTTTTACTACTTGGTGAGTCACTGAACCACAACAAGCATGTGCATACTTAGGGTACTAACTAAGGACTATCTAATTAACGTACACAGGTTAGGGATATTTCAAGAAGTCAGTGAGGGATAAAGATCACTGCCAGAGGCATTCATCTTGAAAAATAAGTCAGCAATGACGGTTCCCTAGAAAACGTATGTTGTGCCAGTGCAGGGCAAGTAACAAGTGTTCTTTTTATCGCCTTCCCATACACAGCCATACACAACTTTTCTACAATCCCTTTCACTCTTTTCTTGGCAGAGTGGCAGAGATTACTTATTGTAGTCATTGTGTATAACTGCTTACCAGTCTTTGACATCCAAACTTGTGACCACTTCTTCAGGCAAAATGCCTTCAGTTGCAGGAGAATTGTGCGTTTTTGTGCAGGAACTGCCCATTTCAAAAGTCTCCCTACAAAATGGGAATCAAATTGGGGCTTCGACTAGGACAGTTTAAAAACCTCCATTTCTTCTTTTTGAGCCATTCCTTTGTGAATTTGTGGATCATTATCGAATTGAAAGACTAATTTCTGGTCCAACTTCAACTTTTGGACAGATGGCCTCACTTTCTCATTAAACACTCTTTGATATGATGTGGAATGCATAGTGGACACAGTTAGGTCGATGTACTAAAGTTAAATATACTGTTTATTTTCCAAAAGAAGTTGCACTTTGCAAGAATATTTTCCAAAGAGATTAGTAAATGTGATAAATCTCTGCTGACTTCCATCATCCAATAATTTGCAAGCAAAAATGCTGTTTCTTTTTATTTTCATGAACATGATTGAGTATTCTTTGCAAAGTGAAATTTCACCGCATTTACTAAGCTCTGGCGTGAACTCCCTTGCAAAGTGAACATTTGCTTTTAGGAAATTAACCCAATGACGTTGAACTGCCCAAGTGCTGAAGCAGCAAATCAACCCCACACCATAACATTTCCTCCACCATGCTTCACTATTATGAGATTCTTCTCCAGAAATAGTCTTTGGATTGTGGCAAACATGCCTACTATTACAATAACCACACAAGTCTATTTTTGATTGATTAGTCTTTAATAAATTGATACAGAAAGCCTGGTCATTTATATGTTCAATGGCAATCTGTAATCTTGTCCTAATGTTAATTTTTGATATCAATGGCTCTTAACACGACACTAGTGCAGGTTGAATTGGTGCAATCTCTTTCCGATTGTAGATGCATGCACTTTGACCCCAACTGTTGAAAGAGTTATCTAAACACCTCACTGTCATAAATGGGACAGTCACATATACAGTAGTTTGGGATCATACAGCCTGCAAGCTGGATGGCAGTGTGCATGGAGAGCAAAATCGTGCTGGCTACAGCTGATCTGGTACAGGGAAGCACAGAGATGAGGATCTGGAGAAGCATGGAATACAGGACTCACAGGGATGGCAGGAGTGAAGTGCAGCAATGGGGTGCTGCTCTTACGGGCAGGTAGGAGTATAGTAGTTGACACTTACAGCACTGGGATGCTGGGCTCATAAGGAGATTGGAGTATCTTACAGCAATTTGATGCTGAGCTTATAGGAACACGGGTAGCATATGTATGAGGAACACAGAGGTGCATAGGGATTTCAGGGAATGCAAGTTCACAGGCTGGGGTGTACAATGAGCCTAGGACAAAAAAAAAAGCCAAAGTGCAGAATCTAAGGAACTTTTTTGTCCTCTCCAGGGCTCCTAAAGGTAGAAATGGTTTGTACTGCAGATGACTCCCAGATTGTGGTCTTCTGACTCACCCGAGCAGACTGCTACTGGGAACTAATGACTCATAAGCAGGGAAGAGCCCAAGCTGGCAGGCATGCATGGAGACACATAGAAGCACTGGGAACAGTGGTGTTGAATATTAATGCACGGAGACAAATGGAAATCACAAGGAGCAGGCAGAAGTGCACAAGGACTCGGTACAGGTACAGGTATTAGGAATACACAGGAAAACACTGAAGCGGACTGCAGACACAGGAATTGATAACAAAAGGCAGGCTGAAACTCACAGGGGATCATGTAGGTGTAGGAAGGCAGAAAGCTGGCAGAGGTAAACAAGGAAAACAGAGGCACAAAGACACAGGAATACTCAAAGGACACAGCAGGTGCAAGGTTACAAATTACAGGTAGGGGACAGGTTGGAAGACACTAGGAATAATGGAAGGCACTGGGAGACACTTGCAAAGTCATTAGGAACAAGGGAGTTTCCAACTACAGGTTAACTGGAAATCTCAGGATCACAAGGAAACACTGGGGGGTCACTAGGAATCTTCACGGAAAGCCAGGCAAACTAGGAAGGACTGGGGAACTCTAGAACTCTTGTACCGCTAGGGAGCACTGGGAGACACCAGGAATCTACTCTACTAGGAAGCACTGGGGGTCTGGAGATCACACTGGGAGATGCTTGCAAAGTCAATGGGAACGAGGGAGCTTCCAAGTGCGGGTTAACTGGAAATCTCAGAATGGCAAGGAAGCACTGGGACTCACCAAGAATCTTTGTGGAAGCACTGGAGGACACCAGGAATCTAGTCTACTAGGAATCACTGGGCAACACTACGAATCTTCTTCCACTAGTAAGCACAGACATGTTTTTAGGAATTCTAAGTCACTGGGAGACACTGGGGGACTTGTATCTAGGAACACTAAATTGCTTAGGCTGGCCATACATGGATTGAAACTCAGCTGGTTCAGCATGGACCGGACAAATTTTGATCCATGTATGGGCAGGCTGGTTATACAGAAGTCAATCTACCAATGAGTATAATATCATTGGGGAAATCAAGAGATTTATTTCATTCAACCAGCAGATTGAACAAAAGAAAATGACTTGTGCATGGCCAGCCTTGGAGAATGAGCCCAGCTTAAATAGGAAGGAAGATGGCCTGGCTGGGCATGTAGCTAATTGTATCAACAGCGAGTAGATAACCACTTGAACACAAGTCTTGTGATATAACAGGTAACAACAGAATCCTGCAAGTTAAAGCTTTGGAAATACATATACCAGCATGCTTGCTGCACTTTGTGAATAGAGGTGACGGATCAGCAGCAAAGCTGTAGATCAGCGTCACCCATCATGCCATTTTGGCTTCAAATGGTCAGCTCTTTGGTTGAATTTGCATGTCCTGTCCTGGAAAAATTAGCAGTTGTTTGAGATCTACACCACTTGTAGATCATTTTTCTTACTGGGGAATGATTGATGTAAAGTCTTCACATGCACTCAAATACCTGGGATACAACCAATTTGTAAAGGTCAAAGTCAAGTTTTCTTGAACATTCAGAATTCTTAGCTTTTGAGAAACTCTGAGCAAATTTCTTTCTTAGACAAACTGAAAAATCTATTGTACATTATTAAGTTAAGAGTTTTGTCACTGCAGCTAGTACTTTTATCACAGAAAATGTTAACAAATGGAGCATCCAAACATAAGAGTGTTCTGTTTAAAACGTAATTATTCTCAGTATTTACAGTAACAGTTTAAGCTATATAACTGGATTTGACAAAGGTCTTTTTTTTTTTTTCTGTATAATTTTTTTAGTACTGGTCTGGAAGTGAAAGAGAACTTAACTTTCCCTAAAACAAAGTCTTTCTGTACTTGTAAATTGGGTATACAAAATAGTGTAGCGCTGGAAAAAAAACTGTGTATGTCTATACAGTGAATTAAATGAGTGAAAAAAGTATCAAAAACACAAGTAAACAGCACAAATAAACAAATAAAGTTCATAAATGCACGTGAAGAGCGGATAATTGAATGTGTAGTGGGTCTTCCCTCTAATTGGATGATGAAAGTTCCACAGAGAAAATATCCAATAAAACTGGTAGATATTATTCCAACAATAAGTGAAGATCCCGCCACCAAAGTGAGAAATGAAGGCTTACCAAACAGCCTGTGTCCGCCCTTCTCAGGGGGGTCAAAACAAGCTTAGCAGAGCGATGTTCACTCCATGGGAGGCAGGAAGACTGCAGTGGGAACACTCCATTCACAGTAGGCGAGTCTCCAGAGACGTGTCTGCACAGCTGATCCAATCCAGAAATGGGAAACACTCTTGATGAATCAGAGTGAATAATCCTCAGCAGATGAAACGAAATCCAAAAAGAAAAAATAACTTTCCATAGTGCAGAGTTCATCAAGGAAGTTTTAATTCGATTTAAAAAAATGTACAAGAGAAAGTACAGTTCTCCTATATGCATAAAATAATAAAAGAGAAAATCCTTGCAAGGAAGTAAATTGCTCCGAGTTTCTGTCAAAGACCATTCGCGCGTGCGCAGTAAATTGCCATCCTTTTAATATTATTGCATCCTGTATAAAACAGTGTTAATTTCTACGTCAAATTTATATTTATATTTAGTCTTAGCCTTTTGTCTAAAATGCCATTTTAGTTTTAGCCGTATTTTAGTAGTCTAAATTGTTTTAGTTTAAGTCGTATTTTAGTCAACTAAAATCTCCAGTATATTTTGGTTGACTAAAACCTCCTACATTTTAGTCGACTAAAATCTAATGGGTTTCGTTAAATTATAATGCATTATTTAAGCATTTCTCTAGAATTGCCAAAATCATTATATACTCCTGGAGTAAAAATCTAATAACATGTTATTTCTGGTATTAGGGGTTCAACATGCACTACAGACACAGATTTACCCGTTGTGATATATAACGTCTTTTATAAATAAAACCAAGTTTTATAAACAAACAAAAATATTACTTTTTGACAAACGGATAAGCAACTTTAAAATATAAAAAAAGCCAAAAAACTGTAAACTCTATTGGCTGCAATGCCATTGCAAATATTACCTGAGTAGATTACCAATATTAAGAAAAAAAATAAGATTAATAAATAAGAATAATATTTATTTTAGCCGCTTATTAGATGCCCCCTACGTATTCTTATGAGGTAAAACAGCGTTAATTTTGACTTCAAATTTCAATCATAGTCTTTTGTATATAATACCATTTTCATTTTAGTCGTATTTTAGTCATCTGAATCGTCTTAGTTTTAGTCGTATTGTAGTATAGTGTTATTTTAGTAGACAAAATCATTACTGGTTCCAATTTTATATACACGTCTTAGATATTCCATGCTTCCATCAAATTTTAGTTTAAAATATTTATTTTTAGTTTAAAATTAGATAAGGAAGCCACCATAACAATGTCATGCATTTAACATTTTCATTGTTAAATTCTCATTTAACAATGAAAAGTAATTGAGACTGAAACACCAGTGCATGAAGAAGTGTAAGGTACAGATACTAAATCTATACATTAAGTTATCCATAGAAAAAAAAATGCAATCAGAGAGTAATAGGGACACTCAGAATTCTGTCAGATAATGTCTGACCTTCTACAAGTCACGTTCTTGCTAATTGGCATGATTTTTTTTTATTCTAATGTTATCCTTCTGATATTGTAACCGGAAAATAGTTAAACATATTTTGACCTTATAGGCATTCAAATGAGTAAGAACTAAAGCTATAATTTTGTGTTATAATTATTTGATAAATGTATTCATAATATGAATGCACTATTATAAAACAAATCTATTAGAAATGTTTAAAGGTTAAAGTCCTGAACAAGAGCAAGCACTTCAATATGCCCCCTATTAGCCAGAAATCTCTCCTCTGTGTGTGCCTTCAAAGTAGTTTTACTTTGTTACCAGGACCTTGCTTTCCCTTTCTTCTGGGATAAGCCTCAACTACCTACTAGAACCCTGGTTAATAAAAGTGTATTATAGCCCACTAAGGCTCTTTCGACAGAGGGTGGCAGTTGGCAGGGCCTAAACCACGCAGATGTTAGCATGTGCATCACTACAGTGTTCAGTAATGCATGTTACATGCATTGTTTGATTTGATGTGCCATTCATTTTGAATGGTACCCCAACTCTCAAAAGCGACACACGTCTGTTGCAGTGGGCCGCAACGCACTCTAAAGAGTTGCGTTACCAATTTTATGACATGTCGGACTTTCAAGACCTTTTGGTATATTAGAAGCTTATTATTTTTAAGTGGCCAGCTTTAATGCAATGCATGTTAAAAACCGCAAAAAGTCAGAAGGTAAAACTAGTTCGTGAGAATCACATACAGAAAGTTTTCTGCCTAGAAAAAGTAATGACAGCCAACAACAATGGCCCTTTAATAGTGTCAAATGACAGACACAAATACACGTAAGAGAAAAACATATAGATTAACACTTTTCACACAGTTTTAAAAAATGTATTCCATGATTATAAACAAAAAAATGTCCAAGTCAAAGAATGACACAGTTATGCCCTGTACACATGATCCGTTTTACCGATGAAAACAGTCCGATGGACTTTTTTCATTGGACAAACCGATCGTTTATGGGCCCCATCAGTCTTTTTTCCATTGGTGAGAAAAAATAGAACATGTTTTAAATTTATCCGATGAAAAAAAAGATAGCTAATTCCGATCGTCTGTGTGGAACTCCATCGGTGAAAAAACCCACGCATGCTCAGAATCAAGTCGACGCATGCTCAGTAGCATTGAACTTAATTTTTCTTGGCTCGTCTGAGTGTTTTACGTCACGCCGTTTGGGACAGTCGGATTTTTGACTGATGCTGTGTAGGCAAGACTGATGGAAGTCAGCTTCATCAGAATTCCGATCGGATTTGAATCCATAGGAAATCTGATCATGTGTACAGGGCTTTTCACATTAAATACATAGGAAAAAGTGCAATGGTCCTTTTTTTTAATTCCAAAGTGTAGAAACTAGAAACCTTCACTTTCAATGTATGGATTTTTTATTTATTTTTTACAAAGGTTAAACGTGGTTAGGTTCCCTGTTTTTTACTCTGTTTTTCCATTTAACAGTTCAACCTATAACAATTTTTTTTGAGGGTCTTGTTTGTAGATCACGGATTTTTAAAACCTTAGAAAAAGAATTCAGAGATAAAGCAAATTAAAAGTTGCCTCTTTTGTAGTAAAGGCACATTCATACTTGTGAGTAGGGGTTTCCTGCTGTTAGCTACATAGTTACATAGTAGGTGAAGTTGAAAAAAGACACAAGTCCATCAAGTTCAACCTATGTGTGTGATTATTTGTCATTATTGCATTGTATATTCCAGTATGTTGTGGTCGATATAGTTACATAGTAGGTGAGGTAAGCCCCATTGAAAGCAATGGGAGACTGCCAGCTCCAACAGCTAATTGCATCTATGCACATGTAGTCGCTCATGCAGCAATCACATGAGTGTTTGGCCCTGGACACAATCTACATTTAGTTCCAGGGCTGATTACTTGCATGCCCACAAGAATATCTTATATGAAGACACTAGCAGTGTTCTGGAAAAATAAACAGCTTGAGCTGTATATTTTTCCAGAGTACCGCTAGTGTCCATGTGTAAGATATTTTTGTGGATCTTTAATCCTCTTCCGTATATGCTGCTTTAGTCTTTGTAGCAGTGGCGGCCGGTCCGTAAAGGGTGCAAGGGCGCCTCCCCCCCATAATTCCCAAAAGTTAGTCTGCCCAATAAGAAAGCTAAACATAGAACGATTTATTTTTAAATAAATGATAATATGACTAACATTTTTTAACATCTTAAAGTAAAAAAATGTTTGTCATATTATAATTTATTTAAAAATAAATCATTCTATGTGTGTGTGCACTGTGCAAGGGGGCCAGACTAATGGGTGTCTTAGGTCCATACATTTTTGACAAGCATGTGATTTGAGCCTGAGGCTCTAATTGGCTTGTCTTAGGCTGTCCTTGGGGCGCAGAGCACTGCGCCCCAAACCCTCCCACTTTTGATTTTAGCGAATCAACATGCGCCATTGCGTCACTAATGGTTTTTGGCTTCTCGTCCCAGGCCAATCAGTAGGCTGAAGATGTGGAACCCGGAAAGAACACCGGTTTAACACAGAAGCTGCCAGTTATCAGGGGAGCCCTGACCACCCAGCGCTGGAGGGCTCCGTTTGTAGGTAAGTCTCACTGCGTCCTCTGGTGAGTGTGGACCTGAAGGGGTTTGTTTGCGCCCCCAATTTTTTTTTAGCACCAGCCGCCACTGCTTTGGGGACCATGCCACAATCAGTTTGATTGGTGTGATGGCATACACAGCTATGGGGTGTCTTCAATTTGTACTGTTAACCCTAATTTATATCAAGGTAACGCATTGGTGGCCTTTTATTTTTTATCAACCATATTTTTATTGGGAGTTTTTTTCGAAAAATTTAACAAGGTAATAAGACGTTATACATTATACAATGAATTGAAGTTGGATACAATAGTGGCTGACATCTAACCACACATATTCAAGTCCCGATAGAGATTAGTGGCTGGTGAGCAGGTCCCATGTTTAAAACGACACGCCGGTTGGGAGGAAACTGTCAGGTCGGGGAACAAGTCATCCAGTCAGCATATCCATAAAGCTAATGGCTACAACAGAGCGACCAACAGAGAGTAACCATCACTTATTAGAGTGAGAATTCTTTCAGAATAATTGCATTGAACCATATATACATCTGGATTAATAGTCACCGTAATTTACATTACATTTTTAAACAAACAGAAGCCTTAGGGTGAGTCAGCCAGAGGTCCCAGCATTTATGGCATGACTTTTAAAATCTTTAAAGGCTAGGAGTTTTTATACTGGCATTGTACATTTAAGCGTTCTATGACTTCATCTATTGTAGGAGGTATAGGAGACTTCCAGTAGCGAGTCAAGCTTCAAATTTTTTATTATTCATATGATTTCTTGCATGTGATGGCTGCATGAGTGATTACATGGAAGTGGGCATGGTTAGCTGTGGGTGCCATCAAATTCCGATTGCTTTCGATGGGGCTGCTTCTCGCAGCCAATTGCTGCGAGAGCTGGGGCTCTCGCATGTATCACAAGCAGGGTGCATTCGCAAGTATGAATGCAGTCTGCTCTAAATTAAATTGGACATTCATACCATCAAGTTGGTGGATTGTTTTTGTGTGAAAGATAACAATAATCAAAGGTATGGTTGATGATCCAATTAAAGTTGAAAAGGCATTATTAATACAGTACATAATAGACAGACATATGGAGCATGAAATCAGCAACAAATCTCAGTTACATGGATTGATATAATATAAAAGAAAATAAATTTCGCATAATATAGAATTACATTTTCAAAAGGAGTGGATAAATCCACAGGCAGACAAAAAAGGTAGAATTAAGGAAAAACTATTTTTATGCTTCACTGTGCGATAATGGTCTTGATTAACCAAGCTGCAAAGGAAATGTGTTGTAGTTGTATACATATTTTTATTTATTTTGGCTAGAGTTAAAAAAAGAAAAAAAAAAACACCTTAAAATGGTTTAGTCATGTAAATATAAAATATTGTATATTCATATTTTATATTTATTTTTAACCAGCAGGTGGAGCTCTTGGCTCCTTTTCACATCTGTATCTATATCTGTTTGAGTAGCCTGTTTACAGCCTCTGTAGCTCCAGCTGTAAACAGATTAAAAAAAAAACTGTTTAAAAACATGTAAACATAAACTTAACAGAATAAACAAAAGCTAAAACAAAATTGTCAAAAATCATTAGAAGTTTAAGGTGTACTAAATTGACTTCTAAATCGAAAGTATGCTGTAAATATTACTTGAGAGCATAGTTTAGCATGCACATAATGTCTAGGAACAAAAACGTGAAGGTTTATTCTGTTTAAATGAGGGAGAATATCACTAAATATCCGACTTTGCTGGCAATGAAGCAGACAACCTATGAATGTTAAATATTGCAAATTGTGTGGGAAAGCAAAACTTTAAAGCATACCCGAGCCCAAAAGATAAAAATGTAACACGTTGCATTAGTTTTCACTTATCAAGCTAAGAAAATTTTCAACAAGTACAGAACATTCAGCCCTGACACAGTGGGGGAGATTTACTAAAACTGGAGAGTGCAAAATCTGGTGAAGCTCTGCATGGAAACCAATCAGTTTCCAGGTTTTATTTTCAAAGACTAATTGAACAAGCTAACATGTTAAGAACTGATTGGCTACCATGTCAGTTGCACCAGATTCTGAGTGCTCCAGTTTTGGTAATTCTCCCCCAGTGTTCACTTCAGTGAAAAAATAATTAAACAAAAAATAGAAATTTAAAAAACGTCCTTACTGCAGAGACCAACAACCACCAAGAAAGTTGTCATCCCAAGAAATTGGTTTGGCAAAAGGCAAGATTTTTTTTTTTTTTTACTGTAGGCGATAAGACATAAAAAGTCCTATTAAAGAAAAATGATCTGTAAAATCTTTTTGCTCAAGGATTAGGATAAGAGTTAAAATATTACGCAGTGTATGACTTGCCATATGGAGAGAGTTGCTTATTTATTAAAATGTACCTTCTCACTCCAGTATATTTGGAGGACAGTATGAGCATTACATGTCTGCATAGAGGAGCATGTGAGAAATATTCATAAGGAACTAAAAGCACATACTGTAGTGAAACATTTTGCTGAAAAACATGAATGCAACCCTATGCACTTAAAGTATAAATAAAGGCAAAACTTTTTCCTTAGTTTTGGATAGAGTGGAGAGGGATTCGAACATCTTTCAGGTTTTTATTGCTGTCTATGCCCCCATTAGGGAGACTTGCCCTCTCTACTACCATCTCTATTTATCCTCAAAATCCCAAATTTTGGATTGTCCCCAGATTAATAATAAAGAGGAAATCTTCCCATGGGGATACTAGTTCTGTTGGTCTAGGGGTCCCCAAGAGACTCCCTTAATTTGCAAGGATTTCATCTCACTTCATTTTTTGGCTATGGGACAGGAAGTAAAGGGAAATCTCCCCAAAGGGACACAGATGTAAAATAAATAAACAGGGGTCATAAATATTGCCTATAGCAACCACTAGGGTGGCTATCACTCCCAGCACATTAGGCTGTCCAAATTAGATATAGACACCAGAGTAGAGAAAGCATGTTCCCTACTTTCTGCCTATCATTTAGGTATTGTTAAAAAAAAGGTTCCTATACTACCGTATATATTCGAGTATAAGCCGGCCCGAATATAAGCCGAGGCACCTAATTTTACCACAAAAAAGTTGGAAAACTTATTGACTCAAGTATAAGCCTAGGGTGTCCATCTGCATGCCTCACTGTGCCTCACTTTGCCTCACTGTGTCCGCGTCCATGCTTCACTGTGCCCATGCCTCACTGTGCCCATGCCTCACTGTGCCCATGCCTCACTGTGTCCATGACTAGACTGACATTTAACATGGGAGTCTATGGAAGGGGTGCCCGGTTTTGAAAAATCGGTGTTCCCCGGTCGTAGGTCTCCCAGACACCAAACCTTGCACACTTGTAGAGGAGAAATGGGGCTACATCTGTGCCAAGATTCGGGTCCAGGGGACCTACGACCGGCCGGTATCTGGTCCCCAAATTCACCAGAGAAATTACCGTTTAACATGGGAGTCTACGGAAGGGGTGCCCAGCTTTAAAAAATTGGTGCTCCCCGACCGTAGATCCCCCGGACAACAACCTTGGCATACATGTAGAGGAAGAGTGGGGCTACATGTGTTCCAGGGGACCTACGGCCAGCCGGTACTGGTCCCCAAATTTCGGGAGATCAGGCGCAAAAAGGTGACTCGAGTATAAGCCGAGGGGGCACTTTCAGCACAAAAAAATGTGCTGAAAAACTCGGCTTATACTCGAGTATATACGGTACTTGTGTTACAAATTGGGTTTAGTCTTTTGTATTCTTTGATTGCCTAATTGAGCTCCTTCCTATGAGCTTTGATGTACCACACTCATTCTGTGTACTGTATTGACGCTTACCACTATTGTTTATAACATATGTACCATGTATACCTTTCCAATAAAGCTTGTTTGAAATAATAAAAAAATTATAAAAAATATTGTCTATAGCTACTTTAAATTGTAACCAAAGACAAAACTTTTTTGTTTCATTTCGGATAGAGTAAGGGAGTGTTATAAACATGTCAGTTTTTTTTTTTTTCTTTTTGGCCACTGGAATTTGTGGAAAGGCATTTCTACGTAGATGGCAGGCTCAAATCTCTGCCTACAAAAGAAGAAGCAATTGATCTTCTCAAGAAAACTCAAAATATGGTTGCCACTGCCAACCTCAGGCTTCACAAAATTGCCTCTAACAATGACAAGGTAATGAAAGCCTTTTTCCACTGATGACTATGCTGTTAGTATGAAGGAATTCAAGTTAGGAATGGATCTTTCGCCCTACACAATGTAGTCTCGTATTTTTTTGGGATGTCAAACAAGACACGTTCCCATTTCAAGCATCAACTTGTGACAAGCTCTTCATGAAATGCAGAGTTTTGTCTGCTGTGAACAGCATCTACGATCCTCTGGGTTTCAATGCACCCTTTAATGTTTAGGGTAAGATACTTCTAAGACAGCTTATTTCTGAAAACACAGATTGGGACACCCCATTACCCAGAGAGAAACAACAAAAATGGGAATCATGGAAAGAGTCCCTTAAAGCACCAGAACAACTTCAGATACTGCGCTCTTGCATTTCTGCATCCGTAATGAATGCCCACAGAAAAGAGATCCATGTTTTCTCTGATACTTCCATTGAAACAATAGCTGCTGTAGCCTACTGTACCTCAAAGTTATAAATTCAAGAGACATAGGAAATGTGGGTTTTGTCCTCAGCAAGGTCAAGCTGACCCCATAACAAGCAGATACAATTCCAGGGCTCGAACTCTGTGCCCTTTCAGGGCAATTTCAGCTTATAAAATGTGAGAGACTTTGAAATAGGCTCTTCGCTTTTACAAAGACAGCATCATTGAGAAGGATTCATCTAAATCAGTAACTTGATTTAAAGGGAGGTAAGAAGGACTAGTGCATGTTGCTGTCTTCCCCTCTGAAGACAGACTTATAAACTTATCTTTGGTGCCATCTCTCTGCCATGAGTAAAGTTTTTTGTTCATATTTGCTTTGTTCTTTGTTCTCCCCTTTCTTATTTTTTGAATGTTCCTGGAATAGAGTCATCGCCTAATGTTTGAACTGATTCTCAATTGTTTAGTATTTGAAATTTATAGATTTCAGTGATGAGTATCGTGTTACACCTGCATTTTTGTTTTTTGCCTTTAAATAATTGTGTATCTTCCTCACTCTTTAGCTAAGAGATGCTCTTAATGGCTAGTAACAATCTCTTTTCGGTGTGTGTTTCTTTTCTGTTCTGTTCTGAGCACATAAAATTGCTGGAGCTAGACATGCTATTTTAGACCTATCTGATGTCAATCTGTGCAGATCTGCACACGTTTTGGAATAAAGCTTTCTACAATCTGCAAGAGGTCATTTGATACTGTTTGCTAATTCTATTGAGACTATAAGTCTTGCCACCAATGGTTCAGTTATAGAGATCACATTTCAGTGCTTAGATTGGAGAGGCGGAACAGGTCTGTGGGTCTGACATTTTTTTAAAAACTCAAATGTTTTTTATATGGACAATTTTATATAGTCTGGATTGGACTTTCAAAGTTAAATTATCCAGCTCCTATCGGTTGAGGAATCATCTGCAGCATTTGGTACGAACCGGCAATACAAGTATCACTTAAGTTCTGAGGAGTGGTGTGTTAATGTGATATGCTGACAGTGAAGATTTGTATATTGTGAGTGGTGTTTTTAACCACTTGCCGACCCGCTCACGCGATATACTGCGCAAAAGTGTTTTGTTCCCGCGAATCGCCGTATGGGTACGTCTGTACCTTTTAAAGGCGATGGCAGGCATGCACACCCGCTGCACAGCGTGGAACCCCATGCGTGTGGCCTGCAGGCGCGATTGCCACTGGCCACTCATGATCGCGTGCACTAGAGCAGGAACAGGGATTTGTGTGTGTAAACGCACAAATCCCTGTTCTGTCAGGAGAGAAGAGACATATCGTTTGTTCCTACTAAGTAAAAACCGCAGAGGTGCTCAAATACCACCAAAAGAAAGCTCTATTTGTGGGAAAAAAAAGGATGTCAATTTTGTTTGGGTACAGCGTTGCACGATCACGCAATTGCCAGTTAAAGCGACTCAGCGCTGTATCGCAAAAAATGGCCTGGTCATTAAGCAGCCAAATCTTTCGGTCTGTAAGTGGTTAATAAATGTTTTGTGTATGATTTTAGGCCTAATTCCATGCTTGAGTGGACTTTAACCATTTCTGGCCAATTTTGACATTCCTCTCCTACATATATAAACATATATTTTTTTTTAAACAGAGGCCCTAGAGAAAAAAATGGTAGGTGTTGCATTCTTTTTTATGTCACACGATAATTGCACAGTGGTTTTTCAAAAGCAAATTTTTGGGAAAAAATACACTTTAATTTTAATGCACAAAACACAGATTGAAATGGGTTTCTTCATTAGATTAGCAATAGTAGGGGTGGGTACCATCATCCTATATATGATAATTAGAAGAGAGGGGGAGGATATAAATCGAGGGCTACTCCAAAAGGGGACCCTGATCACCAATGGTGGTAGGACGATCTCAGTACCCAGACTGGAAACACTTTGTTATAAAATTAAACGTTTATTACAATAAGAAAATACAAAAATACAGCAATAAAGGTCACAGCAGTGACATGAAAATCACTGTCAGATAACCGACACAAGAGATTAAAAACATTTACAGTCTCCACAGATGGGTAGAGGCAAAAGTTGATGTGGATAGTGACGTATTCCTCAACATGTTTCGCGACCACTGCCGCTTCTTCAGGAGGCGTCTATCTATAACATCTGAGAAAATATATAATCTCATAATTATGATGTCAAAGTTTACTACATTGTAGCAAAGCTACTGTTAGTATGGTTATTTAGGAGTATTTTAAAGTGACAAAAATGTGACTCACCAAGGTTGGCCCATAGGGCAATATGCAGCAAGTTTTGAGACCTCCTGCACGGAAGGATGTTGGACGGTACTGTAAAAAGCGTATATAACATAAGGTAAGCAGCTCGTGCAGTGATTTGTTGACCCCGGTTGTTGGAGGACCCCCACTGCTCATTCGGGTTCGCCACATTAACTGCACAATAACTATGGCTATTATGCAATGTTTACTGCTTTATATTGACTGACGTGGCTTTTCCCAGCAAATGTGGCTTGAGGAGTTAATTCTCCCCCTGGTGGCGGACATGCGCCTCTCCAGTAATACGCGGACTTCCTTACCAGCTAGTTCCGCTCCTCTTTACTTCTCTCTTATGACGCAGCGGCGCCATGTAACCCAGAGTCTTGCGCATGCGCCTTTTTGCCTTCTAGCACATGCGCAGTGGAAGCAACGGACCCGATGACACAGGCATCCGGCTCCCGCCGGATATGCTGTGACGTCATTCGGGTTGGAGGACACAAAAGGCGGTCATTGATCGCCGCTTGTGTGGACGGCCGACAACCGGGACTTTCCAGATAATCTCTACAGCCAGGTACGCACTCACTTTACCTAGTATACTATCTTTATCCATATGTCCCTAGTGTGTTGATTGTGGCATCCCCCCTTTTTCCATTGGGGTGTGCAGCATACCATCCACTGGGACATGAATTGGATACAACACTATTAATGGCTAATGTGTCCAAAAAAAAAATCTATATCTATATTGTGCAAGCATAGGCAGAAAGGGGCGTTTTTACCATGTTATTTTATTATTTATTTTAGTTTAAACAGTGTAAGAATATTTTTTTTATTACATTTTTTTCTTTATCACTTTTATCACAAGAAGTGTAAACATATCTTGTGATACCAATAAGCTGTGACAGGTCCTCTTTACTGAGACATTTGGGGTCTATTAGACCCCAGATCACTCCTCTGCCCTTGAAAGCTTCTGTATAAACTTGAATGGGTTTGATTCAAAGCTTTCCTAAGCCGGCAATGGCCGGTAAACAACAGAGAGAAACCAGAAGTGCCGAAATGTTTTTGATGTCACAGTGGGGGGAACGACATCTGTTCCTTCCACTGTGTCTCAGGAACTGGATGCTGCAGGATTTTTAAAGAAAATGATCAAGCAGCGATAACTGAGATATCACCCTTCCTACGCAGCCACGTATCGGTACAGCGTTGGATGGTAAGTGGTTAAATAGTTATTTTGAACCAAGCTGGTCCAAATGAACTTTTACCAGCCCACTTTGGAAAGTAGTGCTGTGCAGTTTTTACAGTGCATCTGTTAGTAAAAGAAATGGTTCAATTGGACCAGTGTGGTCCAAACAAGCTGTTTAAAGTTCAATCAAACCTGGAGTTAAGCTTTAAAATACACAAGGAGATGGGTGTTTTTTTCTGGTATAATGTTCATTTCTTGCACGATATTAAAATAATATAAATAGATTGTATTGCATTCAGCAAAAATTGTTGTGCCTACAGTATGTATTCAGCTATATTGTTACAAATTGTTTTGGGCAGTTCTGGGTTATTCTGCTTGCATTTCCCTCAGTGGTATTAATGGCAATGCTATGAATAACAGCTACAAATCCTCTGAGATTGTCATCATTGGAAGAAATGAGCAGTTTTGTTCTACTAATATCTCAGTCATTAGTAAAACTAAACGAATGCTGAAATGAATGAATGGTGTGTCTACAGTGTAATATTTAAGATCACTACTTTAATACAAGTACTGAGCAATAATTTCGCCAGGAAACAAAGATAAACAAGGGCATATAGTATTAACATAAATCACTTTATTGTTTTGGCAGTATAATACCACACAAGCTAAACCCCTAGGTGCACCAACTAAATATGGCAATGATATTCCCTGCCTGTATGTAAAAGCTAAGATGTGGTACACGGTTTTTAGAAGGTGAGGTCAGCAGTGGCTACCTTCTTGTTTCTCAAATGACAGGTTACCTTTAGGTGTGTACATGAATGCCCCATGAGTGCGCACTGTATTCTTACTGTGACAAGTGTGACAGCAGGAAGGTAAAGTCACCTGGTTGCATCCAGGGGGGTAGATATATTTCGCCCAGATTCAGGCTTTACGCCGACTTATACAACTAGGTGGAGAGTTGTATAAGGCTAGTGGGCTCATGGATGACTCATACCTCTAGGGAGAGGGCTGGGCGTCGTGCAGGCAGGGAGTTGATGAGACCAGCTGAAGCCTGTCAGTTCGTTTAAGGCCTCTATAAAAACTCCCAGCTTCATTAGATGTTAGCTCATGCCTGGACCCAGACCTGTGGGACTGTCTAGGGAGAGTGAACCCCTGTGCGGTGAGACAAAGCCTGTGTGGCTATTTGCTTGGACATTTAAAACCAGGGACTTAGGGACTAGGACAGCACAAGGCTGATCCCAGTTGTTAGTTAGGAAACCTGTATGTTTAGTCAGAGGTCAAGTTGACCAGGATTTATTTTGTTTATGTTTCTTTTTCTTTGCTGTGTTTTGTCACTGTAAATAGAAAATAAACCGCACCTTTTTGATTTTGAAAACCACAACCTCCGTTTGCTGGGCCTGTTTTTGTGTGGGGAGCCCATCTCGGGGGTCACACACACCCGCTGCCGAGCCAACCCCCTCACACAAGGCAGTAGCAATGGTCACCTGACCTATGATGGTCACCTGGGATATGAATGAATAATGATTCATTTACTAAAAGAGTGCATTTTTTACTTGGCTTTAAGCGGTTGTTCCCTCCAAAATAAGAAATAAAAATAAGTCGGCAGCTTCAAATCCTTTAGCTTATCTGTCCAGGATCCAGCGCGGTACTCACCCATGCTAGTAATTCCCTAGCCTTCGGGGTCCCCGGCATGGGCATCATAACTGTTGGCAGCCAGCTGTGCTGCTTTTGGTTTCACACCAGGCTGCCCACTGTGCATGCACAAGTCCCGCAGTTTCCTAGGACCTGTGACGTATCTTGGAAGACTGCGGGGAAGGAGGGGGGTGATGAAATTTTTTTGTCAAAACTAGGTAACCCAAAATAAGTACTTGCCAAATGTGGCAGGGGAGGAAGGAAGGAGAACTTAAAGCACATCTCCCCCGTTTGGGTGGAGTTCTGCTTTAAAAGAAGCTGTATTTACTTCTGTCATTCAATTGTGTTTAACCACTTACTTACTGGGCACTTAAACCCCCCTCCTCCCCAGACCAATTTTCAACTTTCAGCGCTCTCACTCTTTGAATGACAATTGCGCAGTCATACAACACTGTACCCAAATGAAATTTTTGTCATTTTTTCCCCACAAATAGAGCTTTCTTTTGGTGGTATTTGATCACCTCTGCGGTTTTTATTTTTTGTTAAAATAAAAAATAAAAAAGGCAGAATAAAAAAAAAAATACAAAACCGTTTTATATTTTGTTATAAAATTTTGCAAACGGGTAATTTTTTTCCTTCATTGTTGTACGCTGATGAGGCTGCACTGATGGGCTGCACCGATAAGGCGGCACTGGTGGGCACTGATAGGCGGCACTGGTGGACACTGAGAAGTGTCATTGGTGGGCACTGATAGGTGGCAGTGATGGGCACTGATAGGTGGCAGTGATGGGCACTGATGGGTGGCAATGATGGGCACTGATCAGCACTGGTAGGTGACATTGATAGGCAGCACTGCTAGGTGGCACTGATGAGGCACTGACTGGCACCACTGGTGGGCATTGCTAGATGGCAGTGATGGGCATTGATAGATTGTACTGATTGTCACTGACAGGTGGCACTGGTGGTCACTGGCAGGTGGCACTGGAAGGGGGCACTGGCAGGCGGTACTTGTGTGCACTAATGAGGCAGAATTGTCTCTTCCACTGGGGACCGATGTCCCTTACTCAGCAGCCGGTGATCGTCTTTTTTTCTCCACACGCTGTCAGCGCGAGGAGAAAAAAAAATGATTTCCGAGCTTTGTTTAGATCACGTGATCAACTGTCATTGGCTGACAGCTGATCACGTGGTAAGGGGCCGGGACCGGCCCCTTACTCGGATCCGTGATCACCAGAGTCTCAGTGACTCGGTGATCACAGCGCGCGGGGTGCGTGCAAAGGGGGGAACGTCTATTGACGTCCTCCCGGCAATTGGGGTCCGCGCTGTAGCCGTCATTCGACTATAGCACGGGCCCCTAGTGGTTAAAGAAAATCTGTAAGGTGACCTTACACTGGAGCCCTTCCCCAT